>CM046880.1:182857950-183457950 GCA_025667525.1 Glebionis coronaria | reverse complement strand
TAAAGAAAGACAGATTTATCATACAATATAAAAGCGGGTATTTTCGAAACCCAATATTTTAAAAGTCACGTAATTTAAAAAGTTACACGTAAAACTCGAAAAATAAACACTCGATATAAAATAAAAATATAGACATTCGGAGAACATTTTTATTTCAATATATAAATAAAGTCTTATTATTTAATAAACGTTAACGCGTCAAATAAACGAATGACACTTAAAGGTTTAACGTAAATTACAAAAAAAATGCTCGTAAACCGAAATATTAAACAATGACGATAGAAAATATTTCTATGTCATAAAGAGAATATAAATATCGACACCTAACGTATTCCTTGTCGGTTATAATCCAAAAGACATTCTTACACTAAGTTTCAAGCCTAACATTCCTGGTTAGCCGATAATTTAAAATTTCTCAATAACGTAAATACATAATACGTAATAGTCGAGATTAAAATAACCACCTAAAATTGACGGATTGTCACAACCTTTAACACCCCCAAATTTACACGCAGCGGAATATATATTTGGGTGCTAAACAATGGTATAATAACACATAATTTATAAAGAACGACTCGAAAAGAGACATTTTAAATTTATCATTCCTAAAACATATATCAGAGTAGCGTATTCCCAAGATCTTCTAACAAAAGTACAACTAAAACAAAAGATATATATTGTTTTAAGGAAAGGAACGATAAACATTCAAAGAGTTTAAATTACAAAAGGAGTGCATAACTTCATTCCCGTGACTCCCAAGCTTCACACTCCTTGATTACCTGAAATACGTGTGAGAAAATTATCAACAAAAATGCTGAGTGAAATCTATAGGTTTATATAATCATTTTGAACACAAGCAAAAGTTATAATTTGGTGGCATACTTGAAGGCAACAAGCATCAAATAATTTGCATCAATAATATAATTGTATATAGCAACAAATTGCATTAAGCTCATGGAACCGAACCCTTAGACACTCTCTTTAGGTTTAATAAGACAGGAGATTTCTCAAATGTCACTTACCTCCAGACTATTGGTACATTGCCGTATGCCTGACTTCTCAATATAATATGTCCGTATATTTGGCGTCCAGGCCTAAGAACAAGGGACATCACCGACAAACCGAACCAAGGCGGCTTCCCTCATAGATCTATTAGTTGTACCAACGGCTAGCCCATCATAAGCTAGTTAACGGTCCATAATTGAGGCTTTAACAATTGTAATCTACTTAATGCAATTTAAGGCAACCAAGGGTCCATTCAGATAGGGACAAGCATACCATAAAAAATCTTGTATTCTAAGTTTATAAAACATGTATTCCCCCTCGTGGGTTTTTAAAATCATTATAATTGCGCAAACGAGGATATGGACTCACCTGATATAGCTATTACACGTAGAAGGAACAAACGTCTAATAGTCGACAAACGACTTCACGAGATATCAATTGCTCATGGATCGAGAATGAGATTCCCAACGGTCGACATATGACCGAACGAGAACTATAATGACGAGACGCCTCTTAGAAATATATACGACAACGTACAAAATTGAAATATGTTTTATAATGTTTTCATCGATAATGAACGGTAATCAGGTCGAGTTTAAATATTTAACAAAACTAGTTATTACAATTTAAAAGACATTTTTATAATTTATATTTTTATATTTAAGGATATTTACACTTTACTCCTTTTACTTTTGAAAATGGAAAAACTAGTCCCTCTAGCTACAAAAATGGCAAGTTTAGTCCCTAAACATAATTATAAGAATTTTACAAGTTTATTCCCTGATTAGTAAGTATTAACTATTGACAAAACAGTCCCTCAAGTTTTTAAAGATTAAAACACTTGGATTTATTTTTATAGAATTTCATGTTGTGGGACGACTTTTGTCTCGACTTTTACCTAGGCTAGAGGTCGGCCAAGAGGCTGAAACTCGGACATGTTCTAGCCTCTAAGATGGTGATTTACTAGATTTAAAGAGTTGTATAGGTTACATTAAGATATCATGAGTTTTGATGGTGTGAAAAAGTGTCCACATCCATGTTGAAAATAAGCTTTATGCAGCCAGTTTTTGGGACAGTTTTGAATGCGACTTTTAGATGAGTTAGACTACGAATTAGGGGATGATATTATAGGGTTCTAGAGTATCTTGGGTGGTGTTTAACGTATCAAAAATTTAGCATAGGTTTTTAAGAGAAATCACAAGTTTTATAGGTGTTAAAATGGATCGTCGAGTCATCAATCTATGATTTTATGTGAATAGAAAATGAGTTTTAACAAGATTTTTGTTAAGATATCCTCAAGACCAGATGTTAGGCGTCTTAAGAAGTATATTTAGAGTTTATAAGATGAAAGGAAAGCTTACATGAACTCGAGATGAAACGAAAAATATGAAAACGGATCGAGACGATGATAATGAAACACGATGGCTGCATGACTTGCCCAAGGCCTGGTCTTTTCTCCTCCTTGGTTTCTAAACGGTTTATATCAAGCTTCTTGACTTCCATAGCGTCTTCTACCAAACCATGCGAGAGTTTTAAAGTGTGCATTATGTTTCGATGGGAGTTTGAAGTGATGCAGGCTTTAGCTATTCTATATTAGTAGTTGAGCTTGGGGCCTAAGTTTTGCTAGAAACGTGGCTGGAGTTGGAGTAGCCACGGTATGTCCTTGGTCTCCAAGAAGGTGACGATGCAAATATATGAAAAGGATGAGATGAAAGGATATTATTTGTATGTAGACTCGTAGGTTGTCAGCTTGTGGAATTCAAATGGATGTTGACATATATAACCGGATATAGATAAGCAAAAATATACGTAGGTTTTGTTTTATGTAAGGATAATATTTTAGCATATGTTATAGTTGGATAAGCAAGAAACAAAAGAGGTTAATAGTTTTATTTGGATATAAGTGGGGATTATCGAAGCTTAATATTTTAAAAGTTACGCGATTTAAAAGATACGCGTAAAACACGGAAAATAAACGCTCAATATAAAATAAAAACATCGACATTCAGAGAACATTTATATTTTGATATATAAATGACTTAAAATAGTTATTGTGTCGAATGAACGAATGACACATAAAAGTTTAACGTAAATTACAAAAAATACTTTTAAAATAAAAATTAAACGACAACAATAGAAAATATTAAATATCGAAACTATCGATAATAAAATGTAAAATTTTGGGCATCCGTCGGTATCGCGATCACTAATAGTCCTCGTTACTCATCAAAACATAAAAATAAAATATTAATTATCGGTTTCAATTTAAACCACTAAACATAATGGTATTTAACGCCATTAAATGTTTCAAAAATACTTGAAATATAGAATTAAGTAATGACCTTATTTTTGCGGGTTTTACATCCTCACCACCTTAGGAGAGCACCGTCCCGGGGCTTACTTCTCCTTAGGTCCATCTACGAATAAATGTGGATACTTGCTCTTGAAGTAGCCCTATAGCTCCCAAGTGTATTCGGATCCACGTCAGAAATTCCATCATCATAGATAAAAAAGGAATGATCTTAAAGATACATAAATGACGAAAAATAATAGACACTAATCACGTGGAGATCCACATGGCTTAGTTGGCCGTGACTTGCTTGCAGTAGTGTAATCTGCTTCCTCCTCCTCGAAGACGTAATTGGGCGGTAGTAAATTCGTAAAATAGATATAAAGTCATAATAAAATGAAATGGAATAATTTTCAAAAATTTAAATAAATATAAAAAATCCTTCAGATAAAATATAGGAAAATTTCAGAAATTTATTTAAATAAATCATTAGTAAATGATAAAATTTTATCGAAAAGCTTAACGATATTTATATATATCGATCAAGGATTATAGTATTTATTTATAAATACTTGGGAATAAGGGATACATAATAACGCATACTAAATTTATAATCCTAGGAGTAGGTTGAACCTGAAGTCACGCGAAGTCATGTGCACCGACTCTTTGAAAAATAGAAACTAACAGTTATAGTTTAGGGTTTTCAGAAAACGACCTAGTTCTCTATAACTCATGGCTCTGGTACCAATCTTTAACAGCCCCAAATTTACACGCAGCGGAATATATCTTTGGGTGTTAAACAATGGTATAATAACACATAATTTATAAAGAACGACTCGAAAAGAGACATTTTAAATTTATCTTTTCCTAAAACATTTATCAGATTAGCGTATTCCCAAGACATCGTAACCAAAGTACAACTAAAACAAAAGATTTATATTGTTTTAAGGAAGGAACGATAAACATTCAAAGAGTTTAAATTACAAAAGCAGTGCACAACTTCATTCCCTCCCGTGACTCTCAATCTTCACACTCCTTGATTACTTGAAATAAATGTGAGAAAATTATCAACAAAAATGTTGAGTGAAATCTATAGGTTTATATAATCATTTTGAACACAAGCAAAAGTTATAATTTGGTGGCAGACTTGAAGACAACAAGCATCGAATAATTTGCATCAACAATATAATTGATATAGTAACAAATTACATTAAGCTCATAGAACCGAACCCTTAGACGCTCCCTTTAGGTCTAATAAGACAGGAGATTTATTAATTGTCATTTACCTCCAAACTATTGGTACATGTCCGTATACCAGACTTCTCAATACAATATGTCCGTACAGTGGGCGTCCAGGCCTAAGAACGAGGGACATCACCCACAAACCAAACCGAGGCGGCTTCCCTCATAAATCTATTAATTGTACCAGCGGCTAGCCCATCATACGCTAGTTAATGGTCCATAATTGAGGCTTTAACAATGGCAATCTACTTAATGCAATTTAAGGCAACCACGGGTCCATTCAGATAGGGACAAGCATACCATAAAAATCTTATGTTCTAAGTTTATAAAACATGTATTCCCCCTCGCGGGTTTTTAAAATCATTATAATTGCGCAAACGAGGCTATAGACTCACCTGAGATAGCTATTACACGTAGAAGGAACAAACATCTAATAGTCGACACACGACTTCACGAGATATCAATCGCTCGTTGATCGAGAACGAGATGCCCAACGGTCGAAATATGACCGAATGAGACCTATAATGACGGGACGCGTCTTAGGCTCGAGAGTATACATAAGTCAAAGATATATGTAAATAGTAAGTTTGGACATTGTATAAGTTTTATAAACTTTTTATAAAACATTTAATAAAAATCCAACATGTATAAAATGTTATTCATTTCTTGATAAACAAAGCCCATTACTAGTCCGCTAGTGGCCCATTAAATATCTAGATGACTTAAGCCCATTATATGATCAATTTTGAGTTCAAATATTAATCTTAACCTTAGGCCTAATAATGGCCTAATAGCAATTATAAGTGTATATTGGGCTATTATAGCCCAAATCCACTTTACAACATTCTGGGTTCTAGAAACACCTCAACAAATCGACTTAACATCTTTCGATGGTCGGGTCTCAGGTTTTACAAATATATGTATGTAAATGGGTCTCTACTTCCCGATAAGTAGGTCCTACAACCTTGGGTTTTATAAAAATGGCCACCTTATTCATATTATTATTATAGTTTAATTACGCAAATTTTATAACATGTCTCGGTATTTAAGTCACTACTCCTAAACCGTAAATCACCCGAACGAGTTCTTTATGTAAAAAAAGACCCTAAGCTCGTGTACTTTACTGATCTCAAGCATATATGACCTTAAGTTATGTTTAAGGTAGCTTATATGTTAATTTTATTATTTGAAGTATGGGATGTGATTTTCTGTCGCACCCCGCTAAAGCGAAAACACGGAGTGTGACAGCTCAATGCACAAGCATACGATAATAGCACATACCAAAGTTTAATTTACAAGAAACAGTACATTATTACATCCATTGTCTAAGCCTAACATCGACCATCAACACAAGTTTTAAGTTTTACAAAAGCATAGTCTTAACAACATAAAGATACAAGAGATGACATGATGTGACTTTAGGATGTAATGCCTTCATAAGAAAACTACAGACGATCACCTGAAATGCATGAGAAAACGGTCAACTATGACAATAGTCGGTGAGTACACAGATTTTAAATAACACTAACATTTTTATTTATTTATACCTTCTTATGAAAATGGCCTTGCAATTCACTTGTTACAAGTCCCGCCCATACAAGACTTGTTGCATATAAAATTCACATTCCATTTCATTATATATTCAAATTTAAAACCACTTGGTTAATAAGTAAAGCGTGCAATAAATATAGTGCCATGCACAAAAGCCCCTATATAAATACTATGCAATTCCGGTAAACCAGGGAACGAGAGGTTGGCCGACCTCTAATAGCGTTATCCATAATATTTACACTCCATCACCCAGAAGAGTACGAACGTTACGTATAGATTGAGCTACGAACGGTGCCCAATGGGGGACTAACAATGTGAGGAGGTACGAACGATACAACCCATAGGATACGAACGGTATCCCACACATCTAACACTGACTATCGATACACACAACATATTCATATAGAGTATTGTAGCCTAAAAGTTGACGTGTAGCATAATAATACACAAATTTCGTTTTATAAACAAAATAAACTAATAACACTAAAAATTTAGCCAAGCATGTTTTATTAATCATACGTGACATTTAAAAATTTACAAGTTAAACAAAAATATATGTTATAAGCTAATATATATGAGATAAATTCACAAACTAATTGTGTTAGCGACTAAGGAATGTAAATTTAGTCAAGTATATGTCTATTAACTATTTTCAAGATCATAAGTCTTGCACTAGGCCCTTTTGTTTTTATTGTCTGTAGCTAGCTATGTAAATGTGTGAAATTTGTTCAACTTATAACTATGAATAGTCAATAAAAACCATGTTAAATAATACGCATGAAATTTTCTTATAAGTATTATATATACCTGTGAAAAATAATTAGAAATGATTAGTATTAGATTTAAGTTCATTTGGATACTAAACTTTATTTGGATACTAAGGGACTAATCTCCACCACTCATCTCCATCTTAATCTAATGGATAAGATTAAACATAAAACCAATTTCCTCTTTTTTTTCAAACATTAATATCTTTTAAACCGTCAATCGTTATACGAAAAAAATATACCATTACGACGGGCATTTAATTATCTTTCTACAGATATGCTATATGATATACTTTCGACAAATTATTTTTTTTGTTTTTTCCGTAATTTATCATATATGATACTGAATATCATATATGATAGTAACACTGGTATCATATATGATATAACTTATCATATATGATATAAACCAATATCATATGATATAAACCAATATCATATGATATAAACCAATATCATATATGATTCTGTAATAATTTGTAACTTAACACTAATATCATATATGATAAAACACTATTATCATATATGATATTTTACGCAAATTTAAAAAAAAAAGCGATTTTTTTTTCTTCAAAAGTATATCATATTGCATATCTGTAGAAAGCTAATTAAATGCTCGTCGCGATGGTATATTTTTTTCCGTTTAACACTTAACGGTTTAAAAGATATTTAAGTTTTAAAAATAAGTGAAATAATTAAATACTTTTAATCTCAACCATTAGATATGATGAGGATGGATGGTGGGGATGAGTCCCTTAGTATCCATGATAGATATGGTATCCAAAATAACTTGACTCTTAGTATTAACATGTATTAATTATCTATTATCACAAATAGTGCTAGGAGAGTATTATTTTACTCAACTTATAATCCTACTGTGTGTACTAAGTACATAGTCTTTCTTTACAAGAATTACATTAGTGTTATTTCTTTAAACATATCTTTATTTTAAGTCTATATAGCATTGAGTTACCTCAAAATAAAAATATTAGAATATAATTTCTGCAAATAATATATCAGTTTACGTCATGCATTCACCTCAAAAAGTACGTAAAAATAATTGTAAAAAGGGGTCCGTGATTACTCACCTTATCGAGTAAGAAGTTAGTATAAGAAGCGGGCACACCGAGTATCACAAAAAAGAAAACAACCCTCGAACGTAGACTTCACTAAACGTCTAAACGTGATGTTTTTTTTACTCCTACATAGATACGTAAATATTGCGGAATCTAGAGGAAACGCTTGATACTATTTTTCTTTTCAAGTGACTAAAGCTTCTTCACAACACAGTTGATCCATTGCAATTATTTCTATTCCTTTTTAATTTTTTTTTCTTTCCCGTACTAACAAATATTTTTCATATTTAAACAAAAAGTTTGGCATTAGATGAGTTGACTATAGGTTTCACAGTTGTTACTTAGATGTGCTACATGTGATAATATGTACATTTAGTTAGTCATCATTTTAATGCCTAGTTGCTTAGTCATAATATATCACATATGAAAGTTACTTGGTTACTAAGTTGATGTTACTTAGTTCATGTAATAGGAAGCTAGTAACCTTCTTATCGTGCAAAAATAAAGGATGGTAAGACACGTATTTTGCAAGTGACGTTAATATACGCAACTAATTCTTTTTTTTTTTCATATATTATATATATAACATTTGTTGACTACCAAAACTATTAAATAAATATTCCTCTAATTTTTTTATACTCCCACCGCCCAACCACCTCCCTCGCAAATCCACAAATACATTCTGCTCGTTCAAATCTTTGCCACTTTAGTGTTTTCCTTTTTAATTTTATTGCTATAAAAAACTATGATCTTCCAAAGTAATCCAAAGCAGATTCTAACCAAAAGAAATACAATCGATTTCAGGTGTGGAACTGACTACAAACAATCGATATGAACCCGAGGTATGTTGTTTTTCAATATTGCTTTAGAAAAAAAAATTCCAGTTGAAGTTTCTTGATGGAAATAATTACTACTATTTTTGGATGTGTTTTTTTGTTACTTTTTAAAATTTTTGTCAATTGTCAATTTGAGGAAGGAGATGTGGTTTTTGGATAATTACTATTTTATTTACGGGTTTCACTAACTCTAGCTTTTAATCCCGTTTTAATTTTGTTTCTATGAATATGCATAAATGTTTGAATATGAATAGCAATCATCTCCCAAAGAAAAAGAACGAGAAGTAAAAAATACACCCTTAGCTGCAATTAATATTACTGACACGACCTCTATGAAAAGTTGGTAGTTGAGCTCAACACTAGACACCAAAAAACCTGTAATTAGTATTTTAGTTAGGTTAATGCGTTATTATAGTTTTTCTTAAACCGAGTTTAAAATATAATTTTGGACTTTAAATTCGTATAAACGATGTTAAACTGTGGGAAGTTAGCCTGAGGTGGGTTTGAGTTGATGGTCATATTCCAAGCTCTGATAATGGGTGTCTGGGATTGGTTATTAAGAGTGCTAATGCTTGCCTTTCAAAAAAAGAGTGCTAATGCTTATTTCATTTTATAGCAAATAGTCGTTTCGAACTGGGTGAACTTTCAGTGGCAAGTTGAAGTTTCCAGTGACTTGGTTCTATGTCGTTCTGATATGTGAAGTGTTCTATAATTTGGCAATACTTAAACAAAAAAGTAGATGGACCCGTTCTATATGGAACGCTTCACATGTTAGACTTTGTTTACTAAGAACCGAGCTACGAAGTCAGTATATAGATACTTTAATTTGTACTCCATATAGAACACTTCACATGCAAGAAACTTTACCAAATTAGTTTTGCCAAGTTATAGAACACTTCACTATAATGCACTTTTTATCCCATATAAACCAAGCGATTAAAATACTGCCTATCTTAGCAATGTAATTGAATTTGCAATGCGGCATGAACGGCTATAAACTTTGTTAGCGAGAATAAACGAAAAGAGATGGCACACTAACACTTAAAATGTAGGCTTAACTAATAATGAAACCTGTTACCTTGATGATTGACATTCGATTGTATATATATAGTAGTAGTGGTTTAATTTAAATGCTAAGAAGTTGCTTGATTTCTCATCTTAATGTTATATGTAGGCTTCATTCAGGATTCAGGTGCATTTGGCTTACAGAAATAGGCATACTATTCGTACTCAAGGTAACTTTGTACTTATTTTTGAATTGATCTGCTAATTTCTTCCTGTTGGTTTATAAGGCATGGCCCGGTTATTCTAAAATTCAATTATTTGTAACTGATGTAACCTCTTTTGAGTATGCAGATGCTTATCTAAAGATGGTTTCTTTAGAAACTAATAAGTACATAATCAATAACCGACTATTAGGAAGTGATATAAGCAGTTCTGAAACTTCGAATACGAGACTGCCTACTTCAGAAAGCAATAAATAGATTATCATATTTGATAGGCATTCCCTAACACCCCTAATGTTCTTAAGTTGGTACTTTTCTAATCATAGTGTTTGTTCTATATTCTATAAGGGTTAACTTTATAGCAATCGGCAATCTTGCAGGTGTATATTTGGAGTTTTTATTGGTTTTAATTTTTTGCCAATTTTTTTGTTAGGGATGTGATTGTGACCAATTAAATCCTCTTATGTGATGCAATAGTCGTAAATGGTCGGATTTAAAGTAGTAGACTGATCCAATAACTTAAACAATGTTAAAAGCAAACTTATGTTTATTTCGTCGTTTGTATATAAGAAGAGGATATCTTCTCAACTGACAATATTTGGTATTATATCGAGAAATAGTGAACGAGCTTTTGGCATTGTCGCCCGTGCATGCTTTGTAAAGTACGTGACATGAAAACACAAGCCTGTTCTATATAACAGCTAGAGTGTGGTTTGATCTTACAAGTTTCGTCCCTTAGTTTTTTTTTCACTGTTTTTGGTCCTTGTGGTTTCTTTTTCTTACGTAAATCGTCCCTGTGGTTTCTTTTTCTTAAATACAAATAAAAAGGCAGGGGTATTTTGGTCATTTTTAGAAAAATAATTAAATTTTTTTTTGAAAGTTTGTTTTTTTCTTTCAAAAAAAAAAATTTTAAAAACTTTTTGTCTTTTTTTTCGAAATATTTTTTTTTTGAAAATTTTTTTTTAAAATATTTTTTCGAAACTTATTTTTAAATACTTTTCGAAAGCTTATTTTTTCGAAAAAAAATTTTAAATATATTTTCGAAAGCTTTTTTTTTTGATTTTTTTTTAAATTCGAAAGTTAAAAGTTAAAAAAAATACTTTTTTCGAAATTACGTTTTGTCTTTTTTTTCAAATAATACTTTTCTGAAACGATATATTTTTTAATTTTGTTCTCCAAAAAGACAAAATTTATAAAAACGCTTGTTCTCCAAAAATATTTTTTTAAAAAAATTAGCTAAAAAAACGCAATATATAGATTTTTTTTAAAATTATTTTCGAACTTTTTTTTCTTATTTAAAAAAAAAGTTATTTAGAAAATTTATATTTAAATAAAAGAAAAGTTATTTAGAAAATTTTTAAAAATTTTTAAAATTTTTTTTTTTCTAATTTTCAGATTTTTTTTTCAAAAGTAAAATTTCTTCAAAAAATTTATAATTAAATAAATCAAAAAAAAATTTTCAAAAAAATATGGTTTCGTAAAAATACTTGGTGAAAAAAAATTTTAAAAAAAAAGTTTTCGAAAAAATATTTAGTGAAAAAAAAGTTTTTAAAAATAATTATTTTTTGAAATAAAAAAACAAACTTTCGAAAAAAAATTAATTATTTTTCTGCAAATGACCAAAATACCCCTGCCTTTTTATTTGTATTTAAGAAAAAGAAACCACAGGGACGATTTACGTAAGAAAAAGAAATCACAAGGACCAAAAACAGTGAAAAAAAAACTAAGGGACGAAACTTGTAGGAATCATCAAACCACAGGGACGATTTACGTAATTCACTCTAACAGCTATCAAAGTCCATCTTAATGTTCTGAAATCCATTTTACATGTAGATGCTTCTTGCATAAGGACATGGATTTGGTTCATGTTTAAAATAGGTGAACTTTGTACTAAAAAATGTATGTTCTAACTTACCCTAATTGTGTTATGCTCTCTTAATGAATAGATGTTTCCTCTATGTCTGTTCTATAAACTGTTGTAGAGGGGAGCTACAAAAGGGATAAGCCGATAGTAGTCCGACTAGCTTTGACCAACAAGACCATCTTTAACCACAATAATCAGGAATGACCACCAAAAGAAGCAAGTTGTTGAAGCGACTTCGGTGCCAACATTGATTGGTGTTTTGGAGCCGACAACTTTATAGTGGTTCCTATTGTGAGCTTTTAGGTAAAGGCATTTGGCACCAATTTAAATCATTCTTGACAGTTTTCGCGACTGAGTTGTCATTTTTTTTCTTCATTATCCAGTGTAGCGTTTAAAACTATTGTTTTAAGAAATCGAAATCTTCATTTTTGTGAATGTTTTATTTAGACGGTCGTTGGCTTTCCTTTTTGTCACTAAACTGTTGGTACTCATTGATTACATATGTGTTACATGTCCATCTCAAAGTCAGTGATGTACATCTCAAACTATTGTTTTGAGTTTTCAATTCTTTTGCCAATATACGTTCTAAGCTTCTAATCAAGTGCTAATGTGGTATTGAGGTTAGTGTCTAACTAATAAACACGAACTCTCTCTCAATTAATAAACCCTAAGGCTTTATACAAAATGCACCGCGGCGAAGCGCGGGCACCAAAATCTTGTATTATATATATACTAACACAACTAATATTTTTATAATAATCAAGATAGATATTTATTAGTACATACCAATATTTAACCATAAGGCATACATTGTTTTACTTGTTACTATTTACTCTACATAATGCTATATAAGGTTTTTGCTTTAAACAACACATACACTCTCAGTATCTATATATATGCCTAAGCAAATTGTTCTTTATGTCTTTTACTATGTGGCCATTATTTTAATACTGGTAAAATGTCGCTATAATTTATTAAACCTTAATAAAATAAGTTAAAATATTTAATAAACTTACAATATAGTAAGACACACTAGCCATTTTACAATATGCTTGTTAGCGTATATTTTTATAGCAATAGGCGTGTCGAAAATGTGTCGTCACCAAGAGTATCATTAAAGTTGTTGTTAAAATTATTTATTTTATCTTATTTCATTTTCTTAGTATTTTTTTTGTTGTTGTTGTTGTAGCATGTTCATGAACGAGGGCGCATAGAGTATCTTAGACACAAAGGAAAATGTGACTCGTTAATCACAGACTTAACTTAATAGGCATAGTTTTAGTTTAAGACACTATAAAATGCTATCGGTTACTAACCTAAATTAGACGGTTGTCACATCACCCTCCCGTTAAAAAAGAATTCCTTCCACGGAATTCAGTTCATCTTATCTAATGACTGCGCGCTCAAAAATAGGTGTGGGTAATTGCGCTTAATTTCATCCTCGCGCTCCCATGTGAACTCGGGGCCTCGTCGCGAATTCCTCAGTGATTTTCATTTCCTCCAGCGGAACAACGAGTGTTTCGTCAATTAAACACTTCTTTAAATTTGAGACGTGCAAAAACATCGTGAACTCCACTGAGCTCCTGTGGCAGTTCAAGCTGGTAAGCTACCGGTCTAACTCTTTTCAGCACCTTGAAAGGTCCAATATATCGCGGGTTTAGCTTTCCTCGTTTTCCAAAGCGTATCGTGCCCTTCCATGGGGACACCTTGAGAAGCACATTATCTCTGATTTGAAATTCCAAGGGTCTCCGGCGGTTATCATCATAGCTTTTCTGTCGGCTCCTGGTTGTTCTCAGTCTTTCTTTAATCTTTGTGATCTTGTCAACTGTCTCTTGTATGATGTCGAGTCTTATCAGCTGTCTATCTCTCATTTCTAACCAACAAAGCGGTAACCTACATTTTCGCCCGTATAAGGCCTCAAATGGTGCACACTTGATACTAGCGTGATAGCTATTGTTATATGAGAATTCCACCAAATGTAGGTGAGTATCCCAACTACCTCCAAAGTCAATGTCACAAGCTCGTAACATGCCTTCCATTGTTTGTATTGTTCGCTCGCTCTGACCATCTGTTTGTGGATGATATGCAATACACATGCCAAGTTGAGTACCTAGAGCCTTTTGAAGTAGTTTCCAAAATCGCGACGTGAAAGGACTATCCCTATCCGAGATAATGGAAAGGGGGACACCATGTTGAGTTACTATTTCATTAATGTATAATGAGGCAAGCTTATCTAGTTTGTAGTCTTCTCGAATTGGAATAAAGTGTGCAGACTTCGTTAATCGATCTACTACAACCCAAATCGAATCATGCCCTCTCGTCGTCTTAGGGAACTTTGTCACAAAATCCATTGTGATTCGCTCCCATTTCCACACTGGAATTTCTGGTTGTTGCAATTGTTGTACCCATATTTAATCACTTCCTGACATGCTAGGAAGGGCTTATATAGTCGGGCTCATACATGTAGCCTTAATGGACTATATTGTTTAATGGGACGGGCTTGAATAAAATGCTTAGTACCTTAAAAGAGGCATTTTAAGCTAGCCATCAAGCCCGTAATGTCACGACTATTTTAACTAACTATTACAACGTTCTAATAAATATAATAATAAAAACCTATGACCGAACATTCTCGTTTGACTCAATATTTTGAGGCTAACAATCTCCCCCAGTGTGAGGTCATTCCTCTTCGATATTTGGAGTTCAATGGAGATTACGAATTTCGTCATAACTGAATCTTGAACGTGTAATAGTAGTCTTGTTTCTTCATGCTGTGATCTTTGAGCATTTGTCGTTGTCTTTCGACTTTGTCTTTAAACTTGAGATCTTCAAATTATCCTTCACTTGTCTTTGGCATCTTGCGATCTTGTGTCTTTATCCACATGCTCATACGTTGCACTATCTTGAAAGCTTGCTAACAATCTCCTTTGAAGAGAGGTCATTCCTCTAAATTAATTGATAAGGAATATTTTGATCATCAGAGTTGCAGAAGTCTTTAGCTTTCTTGATTGTTGAATGTCTTTGGGCATGATTATGTGGTTTTGAATCTTCGACTTTGCTGAGTACACCGTAACGTCACCTTCTCGAGACAAAACATAGACACGGACTAAATGGCTTTGACATTCGTCCTTAATCGGTAGCGTTTTACCTCCGGTCGGTGAAGACCATTACATGATATTTAAATATCGTACTTTTGATTAGGTAGATTCAACTAAGAATCTCATTGATAGGGTTTCGCGGTTGTATTAGCCGTTCTCTTTACTCGACCGTCTCAAAGGAAGACTACGAACATAAAGAATGAGTCAATTGGATAAATATCCGCTTGATTAAAGTCATCAATTCAAATTCCTGGAACAAGTTTGATTCATTAAGAATCTTACCATTGTTGCTTTCCAGTTGACACAAGCTTGATTCATAAAAATCTCGCTAGTTACCTACCGTAGCGCTGTTTGATGTTGACGCTAGAAGGATTTCCATTCATAACTGTGAATATTAATGAATATCACTCTGAATGTTCTGGCAAGACCATAAAGATATTGCGTAGAAACCTGAAACGAGTTTGAATCAATAAAGAAACAAAACAATGTTACTTTTCAGTGTTACATATGTTCAATTCATAAAGAATCTTACACATGACCTACCGCAGTGCTGTTTGATGTTGACACTGGAAGGATTTCCACTCATCATTGTGAATACTAGGTAGTATCACTCAGAGTGTTCTAGCAATATCACTAGGATATAGCGTAGGACTCTCTTGATCTTCATCCGTGTGTCCTAACGAGATTTGATTGATCTCTTGGCCCTAGACTCGATTTATGCACTTTTAGTGGTCGGAGGCTGGAGTAGATGCCAGCTATTTAATATCAACTATCTCGGAGTGAGAAAGTCAATAGAAGTCGTGTTGATCTCCATGACAATAAAACAAACTTCTTTTGAGAGAAGCCTGAGTCAGCTGGGGAGGGGTTGTGCATTACATCACTGGGTCCATGATGTGTTGTCTTCATGATGTGTTGACCCGGTTTCTGCCTAAGTTGTATGGAGGGCTTCTTTCTTTTCACCCTTTATCCTTACATTTCTTTTTCATTATTCAACCCCTTCAATGCTTACCAAGACATCATTACTAGCACCTTGTTGTGATTGTTCCAGTGTTAGCTTCAGTACTTAGTCGGCATTCAGCTACGTTCACATTCTACTCCATCTTTCCTAAGGACTTCTAATAATCTATTGGATTGTCCCTGGGAAGATCCCTCCGGTTCTGGTTGGATCATAGGACTTAAACATAACCACCCTTTTGACACCAATAACGTCGTGAATTAAAGATGTTGTGGGTATTTGATCGTAACCATGAGTGTTTGAGTCTTTAGATCACATTTTAATCATATTTTCTCCCCTTATCTCTAATATATAAAATCGTTTGATATTAGAGATACCAGATTTGATTAAAATATATTGTGAAGAATAGTTGATGACGTATAGTCCCCAGCCGGGTCATTAACCCGGCCCGAGGGTACTACCCGTATCCGGCCCATCATGAATGGGTGGGATGATGTCAGTCAGGCTTATGGGCCTGAGTGAACAGTAACCGCGCACACGTGTGCGGCCCACGGCCCGGTACGGCCGATACGGCCGACATAGGGTTAGATAGAATAATATTCTGTCTAGGGATATCTTTACCCCAGTAAGAGAGGATATTCACTACCAGAATTAGAAGATTACAATCATTCTAATTCTGGTGTTTATCTCTTCCTTGGGGCCGAAGGATCAGTGAAAGCCCACTAGGGTTTCACTGCCTATAAAAGGAACCCCCAAGGGTTCCACAAAGGTATCACAATTCTCTCTAAACTCACATATAACCCTAAATCGATTACTTACTCTCACGCCGGAGTTTAATCGTGGGAAACCTTCCCACGGTAAGCTTAACGCGTGTTGTTTAGTGTGCAGGATCCCAACCAGACGATTCACTTGGTGCAGGAGCCGGTGCCCAGCCAACCCGAATTAAGTCTAATTCGGGTCTAGCAAGGATCAACCAACTTTTGCATCAACAAGTTGGCGCCATCCGTGGGACCTTAACACTAAGCTAGAACAAAAATCTCCTCGATTTTTTCAATGACGAAGGGGCATCCGCCAGTTAACCCCAGGAACGTGAATCCTGGGAACCGGTAGTCCCCAGGGGAAGGAATTCTTATTCCCAACCAATCACCCAGCCGCCTCGCAGGCGGGCCAGGTAACCGTGGCGGTCTTCAGTCCGCAGGGGTGACGAGCACGATCTCGGTGACACCCCCGCCCACTTCGACCCTGGACAACCCTGATCCGGGAAGTGCGCCAGGCCCCCCTAACAAGGAGCCACGTAGACCCTTAATGGAGGAAGAAGTGGAAGCCCAACCGCTCAGCGAGGACGAGCTCACTCGAGTTCTCACTCAGAATTTTGAAAGGATCGTCCCAGGGATCGCATCAAGATTGAGCCTGGGGAGGAACCTCCAAGCCCGACTCAACTTTGGCGACAGTGGACCATCCACTCCTTCCCGAAATCGGAGAAAAAGGACTCAGCCTCGGGAGCAGGGAACCTTTGAGGAAGACCCTCAACCCCGGAATGTGTTTGAACGCATAGGGGATCGCATCATGCAAGAATTAACGCAGCCTCAAGATGGAGAAAGGTCGGATGGCTCACCCGAGCGGCCAGACCGAGAGCTGACCAGAACCACACGCCGCCCAAGTGTGTGGGATAGAATGAACACAGGGAGGAAGGCTCCTGGTTCGTCTCAAAAAAGTGGTCCCTACTCAAAAGGGGGGCACCACCGCCGTCCCCAGATCCGTCTGGGGAGGACTCAGATGACCATCCACCCAAACGCCGCCGGCCTAGGCGTACGCCACCACCACCAAGCAATGATGAGTATTATGGTGGCCCCTACTACAGGGATACGGATGCAGAGGACCTCTCGCGTCCGTGGTGTGAAACATGGGATGACCCTAGGCTCACGCGGCCATGGGCTGATCCCAGGGAAGATCCGTTTACCCTTCGCATACGGAACTACTCTGAGGACACCAAACGCCGCATGCCGGCATGTATCAAGACGTATGATGGGTCCGGTGATCCTGTCGATCACCTCAAAATATTTGATACTCAGGCTAAAATTGAGCGATGGCCCATGCCTATATGGTGCCAAATGTTCAATTCGACCTTAATTGGAAACGCTCGTGACTGGTTCGAGGCACTCCCCCCACGGAGCATTGATAGTTTCACGGAACTACGCACTGCGTTTGAGAACAATTATACTCAAAGGAAGAAGTATAATAGGGATCCGGTTTCATTGGCAACTGTTAAGCAACGGCCGGGGGAGTCCACAGAAGCCTTCACTGAGCGCTTCAATGATGAGTGCACACGCACGAGAACCATGCCAGAGCTCCTGAAAATCTCGGACTACATGCACGCCATAACAGACAGAGAACTGATCAGGCGTCTCAACGACAAGCGTCCAGAAAGATATGATGACCTCATGGAGAGAGTTAGGAATTTCATAGAGGGAGAAACAGCGGTTGCCGCAGCCTACCCATCCCGAGGAAACGGGTACCGCTCAAATGACCAGTCCCGGAGACAGTCGGGTGGTCAGGGCAACCAGAACAATAACAAGGGCTCGGACTATAAAAGCCAGAGCAAAGGCGGACGGTCGGACGACAAGTTCACCCCCCTAAAGATGTCCTACCGGGAGATCTTGTTGACTGAAGGGGCGAATTTTCCAAGACCTCCCCCAATGACCACACCCCCGGAACGTCGGCAGGGAAGTCGCTTCTGCGAATTCCATAATGACAAAGGACACGGCACGGAGGAGTGTATCCAGCTGAAGAAGCATATCGAGTCGCTAATCAAATCAGGCAAACTCAAGCACCTGGTTAAGGATTGGAAAGACGGAAAGGACAACAACAAGAAGTATGATAAGAAGGATCCCCAAAAGGACAAGCCTTCTACCATATACATGATCCAATCCAGACAGCGCCGCACGAGGCAGAAAATTGGCCAAAAATTTTCCCGCGGCAAGGAAATCTCATTCCCTCTCATCACAGCAAGTGACGTGGTTGATGCGCCTCTCACCATTGAGATAAGCATTGGAACACACAATGTTCGCCGCATGTATGTGGATGGAGGGTCGTCAGCAGAGGTGTTGTATGAACACTGCTTTGTGCAGTTATGCCCGGAGATAAGAAGCCAATTAGTACCGGCCACGTCGCCGCTTACTGGCTTTAGCGGAGATACTATCTGGCCAATAGGGCAGTTACGTTTGCTTGTCACCATTGGGAATGAGGAACATTCCACTACAACGTGGATGAACTTCATGGTGATACGTTCACACTCTCCTTATAATGGAATCATAGGCAGACCAGGCATTTTGGCTATCCGGGCAGTACCCTCTACGGCACACGGAATGATTAAATTCCCCGTTGATGGGGGAATCGTTACTATTTATAACACAGTCGTGCCAACGTCCGAGTGTCACACTGTGACAACACCGGCACCACCCGTACCACCCAAGGATGGGGCACCACCACCCAATTGGAAGGTGGCCATTCACCCTGACTACCCGGAACAGGAGGTATCCATAGGAGGGGCGCTCTCAGATAGCGGCAAAAGGGCCATGTGTGCACTTCTAAGTGCAAACCTGGACGTATTCGCATGGGAACCAAAGCATATGACGGGTGTACCACGTGCGATAGCAGAGCATAAGCTCCAGATCCGCCAAGGGTACCAACCCATCAAGCAAAAGAAGCGCGGCCAGGCGCCCGAGAGAAGCCAAGTTATATTGGAGGAAGTGCGGAAACTGGTGGACGCAGGCATTATGCGCGAGGTATACTACCACGAATGGTTATCCAATCCAGTCATGGTCAAGAAACATGACGGAAGTTGGCGCATGTGCGTGGACTTCACGGACCTTAACAAGGCCTGCCCACAAGACTGTTACCCGCTTCCAGAAATCGACTGGAAAGTAGAATCCTTGTGTGGATATCCTTTCAAATGCTTCTTGGATGCATATAAAGGGTATCACCAAATCCAGATGGCGGAGGAGGATGAATAAAAAACGGCGTTCCACACAAGCCAGGGCGTATATTGCTATACGAAAATGCCGTTTGGATTAAAGAACGCCGGCGCTACGTATCAGCGGTTGGTGGACAAAGCTTTCGAATCACAAATAGGACGCAACTTGGAGGTATATGTTGATGACTTGGTGATAAAAAGCCACACGGAGGAGGCACTCCTCCGGGATGTCCAGGAGACATTCGACACGCTGAGAAGGATTAATATGAAGTTAAATCCAAAGAAATGTACGTTTGGTGCAACAGAAGGAATGTTCTTAGGATATTTGATTGACCCAAACGGCATCAAGCCTTGTCCAGAGAAGACGGACGCAGTGATACGGCTACCGTCCCCGCAGACACGGAAGGAGGTGCAGTCCCTGAATGGGAAGTTAGCCGGATTAAATAGATTTCTATCCAAATCCGCAGAGAAGTCATTACCCTTATTTAAGACGCTCAAGAAGTGTATTAGAAAGGGAGACTTCCGTTGGACGAAAGAAGCTGAGGAAGCCTTTGGCCAACTCAAACAGCATCTCGCATCTCTCCCCATGTTGGTAGCTCCCCGCCCAAAGGAGGAACTTGTCATGTATCTCTCGGCTACTCATGGCGCAATAAGCGCGGTACTTATGACGGATAGAGACACAATACAGACCCCGGTCTACTTTATAAGTAGAACATTACAAGGAGCGGAACTGAATTATTCCCCCATGGAAAAATTGGTGCTAGCACTGGTATTTGCTACAAAGCGGCTGCGCCGATACTTTCAGGCGCACCCGATTGTCGTGATTACGGATCAGCCAATCAAGCAGGTTATATCTAGACCAGACGTGGCAGGGAGACTAGAAAAATGGAGCATCCTACTGGGAGGGCATAATATATCTTACAGACCAAGGACGGCTGTTAAAGGCCAGATCTTGGCAGATTTCCTGATCGAAAAGCCGGATGAGGAAGAACCAGTCATTAAGCAAGAGGAGGTCCCAGCGGAACCTTGGGTGCTATTCACGGACGGATCCTCATGCACAGACGGGTCCGGGGCAGGCCTCATCCTTACAAATCCAGAAGGTATGGAATTCACGTACGCCCTCCGTTTTGAGTTCACGGCCACCAATAACGAAGCGGAATATGAAGCATTAATTGCGGGTTTAAAAATCGCCGCTAGAATGGGAGTTCGCAACCTTGAGGCCTACGTGGACTCACGGCTTGTTGCGAACCATATTCTAGGTGGGTATGTGGCTAAGGAGGACAACATGGTCAGGTATTTGGAAAAAGTCAAGACGTTAATCGCAACTTTCAGTAAGTTTTCCATCAAGCAGGTACCAAGGGGCGAGAACAAGAAAGCGGACGCCCTCAGTAAAATCGCGTCCACAAGCTTCGCTCACTTGTCTAAACAGGTTTTGGTGGAAATACTCAAAGAGAAGTCCATTACGGAAGGGGAAGTGACTGCTATAGTTGAAGAGGAGGGACCTACGTGGATGACCCCAATCATCAACTATCTGGCTAGTGGAACACTCCCAGACGAGGAAAAAGCAGCAAGGCGCGTTAAAAGGAAGTCACAATATTTCGAACTCCGGGAAGGATGGCCGCGACCTAGAGCGCACACTTGGGACGAGGCGCGTACAAGTTACGCGATATGGATGGCCGCAACCTAGAGCGCACATGGAACATCGCCAATCTAAAAAGGTGCTATCTTTGAAAGCTACGGCTCCCGCATGGATACTTCGCTATAGGCGGTCTTAATAAAGAACCATGCGGGTTATTTGTCTTATTTGTTTTTCTTATGTTTGTTTAAGTTTCCTTTATGGACTTTTTTTAGGACTTGTCGTCATTGTTCAAACAAAAAATGTAAATGTTCTAATAAAGTGCCGTGGTGCCTAGCTAGCTCCACGGCCTGTTTCGTGCAAATTATTGTCCTCTTTGTTAGATTCTTTGTTAGCCGTATGAATTTTAATTGTGTTATATTATGCCATGTTTCTTTCATATACATTCTCTCAAAATACCGTACATGTACCATACGCCTCCAGGAGGGGTAAGAGGATTAAGTGAACCTACTAATTCAACTTGCCGCGTAAGAGGGATGCAACCCCAGCCGCACGGATCACGTATCCTTACTAGACACCTTACTCACGAGACGTTGGGGTAAGTTTCATATGCTATAGCCATACCGTGCTCCGCATAATAAAGACGCACGTCGCACGTCTAGTAAATTGTAGACTTGAATGTATTTTCTTTGTGAGTAAGACGTGGTATATCACGCAGTATTAAACTACAATGTTTCGAACACAAGCACAAATACACAGGTTTCCAAAACAAATCAAAATCGCCGTGGTTACCCACGGACTTATATACAAAACATAAAATTGTTAGCCGTGTACATACACGGACGAATCGAAACAATACATATTCATAGATTACAAAACAAGTGTTTGATTGTGGACAAAGGAGCATCCTAAATTGAGGGGAGAAACCTACCCATCTCTGCTTGTTCTTCCACCAGACGCGGCAACCATTCATCACGCTCTCCCCGCTTCTGGGCTTGGGCTGCGGTCCTTTCCAACACCACGTCTAAGGGTTCCTCGTCCAGTACGACCCTGGTTACGTCTTCATATACAGGAAGGGTTAGAGGAAAGTTAGCAGTGGAAGGCATGCTAGGATTGAGCTTCTCCATGATTTCAGTGTTCGGGGCATCTTTGGTGGCCTCTAGCTCATCCAGGAATGGGTAATGCAGATCTTTCATCGCGGCCATGGAGGCAGTCATTTTGCTGGCGGCTTCGGGCTTAAAAAAGGTGTGATGGGCGATGTCCCCACCTTTGGTGATCAGTTCAGCAGCCTCAACCATTCCTTCGTGCCGGCCATGGTCGATGCCATCAGATACAAGGTTGGCAAATTGTTGTACAAAGGATGGGGCCTCTAGCACCTTCGTCACGGCCAGGCGTGCTCCATGCCCAACCATCCACCTACGGCCCGCAATGGCTGTTAGCAGTTGAGGGCACAGTACATTGTCACGCTCAGCGGTCAGGGCATCCATCACCAATTCTTTTTGGGCAATTGCCTCTTTCAGCTCTTGGGTGATGGCCCTTTCCTCAGCAAGTTCTGTCTGCATTTTTTCCATGTTTTGGACGGCCAAATGCGCGTCCTTCAGCTTCTGGTTCAGATCATCTACTTGGCTGGCGTAAGAATGGGCAGAAGCTTCGGCCGTGGTCACCTATAGTAAAAGACGTGTTAGTACATTCATTGTTTGGTATATATGGGTGGTGCGGTACGGATATGTACCTTGATGTTTGCAGCATCTAGTTGAGACTCAAGGAGGGCTACTTGCTGATCATGTTCATTCGCACGGGCCGATTGTGTCTTGATAGTTGCCTCGGCATTCGCTAGTTTGGATTGGAGGTCAGCAATCATGGCTTCATTATCTTCAATCATCTTTTCTCTCCGACCAACTTTTCTCTTCAAAGAGTCCACGTGCCCAAGCGCAGCTTCAAACCTGACCCTCATCGAGGTTCCCATCGCCATCTGATGCACTAGCGTCCCATTATATTCATCTGCCAAATCCGCGTGACTGAGCGAGTTTACCTCTTGCACCAGGCTTGGTGGTATACAGTTATTGAGGTACTCTCGGCACTCGTCAGCACTCCTCAATCGCGATGCCGTGGTAATAGTCCAAATAGGGTTGAAAGGTTGAGGAGCGCCGGATGAAGGGAAGTCTTGGGAAACCAGAGGTGAACCATCTTCAAAAACAGGGCCGGGCTTTGTGGGGGCCGCGGGGTCTTCTTCGACAGCTTTTCCTTTCTCCTTATTCACCTGGGTGTCAGGAGGAGGCGCGGCACCAGCTTGGTCGTCCCTGCGACACGAGTATTACGGAATATATTAAGTATGGCTTTAAAAAAAAAAAGAAGAGAAGAGATGGCGCGGAGATTCTTGCGTATTGAGATAGCTTCTTACCTGTTGCTTCTTGCTCCTTCGGAGGCGGTTGCGGCAATTTGTGTAACGGGATCGACATGGGCGCCCCGGTTAGCCTCGGCACCCTGGGTAGTACTCCCAACAGATTGATACATGGGGTGGTCTTCTCGAAGCCTTTTGGCGGGGGCATTATGTTCACCAATCTCCACCGATGCAGTTCCTCTCGCACGGTTGCCTCTCTTTCGGGTACGCCTGGTAAGGGGCTGCGTTGTGACTTCAGCAACTTCTTCTTCGGCTTCCTCCTCTTCGTCCAAGTTAACATGTTGCACTTCATCATCATCATCATCGCCCATCATTCGGCGGATGCTGGAGTCGGTTTGTTCAATGTTATCTCCCTGATGTTCTCCATGAGGTGAGGAGGGCCCGACCCCTCCTTGGTTCATTTGGTTACCATCACCATGATCTCCATGTTCTTCGTCAGAATGGGGATCCGGTACGGCTTCCAAAGCAACCGTCACTGGTCGGGTGTGCTCGAGGAGGGGCTGCTCATTTTCACGAAGCGGACGGAGACCTTCTGGCACAAGCTTTGGATCGCCCTGGCGCAACAGTCCAAAGAAGTTCATTTCTGTCCAGCACAACGCAAAAGATGTTAGTTGTTATACAAACACATATACATTTTTATGGACGTACGGATGGTAAGCCTACCTTCACCCTGCCTTCTCCAAAACACAGGATACCTATTGGAGGGACCAAAGTAATTGCGGCTAATTCCTAACAAGCATAAGAATGATTCCGGTAAGTTTCTGTGGAATCCAGTCCTATTTAGATCTAACTCTTGCGAGTGAAGGGGATTGTATGTACTGGCGTGCGGCTTAGGGTCGTGCGGTAGTCTGGTCCTAATGATGAAATCACCCGGCCATACAACTTCGTCAATGAAAAAATAATGGTCATACCAGTTTTTCAGTGAATCCATCGGTTTGTTGTGTGATTGTGGGCTGTTGGAGGCTCGTTTTTTGAAAGATACCCAACCATTCACTAAGTTTGGGGTGTAAAACAACCTAAATAACTCTACGGTTGGGGGGATTCTCCTAGCACGGCAAAGGATTTCGAATTGGCTAATTTTACAGGCACCTATGCAGTGGAGCTGACTAATGTGTACATTGTAATATCCTAACAAATCTACGAGAAAGTGGGTGAAAGGAATACGGTAATTCGCCGCATCAAACAGGCGAGTATAGAGGCCTATCTTACCCGCTGGAGCCTCAGTTATGAGGTCCCCGACGCCAGGAAGTGAGGGGTGTAGGTTGGAAGGGATGAAGTAATTTGTACAAAAATGGTTTAACTGGTCTTGGGACATGACATTTAGCACGGATCCGATGGAAGGGCTGTTTCTATTGGCCATTACTAAAAAAGAGTGTAAGGACGTGGTATTCTAACCTGCGTGTGAAGGGATCCGTGCGTGCTTGGTTCAAGATAAAAGGAAAGCTGTAATGGCAGAAATGGAGGTTGTGAACTGTGTGTTTCACACAGCCGTAGGGGTGGCTTATTTATAGGGTTACCTTGAGGGTCACAGCCTGTTGGATGAGTGACACGTGTTGGCCACTATTCTTAATCGTGTGGCTAGGGGGCAACTGGCAAATGAAACGTCAGGTGGGACCTACGGGTCATATCTGACCCACACATTTGCACTGCTCAATGTTCTGATTGTCTGCACTTTTGTCAGTCAAACAAGTCAGATGAACAGTTGTTCATGTCGGGTTATGCGGCTTTAACGTAAGACTTGGCATTTAATGATATATTTAATTTGTCTCGGCTACTATGTATCGAGCATTATTGTCCTTTGTTATGAATTCCTTGGTACGTCCGGGAGCATCTTTGTAGTCTAGAGGTTCCACCTACGGGTGTAACAACTAGACTGGGGGGACATGATGACGTATAGTCCCCAGCCGGGTCATTAACCCGGCCCGAGGGTACTACCCGTATCCGGCCCATCATGAATGGGTGGGATGATGTCAGTCAGGCTTATGGGCCTGAGTGAACAGTAACCGCGCACACGTGTGCGGCCCACGGCCCGGTACGGCCGATACGGCCGACATAGGGTTAGATAGAATAATATTCTGTCTAGGGATATCTTTACCCCAGTAAGAGAGGATATTCACTACCAGAATTAGAAGATTACAATCATTCTAATTCTGGTGTTTATCTCTTCCTTGGGGCCGAAGGATCAGTGAAAGCCCACTAGGGTTTCACTGCCTATAAAAGGAACCCCCAAGGGTTCCACAAAGGTATCACAATTCTCTCTAAACTCACATATAACCCTAAATCGATTACTTACTCTCACGCCGGAGTTTAATCGTGGGAAACCTTCCCACGGTAAGCTTAACGCGTGTTGTTTAGTGTGCAGGATCCCAACCAGACGATTCACTTGGTGCAGGAGCCGGTGCCCAGCCAACCCGAATTAAGTCTAATTCGGGTCTAGCAAGGATCAACCAACTTTTGCATCAACAATAGTCTAGAAAAACTTTCGGGAGAAAAATGTGTCAAACTTAGCATGAATTTGGAACGCTCCCCCTCAAAAATTGATCCAATGGAATTGTCATTACAAGGATATTATCCACATTAAACTTTTGAGGATAGGAGTTTTTGAACACACAATTTTTGAAAGATTTTAAATATCACTGAAAAATTCTTGAAAAAATTGTGTTCAACGCTTTCTGAAAAATCAATTCTTTTTGGCGAAAAGGTTTTTCTTAAAGCAAAAACTTGAGTTCATAGACTTTGAATGTCTTGACGAATCCACTCAAGTGTAAGAAGATTTCTCTTCTTTTGCTGAGGGTAAGGGAACTAAAGCGTACACTCCCCCGTGAATATAGATCCGGGTTGCAATCTGAAAGTGATTACAAGCCATAATGTTGAGCTCAAAACGTTGAATGTTTTGTGACAATCTCAACCCAAGATAGATTTGCTCTACCCGTTGTTGGAAAGATGGTCCAAAATAGACATTTTCCTTTATAAAAGTAGAAATGACATGTTTTGGAAAATATTTAGAACTTTCATTTGAGCTTTATGTACCCACCCATGTCGTTATTGAGCGACATTTCTAGGAACGTCCATATTATCGATACTGAAAGACACGTCGAGAAGAATATTTTTGGATTTTCAAAGATTTTTAATTTTGTATTTTGCTTTTTCATTAATATTTACATGTAGATGTTTGATAGATGAAGCAAACAGGCTTCTTTGCCAGAATCTCCAGTTCTGTTGGAGTCACACATCTCATACCAATTTACCTTACTAGATACGCAAACCTCTCTGTCGAAAGAGCTTTTGTAAACAAGTCAGCTAATTGGTAATCAGTTCCAACAAAGTAGAGTTCAACGATACCCCTTTCAACTTGTTCCTTAATGAAGTGATATCTGACATCAATGTGCTTCGTGCGAGAATGTTGTACCGGATTGCAGGAGATGGCTATGACGGACTTTGAGTCACAGTACATAGGTACTTTATCAAAGTGTAAGCCATAATCCGTGAGTTGTGTTCTCATCCAAAGAACTTGAGCACAACACGCAGATAGAGACACATACTCCGCTTTGGCTGATGATTCTCCGGTTTCGTGTACCGGTGTACCGAATGGGTTGATAAAGTCGTCTTCGTCATTTAATGCATAGTCTGCTTCATTTATGTTCTCTGGAGCAATGTAGTAGTTGTGGATGTTGTAGGAGCGGTTGTTGATGTGATATTCTGAGGAGTTAAATATGCAGCAACCCATGTTGAAGTAGATGAAGTTGTATCATTTTGTTGACGATGGTCGATATCATCATTCTTATCATGAGTGACAGCGGAAAACTTCGATACAACATGATTCTCCCTCGTGAAATATTCATCATACATTGGTCCATATAACATTTCCAACTCTTAAATTTTCGTGTTGACTGTCATGTCTGCTCTTGGAACATTTCCTTAAACCAGCTTTGAACTTGACGGTTCATTGTCTTGGTCTTGAGTTCCGAGTTCCGTGCGGTTGTGAATGGAAGTCGTTTGTCGTTTTGGATCGGGACTTAAACTGTTTTGTTCAAGTGCCATTTCTTGTAATTCATCAAATCGGATATGAATAGTCTCAACTATCAATTTTGTTCTCTTGTTGTAAACTCTATATTCCTTAGACTGAGTTGCATATCCCACGAGAATATATGCATCACCTTTCTCTTTCATCGTATCCAAATTTTCACCATCTCGTATTATGTAACAAGTACATCCAAAAACGTGAAGGTGTTTGAGTAAAGGTTTTCGATCATGAATTATGTGATATGGTGTCTTTTCGTGTCTTGGAATAATTAAGGATCGGTTTTGTGTGTAGCATGCGGTTGACACGGCTTCGGCCCAAAATAATAGTGGAAGTTTTGAAGCGGATAATAATGTTCGAGCAGCATCAACTAAAGTACGGTTTCGTCTTTCAACAACGTCGTTTTGTTCGGGTGTTCGAGCAATAGATGTTTCATGTTCAATTCCTTTCGCTTCAAAATAGTTTCTTAGAGTTGAATTCAAAAATTATGTGCCTCTGTCAGTACGAACTACTTTTACTTAAGCTTGAAGACCACGTTGATGCAACCTCCAAATTCGCATCACATAATTGACCAACCGAGAAAAGATTGTGATTGAGCCCTTCAACGTAGTATACCCTTTTGATCGTGATATTCCCCTGATCCAAATCCATATCCTAGGATCGGTGCAAATTGATCATTTTCGAATCGGACCGTACCCAGGAACTTCTCCACGAAGTTAATTAGAAGCTTGAGATTCCCCGTCATGTGCTTCGTGCATCCGGAGTCCAATATGAAGAGAATTATTTGTATCACCTGCAGAAGAATTAGAACACGATGGAGCATTTGCTAAATTGGATACCACGTTAGTTGTAATTTCGGAATCATTAGTGTCCTTAGCAACATTTAAAGGCATACTAACACTCGTTGTCACATTTTCTGTCCTAACTTTAGGCATCCATTGATATCCTTCAGGACATTGATTAGCAAACCACCATTTCTAAGACTTTCTAGCAGACTCATATAATTCCCTAATTCTGCTTCTAGGGTTCTTAGTGGTGGAGTCTGATGCATTACTTTTTTATTGGGGGTTGCACCAGAATGGTTCACTTTGCGTTTGGGTTCACTAGCATTAATAGGCATCACAACTTGCTTCTTAGTTCTAGTATCTACGCCTTTGACATTATTCATAGCACACATAGAATGATTAGCATTAGCACATTTTCCACAGTTGACACAAATAAATTTAACATTCAAAAACTTCAAATCATTCAAAGCATTCAAA
Organism: Glebionis coronaria; assembly: GCA_025667525.1. Classification (NCBI taxonomy): domain Eukaryota; kingdom Viridiplantae; phylum Streptophyta; class Magnoliopsida; order Asterales; family Asteraceae; genus Glebionis; species Glebionis coronaria. Next base: position 183,428,807 of record CM046880.1, on the reverse strand, counting down.
TCGTCATTACACGCGATTACAAACTTTTTATTCTTAAAAACATTCAAATTCCTAGGGTGTTCTTCTACTTCCTTCATCTTCCTTTGACTATTGTGTTTCCAGACTTTACCATTCACTTGAGTGCGCTTAAGCTGAGGCCGACTAACACTAGAAGACACATGAGTATTAGTGTTTCTAGAAGTCTGAGGCGATTGACTAATTTTGTTTGTGGGTTTAGTGATCATTCTATACATCCCTAGTTTAATCACATTATTGTGCTTAACGCTTGGTGCTTGAGTATTACTTAGGGGTTGATTCTGTAGTAACCTTTCCTTTCCATCCATCTTGGGGGTCAAACACAGGTTTTGCAAACGAGGAATTTGAGAAAGCGGATGGTTTTCTCAAGATAGAGGATCTATTCTCTTTATGTGCATTGGGTTGTCTAACAACAGGTTTCTTAATGCCAGGTTCCACAACTTTCCCACCCATCTTAGCAATGAGTTTCTTCAACTCTGTTATTGCTATGTCTTCGCTATGTCTTTTTCTTGTAACTGATCTTTCAAATCCAAAATATCAAGACTTTTTTCGTTTAGTAATCGACATGACTCAGATAATTTTACTTCCAAAGGTGTATCATTTGAAAATTTTTCAACTTTGTTTTGCAAAGCAAGTTCAAGTGATTGACAATGTTTTTGAAGAAAATCATATATATGTTGAAGTAACGAAAACTCTTTTTGGTCAATTTTATTCGAAAGCCTAGTTTCAAGACGTTCACACTCTTTGACTTGATCAAGATATTTGCATGCAACATCAGAATATTCATCAATATCAACACAAGATGTAACATAAACACACATAATATCTTTTGAGAGACATTCGTGTAAGAGTAGATCATATACTATAGAAAACTCGTCTCTTTCAGGTTGATGGTCGTTCACTTCTTGTTCAAGAGATTCCACATATTTCAAATCATCAAACATTTCTTTCTTAATTAATGTTTCAAATTCCAAAATATGTTTTTGCGTTCTTTCTGCAAGCGGAATCAAAATACTTTTCACAAGCACAGTCTTTCACAAGCACAGTTATATCGTGAGGAATATCTTTGTTTCCTTTCGAAAGTTCACGTTTTTTCCAGTCATCATCAACAATTTTTTTTTTAAATTTTCAATGTTACTTTTGAGAATACTAAGTTCTTGCTTACAGAAGCTTTATATGGCAAGTACTCAATAAATTTTGAAACATTAGTTTTCTTAGTGGCAAAAGCTTGTCTCTATTTAATTCTTATTTGTTCACATTCGAAAAATATTTGCTCACGAGTCTTCTTTGTTTGCGGTTTGAAAAGACCATAAAGACTGTTTTCATAAGAATACTTATATGGTTTAACAAATTCTTTATTAACTTTTGGTCTACTCTCTTCTTCCAAATCATTTGTCTCTTCACTATCGGGCCTAACAACAAGATAGTCAAGATCGGTCCATTGGGACTCATCAAGGTATATGTGCTGATTCTCAGATTGAGCTTGCTCAAGGTACTTAGGATTTGAAAAACTAGGTCTATCATTGAAAAACGAACGAGGTTCCAACATTCTCATGGTTTGAATTGATTGATTAGTTTTGTAAACAATTTTCTTGTAAAAATCAATTTGAGTTTCAAGTTCAGCCATTTTGTCGATGTCATTCGCTTGTTTAGTTTTGAAATCATTTTCCATCTTTTCAACCACAACTTTCTTTTCATTAACAAGTTTAGTTTTATCCTCATGAAGAAAACCATTTACTTGAGTTAGCTCATTGACTTTAGTGGTAACAAGATACGTTTTGTGACGTTCAGTACTCAAAGAGGTGTTATAATTACGTTTCTCTTGTTCTAGAAGCTTAAGAGTTTCGTTATATTTCCGTTGATAATCGTCCTTTTTTACGTTAATTAAACACCCTTTGTACCCCTCAATCTCATTGGTCTTTTGAAGAAGCTGAGCTCTATAGCTATCAATGGTCTCACTAGATTTGATTAGAGCAGCTTTGCATTCTTTAAAATTTTGAGTGAGCGTAGCGTTTGCCTTCTTTAATTCCATTTGACTTTTTCTAGTTTCTTTGACATCTTTTTATAAAGAAGCAATTAAGTTAGCAAGCGCAATAAGCTCCTCATCATCATCATACTCATTTGCATGTTGATCATCCTTAGACTCATTATTGCACATGTCTGATGAATCGGGTGTGGTATTGCTATCAACCATTTCCATCATACATGTGTCATTAATGGCTTTGGGTAGCTCACAATGATCATGAATATTACCAAACACATTATATTCCTCTTCAGTGTGTACCTTATCGATTGGCTTAGTATCAAAGATAGGACCATTGTCATCTTCAGTGACGTTGAGAACTTCTTCAACCTTTTCCATGTACGTGTAATGTGCTTCAAGTTCTTGGTCGGAGGCTTCATCATCAGTGTCATCAAGCATTGCTCCTTCCTCAGCCGACAATTTAACCCCAACTTCCATCTTCTTACAAAGCAGCATCTTTTCCTTATGATAACCAGAATCCCTAACTCTTTTCGGCTTTCTGCATTCTTTTGCCATATGCCCATAACCTTGACAATTAAAGCACTGAATCCCACTTTCCTGAACCATTGGAGTACCAACAGTTTCCATATTTCCAGCAACAGTAGCAATCCTCTAAGTATCATACTTAGCAGTTTGTCGATCATACCGTGCAGAACCCTGAACATGTGTTGGATTATGTCGATCATACCTAGGAGGACTTTCATCATGTTGACGTGTGTCATACCTTCAAGGACTCTCAACATATTGGTTCCTGGTGTTAGATGATGTTCGAAGATTATTGTTGGTGGGTTTGAAGATTTTCTTGTAGGTCTTCATAATGAAATCAATTTGTTGTTTCATCTCCCTATCCTTCTGAGCTAGTTCTTCATCACTGTCCTCTTCAGATGATGGCTCAGGTGATGGTGATGGTGCTCTTGGTTCTTTGTCTCGTGATCTTGTAGGAGCTGAATACTTAGATGAAGTGGAGTATCTTGGTGAAGAGGATGTAGTGGAGTATCTTGGTGAGGAGGATGTAGTGGAGTATGACTTTGAAGCACGAGAGCGATGATCTTGGACGTGTTGATTGGTAGACACCAAAGCAAGTGGATTAGCAGTCTTTGCTATCCTTTCATCTCGAAGTTCATTCGCCTCATTCTGAAATTGTTTCAAAATGTCAAAGAGCACGTGATAGTTTATCTCTTCTAACTTACTCTGTTGTTTCACCAAAGTTACAAACCGTGTCCACTCTGGTTGAAGTTGTTGAGGAAATTTCACATTGACTTGCATGGTGGAGACTTGCAAATTGTTTCTTGTCATGTCATTCATCATCTTGTAGAACCTTGAGTAATATGAATCAATTGATTCCCCATCCAATAAAGTAAACTTGCCAAAGTTCCAAAACAAGTTAGTTTTGACATCTTGCTTGTTAAGTGATTCTCCTTGTTGCAAGCATTCAATTGCAAACCACATTTCTTTTGAAGTACAGCACGCATCAACCGTTGAGTAAATATCATCCCCAATCCCACTGAGAATCAAATAGATTGCTTCTTTCTCAAGATCAATCCAAGCACGTTTCTCTTTCGAAGTGTTCTCATATGTTTCCTCAATTGTTTGCTCATCGGAACTGGTCGGCGAGTCGGTTGCTGGAATTGCAGAAATGGTTATTGTAGTAAGAGTATAGGGTCCTTCTTTGATGCAACGTCGGAGAACATCACCATTGGGTTTGGAGTCAAGATATCGAAGAATTCGTGATTGCAATTGTGCATATCGACCCGTCACAAGCATTGGTGGTCTCTCTTTGTTACCCGCCACCATGATGTTGTTTGTCACACGATACTCTTGAGTAGAATCCATGTTGAAAAACTTGAAATTGTTGAAGTGAAAACGGATCTTAAGTATATGTGTTGTGATTGTTGTTGTCGATGAAAAATGTTAAAATTCTCTAAAAATTGTCTTCTCAAGAAACCAAAAATTCTAAGGCGAAAAATCACACAAGTTAAAAATTTTCACTTTCGTAAAAAATCTCTATTTTCAGAATATTGGTGTATTTTCGGATAATTGACGAGTCTTCATAATATTGGTGTATTTTCGGATAATTGAAGCTTTTCGGAAAAATGTTGAGTCTTCGGATAAATGAGGAATTTTTAGAATAAGTGAGGTTTTCGGATAAAATTGGTATTTTCGGAATAAGCTCCTTTTTTGGAAAAAATGGAGGTTTTAGGAAAAAAGGAAATTTTCGGATAAATAACACTTTTGGGAAAAATGGCCTTTTTTCGGAATAATGTTTGTTTTTGGAATAGAGTACGTTTTCGGATAAATCACTGTATTCGGAATATTGGTATTCTTCGGATAAAGTTTTCGGAATAAGCAGTTTCTTCGGATAAATGGCCTGTTTTCGGAAAAAAATGAAGCTTTTTCGGAATAATTCACTGTTTTCGGATAAAATCTTCGGAATAAACTCACTTTTCGGATAAATGAGCTTTTTCGGATAAATTATGTTTTTGGATAACAGCTTTTTCGGATAAACTACAGAATCCACCTTCGGAATAATGAAATCCTCGGAATAATGCCAACCTTCGGAATCTAAAACCCTTTACCGAAAATCACTATTTCGGAATAACAAAACCCTTTTCCGAAGAGATCTTTTGGCCGACAAAACTTACTGTTCTTCGTACCGAGCCCCAAAATCAATCCAAACACCCAAAAAACTTGCGATTTTAACCACAAAAAGTTAACCAAATCCTTACCAAATCTATGTAAATGATTTATATCAAGATTTAGAACCCGAAAACACTAAAAAAAATTAATTCGAGATGATTTTGATGATAAATCAAGCGAACCAAACAATAAACCAAACAACCAATCACAAATCTACCACGTGATGATTGATACCAATTTTTGTACCCATATTTAATCACTTCACCATGGTTGATTTGATGAAGTAAAGAAGAAAGATAGATGATTTCTAGAGAGAGAAAGTAGAGAGAAGATGGAGAAACTATATGAGATTAGATTAAGAAATGAAAACACCAACCATTCCTAACATGCTAGGAAGGGCTTATATAGTCGGGCTCATACATGTAGCCTTAATGGACTATATTGTTTAATGGGCCGGGCTTAAATAAAATGCTTAGTACCTTAAAAGAGGCCTTTTAAGTTAGCCATCAAGCCCGTAATGTCACGACTATTTTAACTAACTATTACAACGTTCTAATAAATATTATAATAAAAACCTATGACTGAACATTCTCGTTGACTCAATATTTTGAGGTTAACAACAATAATCCAGATGGCTTCTGATACTCCGACTTGACTTTGGCACAAGTCAAACATTTTCTGACATACAAGGCGATGTCTTTCTTCATTCCTTGCCATCAATAATATTCCTTGACGTCCATGTACATCTTATCAGCTCCTGGATGGGTTGAATACCTCGATCTATGAGCTTCAACCATCACAATATTTCTCAGGTTATTAACTTTGTGAATCCAAGCTCTCCCGTCCAAATACTTAATTCCATCAGCACGTGTTTCAAGTTTTGGGTTTACACCAGAAAGAGCTTCATTTTCTAAGTTTTCTTCCTTCATTGCCTCTCGTTGGGCATCAAGTATGCGAGGTATCAAGCTTGTCTGGACTAACATTCCCAAGGCTCTTACTCGAGAAGGTCTCAATCTTTCCTTTCTACTTAGGGCATCTGCTACTGCGTTTGCTTTACCGGGATGGTATTTGAGTTCGCAATCGTAGTCACTTAGTAGTTCAATACATCTTCTTTGCCTCATGTTGAACATTTTCTGGTTGAAGATATGTTGAAGGCTTTGGTGGTCGGTGAAAACTGTACACTTTGTGCCTTAATGATAGTGCCTCCAAATCTTTAACGCAAAGACTACAACTCCAAGTTCCAGGTCATGTGTGGTGTAATTCCTTTCGTGCCTCTTGAGCTGTCTTGATGCATATGCAATGACTTTGTCTCTCTGCATTAATACGCAACCCAAACCTTTGTGTGATGCATCACAGTACACAACAAAGTTATCCGTTCCTTCTGGTAACGATAATATTGGAGCATTACACAATTTATCCTTCAGGGTCTAGAAAGATTTTTCTTGTTCATTTCCCCATACAAACTCCTTAGTTTTCTGGGTCAATTTTGTCAATGGTTTAACAATCTTTGAGAAACCCTAGATGAACCTTTGGTAGTAACCTGCCAAACCAAGAAATTGGCGAATTTCCGTAGGTGATTTCCCATTTCTTAACAGTCTCAACCTTGGCAGGGTCTACATGAATTCCTTTTGCACTAACTACATGACCAAGAAATTGTAATTCTTGTAGCCAAAATTTGCACTTAGATGGCATATAACTTCTGGTCCTTATGTAGTTCTAGGATAATCTTCAAATGTTTTTCTTGATCCTTCTTATTCTGTGAGTAAATCAGTATATCATCAATAAAGACTATGAAGAATTTATCCAAATAAGGTTACACACCCTGTTCATCAAGTCCATGAATATAGCAGGTGCATTTGTCAAACCAAAGGGCATAACTAGAAACTCGTAATGCCCATAACGTGTCCTAAACGCGGTCTTGGCAATGTCTTCCTCTCGGACTTTCAACTGATGATACCCTGATCGAAGATCAATTTTTGAGAAGTAAGTCGCACCTTGTAGCTGGTCAAATAAATCATCGATTCGAGGAAGTGGATATCGATTTTTAAACGTCAGTTTATTCAGTTCTCGGTAATCAATGCACATTCTCATCGACCCATTCTTCTTTTTGACAAAAACTATTGGTGCTCCCCAAGGGGATGAACTTGGTCTAATCAAACCTTTGCTCAATAGTTCCTGTAATTGCTTTGATAATTCTTGCATCTCTGATGGTGCTAAACGATATGGCGCTTTTGCTACAGGTGCCGCTCATGGTATTAGATCAATTTGGAATTCGACTTTCCTAGGAGGAGTAAGTCCAGGCAAATGATCAGGAAATACCTCCAGATGATCTCTCACTATCGGGATATATTCGATTAGACTCACCTTTTCATCCTTCTCTATAACGTGTGCTAAGTATGCAAAGTACTCTTTCTTTAAGTACTTGCGCATCTTAATAGCCGATACGATGTTCAGGTCTTTTACAGGTTTATCTCCAGGCACAATTAAACTTTCTCAAAGCAATTGATCTCTTCTCGGACATTAGTTAGGCACTCAGATATTGGATCAAGTAATGGTCTAAAATCTAACGAGACAAAGCTCCTATCAGCCCCAATATCAAATAGAATAGATGCGTAGTGTCCATTTAAAAGAAATGTACCAGTCATCACATTGGGGTTCTATCTCGCCTCCTTGGCCCCTATCACATGAACTCGACCTCGAGCTGGTGCTCTATGATTTCCATCATTGTTTTTTTTGTTATCGTTGTGGTTGTTGGGAGTTATGTTCAACCTTGGGCAAATGTTCCTAAGGTGATCAAAACTTCCACATTCATAGCATGCTGGTCTCTTTTGGCAGTTCCTAGCAAGGTGACCCATTTGCTTGCATTTATCACACCTTGGACAGTTTCTTGAGTGATGAATATTGCATCGGGAACACATAGGGTGCGGGCCCACATACTGTCGTGGCTCCTGGGTAGCAACTCGATAATTTCTAGTTACGCATTGCCTCTTATCTTGTTGATCACGTCCTTGGTTCCTCTTCTGGTCTTCGTACCTCTTTCTTCCACTATCATTCCCCCTCGAAACCTTATTAGACCGGATCACGTCATTAGTAAGACGATAAGCCAGGTTTACCGCAGCTTGCACGGTGATCGGGTTGGATGAAGTGACCATCCTTCTGATCTTTGGGGCTAAACCCCAAATGTATCGATCAACCCTTTTCTCTTCTGTGGAGACCATGTGAGGAACCATTCTAGCTAACTCATTAAACCGAGCTGTATATTTGTCGACCTCGTTGCCTATCATCGTATGGTTCCAAAATTGGTATAAGAGCCTAAGGTTATAGTGAATGCCGATTTTTCAAAAATAAAATCGCAACTATAACTGAACTAACGTTTTCATAAAATACCGAAGATGATAAGAGTCGACTAGTCCGAACTTGGCATGATTTGTCCTTGAAAAGCATCAAAAATCCACCTTGGTTCGGGGGGTCGGGGATGATCAAAGAACATGGTAGCCATTGTTGTTTTAGTGAGAGAAAGTTAGAGAGAGGTGAGAGGAAAAGTGTGTGTATTATTTCAAGTGAAAACAATACAAAAGAAAAAAAACACTAAACTTCCACACCCCCATGGAGAGTCATGGGGGGTATTTATAGGCCTAGCTTAACTAAACTATCTATCCTTTACATAATAAGTCCATGCGTATAGCAATGGATATAAATCTAGTCCAACTCACGTGAAAGGCGTCAGCTTACCAAAAAGTAAGTCTAACAATCTCCCTCCAAGATGGTGACTCACGTGAGTTGGTTACAATGATTTCTACAAGCAAAAATAAAGAAAAATGATAAGCTTGAATTACATCATTCCTTGAGACAGTCTTCAGCGACCTTCATCTTCTTGAATACTCCTTCTCTATTTCTTCAGCTTGTAGGATCTAGTTGAGTTTTACTCCCTCCCAATTAGAAGGCCTTTCGTTAAACAAGCAGTAAAGACTGCTCCCTCCCAAACAGACACTTCTGAGAAAATATGTGGGAGGTGATAACGTCATCAACATTTTCTAACAATTTGAAGCAATCCCAGTCTTGATTCTACGAGAGATTACCAGGAGTACACACTCTATCCTGAACATGAAGTAAAACTGTAGCACCAGCGTCAATTAAGTCCCGGAAACGCACATTTCTCCTGACATGACAGTGATGATAAAAAGTTTCCACATCAAAGTCAATTATGTCCCGAATTTAGACAACTTATCCCTTTATGTTGAAACGGTAACACCAAAGTCAAGTGACCCCGCATGTACACATTTCTCCCTCCAGGATGATACCTATTAAGGGAATCATCCTTCATGTGTGTACGTGGTATGCAACTGAACCGCTTACTTAGTAACCAATACTATGTGAGAAGATGTCAACAATATCCCTCTAAACAAAAATTCTCTCTTGATTACCCCGAATTGAATCCCCTTATCAATTCTGTTGGCTATTGATAGTGACCACTGATGAAGATAACCCGATAATCCAAACTTGAAACTGAAGTAGATTTCCCCAAACTTGAACTTAAGCTTGCACTATTGTAGAATGAAGAGCGATGCAGAGAAGTCTTAAACGTACCCTATACCAAAAGGCAGTATAAAAAAGGTATAACTTCTATAAAGTACCCTATACCAAAACAGACGGTATAAGAAAAGGTACTACACCTCTTGAAGATATCCACAACAGCAAGTGCTTGTGACACTGAGAACCACAACGAAGCTCCCAAAAATGATAGTTATCCATGTCGCCGTCCATCCTCCCCTTGACACTGGAAACTAGATACTTCAAGTCTTATTCATAACCGTATATGCTCGAACAAGTTATCTTATAAAGTCGTAAGTACTCATGTAAAGATAAAATAAGAACGCCTTCGAGAAATCTCACTTCAACCTCAAATAAGTAGCATCAAATCATCTTCGTAATCACATGAACCGTAATAGCCGTTAATAATTTAGGTGAATTTTTGATAAGGATCGTTTTAGTCTTCGTGTTTGTTGTGTTTGTTGTTCGTGAAGAAGTGTTATGATCGTAAACGGATATCCGGCCTTGAATGTCACTGTTTAAACGGCCCGCCAAAGTAATAAGATCTTGTCACATAAGCATTTAACCCGACAAAATATTTTACCACTTGGTTCTTTCGAAATACTCGGCTGAATCTAACAATCTCCCGTAATCAATTCCGAAAAGATTAATTTTGCAATATTCAGATATATAATCGGTCATTCCGAAATTGATTGCAAAAATTAATCGGCCCGCCATGTACCTTCGGTTAGAGTAGTGATCGGCCCGTCAACACTAATCGAATCACCAACATATCTGATTAACCAAACCATTTGCCAAATTCGGACCAAATATTCAATCTAGCGGACCAAATGTTCAACAAAGGCCCTATTAGATATATTAGTCCATCTCCAAATCATAATAGCAGAAAAATTGGACTAAGGATATAACATAAGGATATAACATATGTTGATCCATTTTCTCACATCAACCAACATCATAGTCCTTTTTGTTGTCAGCCCATCACCACGTCAAAGCTGGCCCTTGACGTATCCCCTCGAAAACACAGCACAAGTACAATTTGCATATACCCGGTCCAAGTGCTAATAGAAGTGGGATATAAAGTCTTAGATATACTAATATTGACTCATACCCACTAACCCTAAACACATTTACATCGTGGAGTCCGCCAATTCACCTTTTTACACCGCCACTTTATATCATCAATATCTTCATCTTCCACATCTCAGTCCCATCTACAACTCAATTGCACCCATCTCCACTCTCATCTCACATCAAACGCTGACCATCAAATCCCCCATCTACAACTCAACATGCCCAGATCGAAGAAAGGCCCACGAATTCATCCATCTCCAAAATAGTACACGAATCACAAAACCCCCTTAATTAATCATCTCATTCAAACCATTTTGATCAAGCATCGATCATCAAACAATGGCTTCAAGATCCTTGAAAAAGGGTCTCGGGTAGGTATTATGATTGCAGGTGATTGATTTGTGATTTAAAACAAGTTAATCAGGGGTAAAAACTTTTTGAGGTCTATGATGATTAGTTAAACGCAAAAAATCTTTTTAAAGATATAGAAAAACGTTTTAAACAAATATGAGATCATAGTAGTGTATGTTTTAGAGTCTATATATGATGGGTTTTGGAGATGATGGGATAGGATTAGATTTGAAAAGATTTGTGAAGTGAAAAGGCTGAAAGTTTTTAGATATGAATAAAGACACAGTGAGTTAACCCGATCAACTCGGTAAATACCGAGTTGACACGGTGTGTGATGTAGATGAGTTGAGATGACGTGTTGAAACAAATGAAACATATGGTTTGGGTATGAGTCATATGGGTATGAGTCGGTTTTTGATTGAAAAATGGTTTGGGTAAACAGTTGATAAAAGATGGGTTGCAAGTGAGTTGATTGAGGTTAAATAGATGGTTGTTTTGGTTTGGGTAAATTGATATAAAAACGAAACTAAGATCGATTCTAACAAAGTTGTTATGAATCTTTCTTAAAATTCTTAAATCAACGGGAATAACCATACATACAATCGATGATGATATTGTTTCGAGATGTATATATCTTCTTTGGTCTCGAATAAAATTCACAACTCGAAACAAATCTGAGATCATTATATTCGATAGATGCATGTTGTAGGTTTTGTTAAGATTAATTGATGTTGGTTAAGATTTAGTCTCATCTGATTTGAACCAAAAAAAATTGATCTCGACACAACTGAGTTGACCCAGTCAACTTGGTATCAAATTTCATGTCATCATTCCGCAACCCATTCGATTTCGCAACCATGATCCCGCAATGTGGAATACATATGATTCCGCAACGTGGAAGTCATATGATTCCGCAATGTGGAACAACATTCGATTCCGCAAAGGTAAATATCATTCGATTCCGCAAAGGTAGAAAACATTGGATTCCGCAAAATGTTAGACTACAAGATTCCGTAATATTTTGCAATGCAAGATTCCGCAATATTTTTAAATGCAAGATTCCGCAATATTTTGAAATCGAATCCACAGGCACTTGAACTGAAAAAACTGGATCTGGTCCAATTGCAGTTGTCCTTTTCCCAAAAAGGTTATTCAGATTTTGAATGGCGGGACATAAACAAATAAACATGTACAAAAAATGGACAAAAATGATGACACTTTACCATACACATTATTCGAGACATGGATAGAGAATAGATATTCGAGACATGTATTGATAAAAACAGATTATACCAACGTACGAATAATAACCATGACTCATAATGGTATAAACCATGGAACTGATAACACGGTGAATCTGATAACACAACTCAAACATACACGGATACAAAACACCCCCGGTTAGCTCTGATACCAATTGACAAGCATCAAAAAGCCACCTTGGTTCGGGGGGTCGGGGATGATCAAAGAACATGGTAGCCATTGTTGTTCTAGCGAGAGAAAGTTACAGAGAGGTGAGAGGAAAAGTGTGTGTATTATTTCAAGTGAAAACAATACAAAAAAAAACACTGAACTTCCACACCCCCATGGAGAGTCATGGGGGGTATTTATTGGCCTAGCTTAACTAGACTATCTATCCTTTACGTAATAAGTCACTGTGTATAGCAATGAATATAAATATAGTCCAACTTACGTGAAAGGCGCTAGCTTACCAAAAAGTAAGTCTAACAGTCCTTAATTACGCATAGCCTGATCAACTATGCCTAATTTAGGAAAAATTATCTGTGGTTAGGAGTAGTTACCTTGAATCATGTTTGGTCGAGTCTTAGGTATTAAATCACCTGAAGTTGCATACAAAACATTAGGAACCTCAACCCCATCAATGGTAGTCGCGTGAGTCACATGTTCATGCATTCATATGTGTATGCTATCATATCATATACGTATATATTGTTATATTATAACCTTTTAGACTAAGTAAAACCTTATTTCCATCTTATTACAGTCACCATGTCACGATCATCTTCATCTTCCACTGACCGTGATTCTTCACATGCTTACAATCAGTACCCCTACATGATTTCGAGCTCTAAAGAAGAGCCCTATGAGGACCTTGAGTCAGAGTACGAGGCTACTAGTCCCAGGACTCCTAGTCCTCCAATGCCATCACCATCCATAGTTTTACCCCCATCGACTCAACCAGCCCCTACTTAAGACAAATAACTAGGATAAGTGTTAGACCCCCTACCCGAACATCTTTGGCAACTCGAACACCAATGGGAGTATATGAGGCAGTGGCCCCAGCCCAAGTTACATACCATTTGGGTGGGTCATCCAACCCTGCCCCATATCCAGTTAGTAATAGATACTTGCAACAAGCTGCCATGGGTCAACGTACGCGTCCTACTGGGCTTCAACCAGATATTCCCAATAATTATGGAGTGGACATGAATCGTCAAGAGCTTGAGATGATGAAACAACTAATGGTTGTCTCTAATACCATACATGACATTGTGGAATATGTACAAAGGATACCTAAATAGGTTGATGGAGGTCATGACGCCGCCTTCGAGGCAAGAGCATTAAATAGGAGGACTTGGTATTTAGCCTCATCAGCAGTGTTGGTTATATTGTTGTTAGTCGTGTCGAGGGTTGTGTTTGGAGTTTAGTACTATATGTATCATGTCAGTCATTTTCTTTAAGTTGTCAGACATATGTATCGTGTCAGTCTTTTGCTTTTAGTTGTCAGACATATATATCGTGTCGGTTTTTTGTTTTAAGTTGTCAGACATATGATGTATAGTTGTTAGGTACGTTTATGGTTGTTGTACAGTCCATGTAACAATTTCGGATATTAATATATGGCCTAGAGCCAACTTTTGATGTGTGATATAATTGTTGAAAAAAAATACTTTACTTAATCATGTATTTTGGTCAATTGCAGTATCATAGCTGCAAGGAACACACGTTCAGGAGTCCACAACAATGTTGACCCAACTAACAATGCTGATGGATTAGCAGAACTTCTCACCCAAATTGTTGCAAGCCTTAATGCAAGACGAACCAATGACAGAGAGGGATCCTCTAATACTGGAAATGGATGTAGCTATAAGACATTCATGGCTAGCAAGCCTAAAGAATTTTATGGCACTAACGGTGCAGTAGGTCTTTATTGAGAAATTTTAAATTATCGGCTAACCAGGAATGTTAGGCTTGAACCTTAGCGTAAGAATGTCTTTTGAATTATAACCGACAAGGAATACATTAGGTGTCGATATTTATATTCTCTTTATGACAAAGAAATATTTTCTATTGTCATTGTTTAATATTTCGGTTTACGAGTATTTTTTTTTACGTTAAACCTTTAAGTGTCATTCGTTTATTTGACGCGTTAACGTTTATTAAATATAAGCCTTCATTTATATATTGAAATAAAAATGTTCTCCGAATGTCTATATTTTTATTTTATATCGAGTGTTTATTTTTCGTGTAACTTTTTAAATTACGTGACTTTTAAAATATTGTGTTTCAATGATACCCGCTTTTATATTGTATGATAAATCTGTCTTTCTTTATAACATAATTACATATGTATATCACCTCACCATGAGGTGGCCTAAATGTGTATGAGTCATCCGACTTGGTGTCTTGACGAAAACACTAAATAATTTTCCATTGTTATCGTTGAAAGCTAGATGTCAAATATCTTTCCTTGTTTTTTCTTTCTTTTCTGGCGTAATATCAACAAAACCATCCATCAAATTCATTAACTTTTATAAGTATCCTATACCAAGTTAAAAGTCAAGTACTTTAGTACATATTATTTATGTGTTCATCTTTTCACACAAATAAACATCAACAACATCATCTTTTGAAGTTTATGGGACTGATATAAGCCTTATTTAGCAAGCGTTTGGTCAGCGTTTTATCTACTACATATTGAGAGAACCTTGCACACCGATCATGTTAGAAAGGGTCTTGGTGAAGATGACAGCGGATGAAGGCATGTCACGATATGGCATTTTAATAGGTCGATAGATATCAGGTTACAACTACATATATATTTTAGTTCGAGTTCAATCAAATCCTTGATTCAAGTCGGTATGGTTAGAGCTTTGGTTTCCTAGTCGTTCGTATTCGGTTCGTTGGCCGCAGGTTCGAGCTCATGTTTGATTGAGTCGAACGAAGTTTTAACTTTATTAGTATTCGTGTCCGGTCAGTGTTTATACTCGTGAATCATGATTCCGAATCACTTGTATTCCGACTTGGAGCTGAGGTATTACTCGAAATCGATTCAATATTACGATTTATATTGGTTAGACTACTCGAATAAGATACTGGAAATGAAGAAATTTGCTTGTAAATTTCAAATGAGCTAACTTGAGAATGAATAAGTGATTCTTCACGTCACTAACATGCAATAATATTGCATATTTTCAGTTTTGGTCCTCAAGTTATAAATTGTATACAAATGTTTATGATAGATTTTTACAATAACACGTTTAGTCCTTTTTAATTTTATGCTTTTCAAAACAAGTCCTAAAGTCATAATTTAATTATTTTAAAAGGACCTATGTTTATAAAAAAAGCATATATATTTATAAGACGTTCCACTTTATTTTAGGGCGGCGTTTGAAGCTCGCAGCCTCCCATTTTATCCTATTTCGTCGTTTCACTCTCGTCATTATCATCTCGATTGATATCGCTTTCGCTCAGGTGAGTCTATAGCCTCGTTTGTATTTATTTACTTGTTTTATAAATCCCGCGAGGGGGATAACATGCTTTTTTTTTAAAATAGAACACAAGGAACTCGATTGTATGTTTAGATGAAAGTTATTACATAAGTTAGCTTACAGCCAAAAAAGGACCCAAATCCTCATGAATTGTTAATCGAAAAAACGCTAATACTATGGATACATCTATCGGGGTGACGCCCAATCCGATTGCGACTAGCTATCACATGGTGTAATGAAACACTAGTAATAAAACATCGGATGCATACGTATAAGAGAAATATACGCACTTGGCTGGTGTGTTGGTGGGCTGAAATAAATATATGTTAAATGTTCAATGTAATGAAGCTTATGTAATAACACCGATAATTATGTACGTACAACATTATTGTCTTTCGATGAATTTTTAACTATGGAAGGTTATTCAAAATACTTGTTTTCTCTCTATTTAATTTAAACTCTATGGATTCACTCAACAATTTTTGTTGACTTTATAGCATGTTTTATCTCAGGTCCATAAGAAGGCACTCAAGGAAGGCGGTTTCATGAAGCTTGCATAATTTGAAATGATTTGCCCTGCTTTTATAAATTATATCCATTCAAGCAATTTTCATCTTTTGTAATGTTTTGTAAATATTTTGAATTATCTGGGACCGTGTTTGAATTTTATATCTATTGAATGAATGAATGGAGCTTTTTATAAAAAAATGACTCTTGAGCTGTTTTTCTATAATTGTGTGATTGTATCATATAAGTAACACCCAAGGACCCTTTCGCTAATGTGACCCGATTTAGGGGTGTTACAGATCTGTAACACTCTCAAATCGGGTCATTTCAGCGGAAGGGTCCTTGAGTGTTACTTACATGATACAATCACACAATTATAGAAAACGGCTCAAAATGAGTCGTTTTAATAAAAACATCCATTCATCATTCAAAAGATAATAATCCATACACGGTCCTAGATAATTTTAAAATATTTACAGTACACATCAAATGATAAAAATTGTTTCGAATGGATATATATAATAAAAGCGGGCCAAAGTCACCAAAATTAAGCAAGCTTCATGAAACCACCTTCTTTGAGTACATTCTTTATGGACCTGAGATAAAACATGCTATAAAATCAACAAAAATTGTTGAGTGAATCCATGTAGTTTAAAATATGTAAATCGAACACAAGTATCTAGATAAACCTTCATCTGGTAACAATTATGTGGATCAGACATAATTATTGTTGTTATTACATAAGTTTCATGACATTGAACGTTAACATATATTTATTTCAGCCCACCAACACACCTAGCCAAGTGCGTATATTTCTCTTATACATATGCATCCGATGTGCTCCAATACACTAGTGTTTCATTACACCTTGCGATAGCTAATCGCTTCGGACTGGGCGTCACCCCGATAGATCTATCCACAGTATTAGCGTTCACTCACACCGAGTAATTAACAATTCATGGGAAATGGATCTTTTAAGGCTATAAGCGAACTTATGTAATAACATTCATCTAAGCATACAATCGGGTCTCTTGTGTTCTGTTTTAGAAATAAGCATGTTATCCTCCTCGCGGGTTTTATAAAATAAGTAAATAAATAAAAGCGAGGCTATGAACTCACCTTATTGAGTAAGACTTGTATACTAGAAATGAGCGCAACAATATACAACAACGATCACTAAATCAAAATCTTTGAATCTTGCTTTTGTCCCGTCCTTCAAAAATTTAAATGCTTGACGTTGATGAAAATATAGTTTAACATATGAGAACATACATATATATTTTTCAGGAGCTTAGCCACGCTACAATTTGTAGCAAAGTCTATATACGTGGCTTAATATTAGTTAATATATACGTGGCTTGATATTAGTTAAGTCCTTAGCATTCAAGGAATGCGTTGTCCATGTTTATACAACATATATGTGTCTTCTTATATCACATAAGCAATTTACTTTGTTAATATTATATATAATTTTAGTCATTTATTAGTTTACATTAGATAATAATAAATTTGACATTTGCTCATTCAGTCACTAGCTTTGCTACTAAAATAATATTTTTGATATATCATGGCTTAGCCATGAAGTCATATACATATTATAGATAGGCGTGAATAGATGTACAAAATTATTAGTTATTTTTTCTTTACAATATGTAAAAAGAGGGTATTATCGAATCCCGATATTTTAAAAGTTACGCGATTTAAAAATACCTGTAAGACACAAGAAAATAAATGCTCAACATAAAATGAAAACATCGACATTCGAAGGACATTTATATTTTGATAATTAAATGACTTAAAATAGTTAATGCATCAAATGAATAAACAAAACTTAAAGGTTTAACGTAAATTACGAAAAGTACTTTTAAAAGAAAATAATAAAAATAAAATTAAATAAAAATTAAACGACAACAATAGAAAATATTTTTATGTCATAACGAGAAATAAATATCGATACTTAACGTATTCCTTGCCGGTTATAACACCCCCAATTTACCACGCAGCGGAATATCACTTTGGGCGTTATTTCATAGCACATCACACAAAATTACAGAAAACGACCTCAAAAGAGACGTTTAAGATAAACATAAAAGATTAGTTATAACCATTGTCTAAAATATTTCCAACCCAAAAATGATGTTTACATCAGATTAGTGTTACTTGTCCCCAAAGATCTCAACCCAAAACATAACAACTTTTACCATAATATGAGAATAATTAATTTGATAAAAAGGGATGGAAATCCAAAATTTTAGACCAATAAAGCACCAACTCCCTCCATGCATGCTCCATGCTATCAATCTTGATTACCTGAAATACATGCTTAAAATCGTCAACACAAAGGTTGAGCGAATCTATAGGTTTATCAAATCATAAGTCGAACATAAGTATTAAAACCAATAATGACCATTCAATAGCATTGTCGTACTCACAAGCTAATAATTGTGTTTAAGCTCGTGACACTAATCTGTTAACTCAATCACCCGCGTACATTTACCGGCATGATTAAGATGAAACCGGTGCCCCTTCTAAAGGCATCAATTGCAATTATACCTTATTTCTTATCACAAGTTATCCGTCCGTAGAGGGTACTCAACGTACTAGCTCTCGTCTCGGATAGGGTCGTCAACCCCATAGTACTATAAATTGTATAAGCGGCTATCTCCAACCCACACAAGGGCAAGACAATAGTTAATAGTTCACAAATTTAGGGACTTTTGGAACTAGATACTTAACACAATTCAAGGCAACATTCGGGTCCAACAATCATTCATAACTTATGTTCATTTTCATTTAAATTAGCATGTATCCCTCTCGCGGGTAAAAACATTTGAAATAAGTAAAGAGCGAGGCTATAGACTCACCTTAAGTAGTAACGATAGTAGTAGTAGCAAGACGTAGACGAAGACAATCACCGACGATGAGGATGCCCCGAGAATTCAAATACAACACCTAACGAATTAACATGTAATGAATCAACTACTTCAAGTACCATCGAGTACTGTATATATATAATTAAAGTCACTCAAAGTTTGTATAAACTCACGCCAAAAATCCATACAAGTGATATTTACTAGACACGTCCACTTTTATACTTTATTAAAACTATTACTCATTTTACAATTCTGCCGGTACATACCAAATGTACGGGATGTTTTACTATAATTAGACATCACCATAAATTATGAGAAAATTTGTAAAAATCATTGACAACCTGTATAAAGACCATATTAAATTTCATAAAAAGATCTCACTTCTAAGACTCACTGCTCTTCACATTACTAAACTCCAAATTTCAGACAGTTTTGTACCTTCGCGTTGTAAAACCATTTTGACCTTCTTAAGCATTCCCGTTTAGAAATTCGACTATTGATTATGAAAATAGACTCAAAATGCTAAGTTTATACCTTGAGAACAGCCTCTAATCATTTTTAATACTCAACTTATTGTCTCCGAGATTTGACCTAAAATCGAACATACTTTCGGATTATGTCGACTTTCATCTCCCGGTACACGAAAAATCAAAGTATCATAACTTTTGACTCGTTTGGAGTTAAAAGCTCTATCTTATACCAAAAACGAAGCTAGAAAGAAGCTCTACAACAATATCCTATCTTCTCAACCTTAGCTCAGACATAAACCCATGAAAAATACCCTTAAGGAATCTGCTCTAAAATCACCTCTTTAAAATCATCCCAAATCACCTTTCCAATCACTTTCATCACTTCCTAGACCTATTACAACATCAACCAAACATCCTACATCATTCTAATCATTCCTAATCACTTGTATGATTATCCATTAATAAAACCTAAATAAAAAATTACACATGCAATGTAATTAAATAATTTAAAAATGATAAAAACATGAATATGAATACATACCCATCATATTTAAAATCAAACACCCAAGAACACCCAAAACCCCAATAATTTCGTGGGTTTCGGGGCTGTAGAACACCAAAAACATAAACCCCCATCTTGTTTAATTATGTATCTTCACTCCTAAACACATGATTTAAACATACATTAAGAAAAATTAGATCAAAACCCACTTGTTCATAAGAATAAGTTTTTGTAAAAATTAAAGATGATGCATGTTTCATATTATTGGTGGGATTCACTTACAAGATGATTATAAAGGATGGTCTTTGATTAGATTTTCCAAAAACCCAACAAAAATGGTGATGGTGGTGGTTGTATGGTGTTAGGCCGGCGGCCATAGAGAGAAAAAGAGAAATGGTGGATTTTTTTTTTGTAAAATGAAAGTATGTGTTTCCTTGTTCCCCTTTTGTAAAAATGGAGGGATCTAGGTGGCAATTTTGCTATCTTTTGGCCTCGTAAATAAACGACCATTTATAAAGAGCGGGAATGAGTTAGTAGTCGGTTTTGAAAATTTACGGGAGTCGGGGTTCGTCTCGGCTACCTCAAAATAATTTCCAAAGGTTAAAACGCACACAAAATTAATAGACATATGGTTCCGACTCGACTTAAAACGTAATAAAAATAAAAATCTCGTAAATTCGAATATCGATCAATCGATAATAAAATATAATTTTTTGGGCATCCGTCGGTATCGTAGTCGTTATCGCTTCTTCTTAAATCATCAAACGTTACAATTATGACCTCATTTATTGGTTTCAATTTAAACCGTCAAATAAATCCACGTTAAAATTCTTAAAAATTTCAAAAATATACGTAAATTAGGATTAAATAATGGCGTTGCGTTCGGGTCTCACATCCTCCCCTCCTTAAGGGAGCGACGTCCCGACGCTCTCCGCCTCTTATATTCGCATTTCGTACTACTAGAAAGATAAAGGTACTTCTTCCTAAAGAGGTCTTCACGTTCCGATGTGGACTTCGGTTCACTTCTCGGGTTCCATCACACCTTCACAATGAGTATTCTACCTTGACTTAATCCCTTAGCATCTCGATCTATTATCTCCGTTGGTTCTCCTATGACGTGCAACTTGTCGTCCTATTGGGCTTCATTCACTGGGGTAACTAAACCATTATCCGTCACACAATTCCTGAAATTTGACACATGAGGAGTATTATCATTTTCACGAAGTTCCTCCGACAGCTCCAACTGGTAGGCAACTGTTCCAACATACCTTTGGCTCCACTTCACTTATTTCCCCAAAACGAATCACGCCTTTCCACGCCGATACCTTTAACATTTCCATGTCTCAACTTCAATTTCCAAATTCTTCCTACGGTTACTAACACATCTCTTCCCACAGATTCTCGCGGTTAACAAGTGATTCTTAATCTACGCCATCTCTTCCGTAGTCTCTCGAATCATTTCAAGTCCATTCAACAGACTTTTTCCTACTTCATTCTATCCAACTGGTGATCTACATTTTCATCAACATAATTCTTCAAATGCTGCAGCTTCAATGCTAACATGGTAAATGTCTTTGTACATAGATACTATCAACGGCAAGTGTCGATCTCAACAACTACCAAAATCAATCATATACACTCGGAGCTTGTCTCCCAACGTTCGAATCTTCCTTTAACTTGGTCCATCGATCTCATAAAGATAATTATTCATAAAATAAAATCACACGGGTCGCACATAACCCCATCGAAAACGTTCAGAATATACAAGACGAAGTAATTAATACTAGTCGTACAAAATCACCTTATTGCAATATTACGCACATACAAACCTAGTTCGTCAAAAACGAATTCATCGATACGGAAATCATTCGACGTATACACAACTCTCTCGAAGACATCACAAACCAATCAAACACAAAAGCCATTATGAAGCACATACAATCCACATTACGACATGTTTGCAAAATAGTCAAACCATGCCAAGTAAATAAGTTCAATCAAGTTAACTCATGCTTGCTAATCAGCTAAGCCATGATAAAATAAGAATATTTGACATAGTTCTCGGATGAGGCCAGTCAAAAGAAAATTGCAAGTTAAAGAAGGTTCACAAGCTTGCTAGCTATAGATGCATATCCAAAAAAAGAAAGAAAATACATACATATGTCATCGCATGATGCTCACACGCGGATCCATACCCCAAAAAGAAAAAATATATATTACAAGAACACCATCTCACTTTCGTCTCAAACGTAGTCAAAATCTCAATAAGCATCGCCGTTCACAGTTAAAAATATATTACACAGCACGTGTTCTCCATGATCGGACGTCATTGGACAATTTCGTTTCAAGTTCTCACAACTTACGATCACTCGACCATATCACATACCACATAAATAGATAAAAGGCAAGGGTTTACCACAAAAACATCAACTATGTCTATCTGTCGTTTAACCATCGTCGATAAAAGAAAATCGGGTCAAGCAAGGAGGATTCCTCACTTTAATAAACGAAGACGAAAAATGGGATTGTCTTCCAACTACGGATTCACAGTTGGTAAACTTCAACAGTTTATCGCGTGTCGTTGACATATCAAAAGAACGAGAAAAGAATAATTAAAGTACGGTACATTTGAAGTAGGAGAAGTCTTCGTCATTTCTCTCAGTTATTCGAACTCGGCTCTCCTCCACTTTGGGAGTCTTCTATTTTTGTTAGAATTTCTTCTCAGTGTCGGCATGAGCCCCTTTTGTATTTCATCAACATCCTAGTAATTCCGATGGAATTCGCATGTTACTTATAACACATAAAAGAAAACATTTTCCATAATTACTCGGTCACCATGACTTACCAAGTCAACGCCAAATGAAAGAAAATATTTCAAGGAACACAAGAAAAATTTAAAAAAAAAATCTTTATGAATCAAAGAGAATACGATTACTTGTATAAGGATCCACCGTCTTAAAAGCGTTCTCATCCAAACAATTATTAAAGCACTACAAGTTTTAAGATGACCAATTGATTTGAAACGACATTGCCCTTCCTAACTATGCATAATTAGCTAGATCATGCATACTTGAGGACCAAGCAACGACAACCAATAGAACAGGGCTCTTCCTGAATTATGCATAGTTAGCTAAGCTGTGCATAATTCGAGGACCGAGTGACAACACAAACATTATTATTACACACCAAATATGACTATGAAAGTTTTCGACCGAATCTTCAAAATAATTAAATCATTTGAAATGAGAAAATATTATTACCATCGTTTCAAGGAACACATCAAACATTTTTCATCCACTTTGAAAACATACTTTTACTTTGCATTTTTATGAAAAAAAATAAATAAATAATTCGACACCACTTGCATTTGGTTCAACGAAACATTTCACACACTCATACATATTTTTGAAACATATTGTTTATAAAATAACGGTAAGGTGGTTCCAGATTAAATATCATTGCAAGCATAACGAGTAGTAAAAATCAAAAATCAATGAGATCATTTAAGATAAACGAGCAATATATTTTCCAACTGAAATTAACTACATTAGAAATGAATATACTTCGAAAATATGACAAGAGTTTCGAGATAACAACAACGATCTATAAATACATGGAGTGGACATCGAAAATCATCACGAGCGCCAAAATAGGACAAGGATCATAATTCCCATCATCTCGAGTTACACACACATTCCACCAAATTTTAGGTTCCAATAACCGAAAGGAGAAAGCTACGGGGTCCATGAAGAGGACAAAAATACACCGGGTGACATACCCTCATTATCAAGTACTAGCGAAGTAGCAATTTAAAAATAAATAATGGTCTCGTACCATGGAAAATATTAAAACGAAAAATCACAGGACTACCTAAGTTTAGATATGGACTCGCAAAATCGAAGAAGAGATGCCGTACGATCAAACCATCGTGACTCAAAACATTACGTCTTAAGAAAATAATACAAGTATGCGTGTGTTGGGTAATCCATTTGCGTGTTCTAATTAATGTTACCTTGTAGATTTTAAAGCGATCATTTGCATATTTTTTATTTATGTTACATCGTTTAAGACTTCATATCTCTCATTTTCAACTTTACAAAGTTTTTATTTCTGGAAAGTTACCATCTCAAGGAAATTACTACATTAGTGGATTCGGTGACTCGGTTATCATAATCAATAAAATCATTAGGTTTGAAAATCTCGATACTTGTGTCAAAATCTCATTAGTGTTCATCTCTTAAGTACCAAAAACGTACATAGTAAGAAATTTCAAAGTTTCATATTATTATTACAGCTTATCTTATTACGTATATACAAATATCCAACACAACTTAAATTAGTCCAATTGACTCTTAAAATTAACCTTGACTTTTTATTATACATATGTTTTCCTTAAAACTGATTTGTTAAATCATATTCGCGCAATCCGACTCTAATGATAAAGAGGTTTCACGTAGTATTATCTCAGACAACTTACTGATTTTAGTCGAGACTTGAATCTCGATAATAATAGAATAAAGAATTAAAATGCTTATGTTAATCCCATTTCAATCCATAACACAAGATTTAGAAGAGATATTTAGAGAGAGAAAGGAAGAAGGTAGAGAGAGAAAAGAGAAAGAATTAGAAGGTTTAAACTTTTACTAGAGAGAGAAACTAATAGTGAACCAACACCCTCTTCCATGGAAGAGGGTATATATACCATTGGCTTGTTGGGCCGTGGGTTTAAGTGACTTGGGTCGGGCTTGGCTTTGTTTTGGGCTTACGCCCCTAACTTATACAATATTAGCTTAAAGTCCAAGCCCGATTTTCCCGACTAACCTATTACAATACAAGACCATTTACGACTAAGATGACCTATTACATTCTTGTTCGACTATATAAAATATAGGGCTAACAATCTCCCCCAATGTATCGGTCATCTTAAAAAGCTTAAAAAGCATAAGATGATTGAGTGAATACATTCTTGTAGAGGATATCTTCCTGCTTTGGTCTTGTATCTTGGTCTTGATCTTTTTTGTAACAGCTTTGTTCCTTCATGCTTTCGTGATCTTTCATTTGACTTTGAGTGCTTGAGATCTTCATTTGTGCTCCTTGTGACTAAGATGGCCTATTACATTCTTACATTCTTAGGTATCTTGATTATCGCCATCTTGTGCTCTTGTGACTTCTGAATCGACATCGGTTAGTACACAGCTACGCCACCTTCTTGATATGCAGCAACATATATAGACACGGATGAAATGGCTTTGAACATTTCACCCTAACTCAGTAGCGTTTTACCTCCGGTCGGTGAAGACCGTTAAACGGTATTAAATACCGTACCTGTGATCAGGTAGATTCGATTAAGAACCTCCTTGACAGGGTTTCCCGGCGGTAGTAGCCAGTTCCCTTTACTCGACCATCTCAAAGCAGACTGCGAACGTAAAGAGTGAATAAAAAAGGATACGGTTATCCATTTGATTAGAGTCGTCAATTCAAAATTCCTGGAACAAGTTTGATTCTATAAGAATCGCACCATTGTTGCTTTCCAGTTTGCCACAAGCTCGATTCATAATAATCTTGCATGTTACCTACCACAGTGCTGTTTGATGTTGACACTAGAAGGATTTCCATTCGTCACTGTGAACACTAAAGAGTGTCACTCTGAATGTTCTGGCAAGATCACACGGATTTTGAGAAGAAACCTGGAATCAAGATTGAATTAATTAAGAATCCAAACTTAGTTGCTTTCTAGTTCTCACAAGTTTGATTCGTGTAGAATCGCACAAGTTACCTACCATGAGCTTGTTTGATGCAGGCTCAAGCATGATTTCCATCTTCATTGTGAATCGTATCACTCAGATGTTCTGGAAATATCACAAGGATAATGCGTAGGACTCGATTGTGTCCTAATGAGATTATAGATAGATCTCGTTTGGCTCTAGACTCAACAAGTGCGTTTTGGTAATCGGAGGCTGGAGCAGACTGCCACCTTTTCAATATCAACTGACTCGGAGTGAGAAAGTCAATAGATACGTGTTGATCTCCGTGACAATGAGACAAGTTTCTTTTGAGAGAAACTCGAATGGCTGGGGAAGGGTTGTGCATCGCATCACTGGGTCCATGACACTTGTCTTCAAAAGATGTGTTAACCCGGTTTCTACCTAAGTTGCATAGAATATTCAACTCCTTCAATGCTTACCAATATGTCATCATTAGCACCTTGTTGTGATTGTTCTAGTGCTAACTTAAGTAATTGGTACGCATTCAGCTTCATTCTACTCCATCTTTCCTAAGGACAACTATTTCTAGCTATGGAATGTCCTTGGGTAGATCTCTCCGGTTTTGGTTGGATCATAGGACTTAGTTTCCTATCCTAAACCACCTTTTGACTCCATCGTTCTGTCGTGGATAGTAGGTTGTTTTGGGTAAAGATCGTAACCATAAAATCATCGAAAACCATTCAAAGTGCTTGATAAAAATCAAAACTTTTAACACTTTGAAAATTTTATATTTTCGAAAAGCTCCCCCTACACACATGCATCGATATACGAAATAGTTTAGCATGTGAAGGAAAGAGTTGCACTTGAGTCTTTAAGATCACATGTTGCGATATATTACATTTTAATCATATTTTCTCCCCTATCTCTAATATAAAAACATAATATTAGAGATACCAATTGATTAAAATATGACATTTTCTAAAAACTGGTTGGGAGAGAAACATGTGTGCACGCATGAATTATGGAACATATTCAGTCGGGTCGCTCCCCCTCAACAATATATGTGTGTCTTGAGACAAAATTTGACAAAATTTTAGAAAAACGACACCACAAAATATGTGGAGGTACGGAGATGAGATGCCTTGTCCGATATAATTTATTACTTATGATAGTTTTAAACCATTTTCGGAATGTGTTGGATACATAAAATATGACAATTTCTTAGATGTACCAAACATCATTAAAGGCTTGATTTTAAAACGCTCCCCTCAAAAATTGATCAAAAAACATATGACAATTTTGAGATATAAAAACCACAAATGAGGAAGGGAGTGTTGAACACACAATTTTGAAAGATTTAGAAAAACCTTTTGAGAAATTCTTGAAAAATTGTGTTCAATGGTTTTAAAATAATCAGGATAGAAGACTTCTCTTCTATTGATTAGGGAAAGCGCACTGAAACGTACACTTCCCTGTCGGGTCCGTTGTTTCATGAGCTAAAAACTTGGATTGTTTTGTGACTAGCTCATGACCGAGAAAAATAAATTTCTCGTTGTGAAGGATAAGTTATCATCCGTGATAAACTTTCCTTAAGTTGAAGTTCGAGATCTAAGCTAACATTTACTTAGAAATCGTTTTTCATGAGCTTAAAAACTTTGAATGTTTTTATGAGAAGCTCATGACCGAGAAATATGTATTTCTCGTTGAAAAGGATAAGTTATCGTCCGAGATAAACTTTTCTTATTTGAGGTCCGAGTCCTAAGCTGTGATGTGCTTAGAAGTCATTATGAGAGAAAAATCAAGCAGCTTCATTTGCCAAAACCTCCAAGTCTTCTGGAGTCATATACTTCATACCAAGACGTCTTCTATAAACAAGTTAGCTATTTGGTACTCAGTTCTCACAAAGTATAATTCCACGATACCACGTTCTACTTGTTCCTTGATGAAGTGATATCTGACTGCGATGTGCTTGGTACGGGAGTGCTGAACCGGGTTGCAAGAGATGGCTATGGCCGACTTTGAGTGACAATACATAGTATTTTATCAAAGTGGAAGCCATAATCCGTGAGTTGAGTTCTCATCCAAAGGACTTGAGCACAACATGCGGATAGAGCCACATATTCTGCTTCAGCTGATGAGAGTGAAGTGCAATCCTGCTTCTTTGACGACCAGCTGACAAGCTTGTCTTCCCCTAGAAATTGTACGCTACCAGAAGTGCTTTTGCGACTATCAAGGTAACCTGCGTGATCAGAATCTGAAAAAAGCAGTTAGATGAAAACCGGTTTCCTTCGGATACCAGAGTCCCATGTGAATGGTATTCTTAAGGTACCGAAAGATCCGTTTAACCTCTTTGAGGTGCTTTTGAGTAGGTCTGGCTTGATATCGTGCACAATAGCATGTGGCATGATGAATATCAGGCCTGTTGGCTATAAGGTACATAAGTGACCCGATCATACTGCGATGTCGCGTTTGATCTACGGGATATGAGTACAAGTCAGCGTCTAGGGATTTGGTCGACAATGGTGTACCAACGCGAGCACATGAGGTTATACCATGCTTTTTAAGTATCTATTGAGCATACTTAGCTTGGTTAATGAAGATACCACGTGGGGATTGATGAATCTGGAGGCCTAAAAAGAAATTTAGCTCCCCCATCATTGACATTTCAAATCTGCTGTGCATTAATTTTTCAAAACGTTTTGAAAGTTTTGGGTTCGTAGAACAAAAAATAATGTCATCAACATAAACTTGCACTAGCAGTATGTCATCCCCATATTTATAAGTAAAGAGAGTAGGATCAATAAAATATTTGGAAAATCCTTTGGAAACCAAGAAGTTTGATAGTTCTTCGTACCATGCCCTTGGAGCTTGTTTAAGTCCATATACAGCCTTCTTGAGACGATAGACTTTGTCAGGATGATGAGGATTGATGAATCCTTCCGGCTGATTTACATACACTTCTTCCTTCAAATGACCGTTGAGAAAAGCAGTTTTAATGTTCATCTGAAAACCGTGAAGCCCTTATGTGCAGCATAAGCAAGGAATATCCTGACAGCTTCCAAACGAGCAACTGGAGCGAATGATTCATCGTAGTCTATGCCTTCTTGTTGACGGTATCCCTTAACCACGAGACGGGATTTGTTTTTGATGATGGTTTGTTCTTCATCCAATTTGTTTTTCTAGATCCATTTGAAATCTAAAATTGACATTCCATAGGGTTTGTCAACAAGTTCCAAAACATTTAGGCGTTCAAACTGATGAATTTCGTCTTGCATTGATTCAATCCACGCATGATCAGTCATGGCTTGCTTGATGTTTGTAGGTACTGTTGAACTCACGGTGAGTGCATACATACACACATCGCCATCGGTTTCGATTTGTCTACGTGTTCGAACAGGTTGTGAAGGATTTCCAATGACTTGCTCCAATGGATGATCACGAGTCCAATGGTGAGTGTATGGATATCGTTGTTAGAATGTATACATGTTGGACGGACCAATATTTTGAGTAGAAGACTCTCGGACTTCGCGTACCGGTGTACCGAACGGGTTGATAAATTCTTCTTCGTCAGGTTGTGCATCGACTGCTTGATTGTTGTTTCCTCCTTCAACATTGACGGTTGGTGATGTTGGTTGTATGATTGTTTCTTGAGTTTGTTGAGTAACCAATGGAATTGTCTCTTGAGCAACGGATTCTGAAGTAGAGGCAGTTGTGTCTTGTTGATTTTGTTCGGGTGCATCAGCAGTATTGACAGCGGAAGGCTTTGACACAACTTGATTGTTTCCATAGTAATATTCATCAAACATTGGATCATATATATCAACCAACTCATTCATTTGTGTCGAATCCGTCGAGTCTTCTGTAGGAGTACTTTGTTGACATTCTTGCACGGGACGTACACTGTTTTGTGTAGGTGCCATTGTTGGACATTGAGGATCGGGACTTGAGTTGTTTTGATCAAGTACCATGTGTGGCAATTCGTCAAAGTTCACATGAATTGTTTCGACAATAATCTTTGTTCCCTTGTTATAGACCCGATATCCTTTCGACAATGTCGCATACCCCACAAAAATACATGCATCACCTTTTTCTTTCATCTTGTCGAGATTCTCACCGTCTTTAAGAATGTAGCATAAAGATCCAAATACCTGAAAGAATTTGACAGTAGGTTTCCTGCCATTGATGATGTGGTAAGGTGTCTTTTCATGTCTAGGGATGACGAGAGAACGATTCTGAGTATAACATGCAGTTGCAATTGCTTCAGCCCAGAAGAATAGCGGTAATTTTAAAGCAGAAAGCATTGTTCGAACAGCCTCAACCAAAGTATGGTTCCGCCTTTCGACAACGTTGTTTTGTTCAGGAGTTCGGGAAATAGAAGTTTGATGTTCGATGCATTCTTCTTGAAAGTAAGATTGCAAGTTCTTGTTCAAAAATTCAGTACCCCTATCAGTTCTTACGGTTAAGACTTGAGCTTGAAGATTGCGTTGTATCATCTTGAGAAAGTTTTTGAGAACCTCTGGTGTTTCATCTTTGGACCTTAATAAGAAAGTCCATGTATATCTAGAGTAATCATCAACAATCACGAGAATATACTTTTTCCCGTTAATACTCTCTACACGCATGGGACCACATAAATCCATGTGAAGAAGTTCCAATCTTCCTTTTGAGCTTGGGGTAGTCTTTGATTTGAAAGACTTCCGTTTTGCTTTCCCCAACTCACAAGAAGAACAAAGATGGTCTTTGACGAATTTTAACGTTGGGAGACCGGTCACAATATCATTTTTTGAAAGCAAGTAAATGGTGTCAAAGTTGAGATGTGACAATCTTTGATGCCATAACCATGCTTGAGATGATGAAGCTTTAGCCATTAAGCAAATTGGATTTGTTGAAGATGTGTCTTGAGAGTTACTGTGTAGAGATCAGAACCACGAGAACCTGTAAGAAGGTCATTCCCATCGTAGTCTCTAACATAGCAAGTAGATCTCCGAAAAGCCACTTCCAAATCCGCATCACAAAATTGACCAACCGAGAATAAATGTGATTCAGTCCCTCGACGTAATAAACCCGTTTGATAGTGAGATTTCCTAGAACCAAATCGCCATATCCAAGTATCGGTGCAAACTGATCATTTCCAAACCGCACCGTACCCAGAAACTTATCCACGAAGTTAATGAGAAGCTTGAGATTGCCCGTCATGTGCTTTGTGCATCCGGAGACCATTATGAATAGGATGATTTCGACAAGCTGCAGAAGAATTAGAAGACAATGTAGCATTTGACAAATGGGATCCCTTGATAGAAACGGGTTCCAAAATAGTAGTGGGCCTAGATGCAAAGTCTACAGGCAAGCTGATATTCCTAGACCCAATCACTAAAGTGGTTAACTTAGGTGCCCATTTGTATCCGGGTGGTGTAAATCTCGAATACCCCCGTGTACATGTATTAATCATGTTCTCATATAGCTTCTTTAATTTGTTTTGTTTACGCAGAGTAGTGGAGTCTAACGCACTTAGTTTCTTTAGTGGTTGATCAGTGGATTGGTTCAAAGTTCTTGTGGGTTCTTTAGTACTAGTGGGAACAAGAATAGGCTTCCTAGTTCTAGTATTCACGCCATTATGATTAAAAGCACAAGCATCATGATTGAAAGTACGAACACATTTTCCACATTCAACACAAACAACTTCAGCATTCGAGGTCTTAGCATTTAAACTGTCATTACAAGCAGTTACAGACGTTTTATTCTTAGAAAACATAAAATTCCTACGGTGATCTTCTACTTCCTTCTTCTTCCCTTGACTATTGTTAGGCATGACTCTATCTTTAATTCTAGTGCTCTTAAGCTGTGGTCCGCTAACGCCAGTAGTGGGAGTTACTCTTGTAGAAGAAGACACGTGTTGATTAGTTTTCCTAGTATTCTGAAGTAACCGCGTTGTTCCAGTTTGAGTGGACCTAGTGTTCATCTTATACATTCCAGGTGCTATCACATTTTTGCTCTTATCAGTTCCTAGCTTAGGCAAAGTCTATGGGGGTTTGCCCAAAATAGATGATTTAGGGTATTTAACCGCATTCGGTTGACGAACAACAGATGGTTTACCCAAATCCGACTTTCCTTTCATTTTCTCTATGAGTTTTTGTAACTCACTGATGGCTACGTCCCTTTCTTGTAGCTGAGCTTTCAAATCATTTATTTCGAAACCTTTTTCATTTAATTGTCGAAACGAAGAAGCTGCCATTTCTTGACATTTTTTATGATTACAAGATTCATCACCTTTTTGTAAAGCAAGTTCAAGAGAAATGGAGTGTTTCTCAAGTTGGGAAAAACTTTTCGAAAGTTTGTTATAGGACTGAATTTGTTTCGAAAGCTCTACTTCAAGATTGCGACATTTCTCGTCCGATTCTGACACTAGACATGCTACATGAAAATATTGATCAAGATCGGTATACACACCTGTGACAACCCTGGTTTTGAAGTTCGTCACTTAGTTTTATTTTGTGCTAGTTACGTGTCTTTACGTTTTTATGTGCTAATTGGTGTGTATAGATTATGGTTTGGATATCGATTCCGGTACGGGGTACCTTGTGAGTGAAACGATGTATGATGATTTCATGTTCATGAGTTTACATGGTAGTGACTATGAAGTGAGATGGTGTTATTTAGTGGTTTTACGTATATGTATATGTATTATAGAAAATCGTATTTTTACGATTTACGGTTTAGCATTTAGAGGTCTCGGAGGAGGTAATTAGTCATATGGATATTTTTCGGGATGGTTTTAAGTCATTTAGGACTTACTTATAAAGTTTATTTCAAAATTTGAGATTTTTTATAAAAGTGTATATTTTACGTCTTTTACGGTAAAACGCGTAAAAACTGACTAGTTTTACGGTTTTGAGGTTTTGGAGGCTTTAGGAGCTGAAATAAATTAAGGAAAATTAAGGTATTTTTAATAACTTAATAATATATAATAAAAAGAAAAAAAAAACAAATTTTAAGGGGTGTTGGGTCGGTTTGGACGCAAGGAAGAAAGAAAAAAAGGAAAAAAACAAGAAAAAGGAGAGGGGTTTTTGGGTTGGGCTAGGAATGGGTTATCACACCCTATATAATGTATTTATTAAAAACAAAATTCATTATTCTTCTCCTGGGAAAAATAAAATTCATTAGTTTCCACAAAGTTAGGGTTCTTCATAATTTTTTTTTGGGGTTTTCATAAATCAAAGGTAAAGTCTTTAATCCCTTTTCAATTTAATTATTTTAATGATATCTTAATCATCATATGATGAATTTAGGTTAGGGTTTAATTTAAAAACAGTAAATTAATGTTATATTAATGGTGTTATAATGATTACATAGATTAAGGCTTGTAATTAGAGGGATTAGGGTTAATTAATGAGGTTGATTTTGTTAAACCCGTTTTTAAAAATTGGGCAGAATTTTGAGTCAATTGTTTTGATCATAACGGGAGTTCTAGGAACATTCAAGATGCGATCCAAGTATCCCTGAAAAGGTAATTGAAGTGGCTTTCCAATGCAAGAAACTGGAACTAAAATGGAGATCGGGAAGTGGGTCAAAAACAGGTTACAACAGTTTGTAATGAGCCTGTTTTCTTTTTAAGTTTTGGGTTGGTTGGGGTACTTAGGGTTGCATTGGAATCTTCTCACGAACATGAGAGATGGTTTATATATTGTATTAAGTATCTGCACTTGGGCTAAGGTTGTGGTTTAGGGTAAGACCCTCTAATGGTAACAAACTTTTCATACGTTTAAAATCAGTGAATTCTGGATAGGTAGAAATATATATACAAATATCGGGGCCTTAACAGTAGCTTTAAGGTTAGGGAAAGTGGGAGGTTTTAGCTAACATATTTAAAAGTATGAATATTCCTTTTACAGAAACCATGGATATGTTTAAGTGGACGTTTGACTTAAAGTTTCGAGACCTAAAAACTGGGACTGTTTTGTGTAAAATATGAACGAGATAGTTATTAAACTTAACCAAGTTAAGGACTTGTTAAGGAAGGGTAATGGGGTGATTAAAGCTTATCAATGAGGTATTTATATGGGAATAGGCTAGATTTCCATCATAGGTTGATGAGCCATCTTAGTGATTGGTTCATGTATTGATTGCGTGTTTTTGGTTTGCTAGCTTGTTGCTAGTGCGAGGACTTGTGAAGAAGCAATCAGGTGAGTTTCATAGTCCCATGTTTACTATTGATTTTGACTTCCAGATGGGATGGAAGAGACACTGTGTTGAGTTATTTATAAATTGAAGTTGTGAATGTCTTTATGGTTTTGTGATGGACTTGTGTGTGAACTTATGTGATTAACTACTATGTGATTCTTGATTGCGTATGATTTGGATCAGGGGACACGTGTCGTCTCGGTTATTGTGGTTTGACAAGGTAGGGGCCTTGGGATAGGTACATAGCGTGATCGTCTATGGGACCAATGGATAATGACAAGGTAGTGGCCTTGGGATAGGTACATAGTGTGATCATCTATGGTACCATGGTGTTTGGTAAGGTTGAGGGCCTTTGATTTTGGTGTGGTATGACTGATCTTGAATGTTAGATGTTAATACATAATTGTAACACATTGTCCATATGTTATTGTGTTGATGGTTGTTATTCACAGCTTATAACTGATTTGGCATTGGAGTCTAAACCTATGACTCTCACCAACTTTATGTTGACGTGTTTTAGTGTCTCTTTCAGGTGTGAATGTGTTTAAGCTTGAGGATAGAAGTGGCTAGACTTGGATGCCTTAGGATTGCATATAGAAGGAGATCCCCGTTCCTTCTTAGTTTACCTTTATGTTTTTTTTTATAAGTGATACATGTTGGCACCTATATGTTTGTTTGGTTTATGTTTATTGCTTGTCTTGGGTAAGTGGTAGGACTGTTACCTACTTACCTAGACTCCTGTATTTGATGAGATATTGTCATGACTTTTGTGTCACCATTTTATGGCATTTCTTATTTCATATAGTTATCTCTATAGACACGCCATGTTGTGATGATATCCATACGTCGCGCCCCATATTCCGCCATGGTGTGGTGTGACAGAATGGTATCAGAGACAATGGTTATAGAGAATTAGGTTGCCTAGTCGCGTAGCCTAGTCTATTGCTTAAGGGTCCCTGCATATAGGCGTCATAGGAGTATGTGTGCATTTTATAATAATTGATGTGTTTGGATGTTATTTATTGCGATGTTTTGACTAGTATGAATTGAACCGTAGTATGTTCATACTTAGTCACATGTTATTTTCTTTTCGGGTTTGTGACTAGTGCGGGTTGAACCATAATCGTCCACGCTAGTCACTGTAGTGTTTTGCTTAAATTGTACATTATAGTACATAATTTAGTACAAGGTAGATTCTATCTTTTATCGAGTTATTTTACATACCTGAGGTATGTTATTTTTCTTTTAATGTTTAAGTCGTGTTCCCTAAGAATCGTGTGGTGGTTCGAGTTACTAGGAGTAGGTGGATAGGAAGGATTTTAAGTTGTTTCCACTCTTACGGGCGACATGTCTTATAACTGATTATGTTTTCGTTTTGGATTTAGTCTATGCTGTTTTAGCTAGACTATGGATTTACGTATTTCAAGAGTATTACTATGTTATTTTAATAGATGGAGTTTTGGACTTTATTGTTTATGTGGTTATGAGCTTATGTGAGTAGATAGATTTATGTGTTATATGTTGTATTGATTCTTATAAGTGTCATCATAGGAGGGAGTGCATTGGGGAAAGGGTAATTGTATAAGTATGGTGGCCAACATAGTTATACAAGTACCACAACTTCAATGGGTTCTCAAGTATGATTGCATGAAAGAGGGTTAATACATGCTTGTATATGATGAGATGTAGAATTTGGGTATACGTATATATATATATATATATGGGTTTATGTAATGGCTGCCTATTATATGGCTATTGTTCTTTTTGTGTTATATGTTTTGGGATTATAGTGGTGTTGTGTGATTATGGGGTCACACGATATGGTTTGGTTTTGGAGGTAGGCTTTATTCCTTGTTGTGGCACGGTTAGATGGTGATTACTCGTATGAAAAAAGAGCGTATAAAGCGATTGATTGACTTGACATGTATGATAACAAGTATGTTTGGGAGATTCGATAGGTATATATATGCGGATGTATATATACTACTACGTGTTGGGTTATGGTATATGGTCGTTCACTAGTTATTATAACTTGAACGTACCTCGTGTTTGTCGTGTTTTATGGTACTGGAGTTTGTTGGAGTTCTAACGACGTTTTGAATCTTTTGAAGTGTGTCTTGTAGCGTATTCTTTGAGTCTCGTATTTCACGTGTACGTTTTAAAATGGTGTTTTTGGTTTCAAGTCTACTGAAATAACTTGGGATTTCTTTTGAGATAATGAAATCTTTTGTGTTGGGTCTTGCATTTCTTTTGGTCGGTATATATTGAGTTAGATGGTTGGTTGTATTCGGTAAATAAGGGTAAGGTGTTGGAGTCGTGTTTGAAAAAAGATGTAACATAAGATTTCTTTTAATCAACACTCATATATTTCAAATTCTAAAAGACTTTCTTTGAAATAAAGCGAAGTAAAAATTTCTTTCTACCTACATAGTTTATATAATTGAGTATGACCGATTTATGTCATTTTTAATTATTTATAAAAGGTTAAATTGAGTTTATGAAGATTTCACATACAATTATATCTGTCATTTAAAAGGATTACATTGATCACTAAGTTTATTCTTTAGTTTTTTTAAAACAACTAGTATAAAACTGATTTGGTCATAACTTGTTCAGTTTTAGAGCTTTTTGAGTGATTCAAAAGCCAAAAATTATGTACTCGGAACGTACTTTTCAAATATTCAGAATGTATAGTAATGGGAGGTCAGTATCTTGGCCGAAATTATTGTACAAGTATCGGGATAGAGGTTGAGTTTGAATAGTAGTTTATTTTTATGATTTGGGATGCACGGGATACCTAGTTTTTGAGTTGAGTTTTGAGTTCGTCAAGAGGGTTGTTTGTAGATTGTTTGAGTCACATAGATGTGGGAGGTAATAATAAATAAATAAATAAATAAAAAGATATATAATCTTTTGGAAAACTCAATCTTTTGCACGGTTTAAAAAATATGTCGCGGGGCGTAATATGTTTGGTTGCCATTGGGTGTTTCTTGGATTATTTTTCGTTGTCATGGGTCATTTTGAATTGATACACGTTTTGGGTTTGAGTTTTCTTTTGAGACTCGTGGTTTTTGACTTGTTTTAACTGGTACACGTGAAATGTTATTAGTTATTCGTGGGTTTGATTCGTTGATCGTATCTGATGGATTCAGATGTAGTTTTGGTTTCGTATTGTTCTGGAGCGTTGAGGTAGTCATATGAAAGACTTGGTCGCGCCTACACGCTTAAGTATGTGGCCATGAGAGAACGGTCGGAATACCCTTAGTGGGGAGGAAATAGGTTCGTAGACGAACTAATGCGGTCATGAGGTCTATTAGGAGTGCCAAGGGAGATGAATAGAGACTTGTGAGATGTATGGATATTGGCACAAGTAACGTGCCATAGAGAGTGTGGGAAGGGGATATTGTTCGTAAGGCAAGTATGTTTTCTGAAAACTTCCTGAAATTTAGTAGGTTTGCCTATTATTTTGAGGTAGAACCATAAATAGAGCAAGTAGGAGAAGTGAGAGAAGTTGGAGTTAGTGTCTTTCTAAGGAAATTGTTGATGGAATGATTCCAAGAACAAGAGTTGATGGAAATTGCAACGGATGCAAGGTAAAAGTCGAGTTTCTTAGTAGTAGATTGGATGTGGTAAGCGGTTGAGTGGTCTGATGAGAGGAAGCATTGGTCTTTTAAAATGCGTGTAGAATTTTACAAGTAGAACGAGGTAGGAATTTATTCGTATCGCCGCTAAGAGAGGGTGCAAGGAGGGCATAATTGAAACTGATAAGGATGTTGTATGAACGATTTGGGTTTACTGTTATGCATTTGGCTTCGCCAAAGCACTAGCGGTCCTCATGGAGTCAATGAACCGAGGGTGCATGAACGTATATAAATAAGTTGTCATCGGGAGTATCGACGACATCTTGATCTACGCAAAGTCTAAGAAGGAGAGTGAGGCGAAGTATGTGTTGGTTTTGGAGTGGAATTATACGTGAGATTTTCAAGTGTGAGTTTTAGTATTAAGTCTACCATGATGAGTAGTTAGAGATGATGGCGTATCATGGAACCAGCGAGGGGCGAAGTGAAGAAGGACGAGGAAGCATTTTGGAGGCTGAAGAGGTGGATTGGAGCCGATCTTGGCATTATCGGAAGGACTGGATGAATTCGCGAAGCATGACGATACGTGGAGCAAGGATTTGGATGTGTACGAGAACGACAAGAAAGGCGATTTCTTATACGTTGCAGGAACTGAAGGTTTGGAAGAACTAATGGATATGTGAAAGACCGTCATAGGTCACTTTGGAAGGAGACTGGAATTTTAAGTAGTTGGGGTACGGACTAAAGGGGGTTGATGAAACATGATTGGATATGAGTGTATCCAGATGACTGGAAAAGGATAGGCCAGTGAGATATTTATACAACCTTAGGTGTTACATTGAGGGCACGAGTGATTGATTTAGAGGGAGTTAGGAAACTCTTTAGCGATGGCTGAGTTTTCATAATGATAAGTTATCATACTAGAAGTCGATAAATGCCATTTGAGGCCCTATATGAAAGGATAGGGTGAGTTGTCCCTATTTTGGACTAGAATTGGTAAAAGAGACTACTAATGTGGTAATAGTATTTGTGGAAAGAATGAAAGCAACAAGGATGCTATGTTGAAAAGGAGGAAACCACTAGAGTTAGTGACAAAGTTGTGTATGAAGTTTCACACATAGTAACGGGTGGTACGTTTTGGTAAAATGGAAGAGTTGATGTAGAGTTTTGTAGGTCCATTTATGGTCTTTGGAAAGATCGGACCGTTAGCTTATGAGCATAGAATTACCTGGGGAAAATGAGTTGTATACATGATACATTTCATGTATTGAGATTTGGTAAAGGTTGTTTGAGAATGCATTTTGCATGTACGGTTATTCGGGACTTGTGTTAATAAGATTCTTTGTTTTATCAAAGAGTCATTTGTGAGATTTATTGTCTGTGAGGTCAAGAGTTTGGCAATGAGTTTAATATTTTTTGTTTGTATATGTGGTATTTTGAAACTTGAACTAAAGTTCACGTGGAAATGAGAGGAGTTCGTTTAGAAAAAGTATCCTCATGTGATTTGTTATTTGTGTGTTTGATCCTAAGGAGTAAATCTCGGGACGAGATTTCTATTAGGAGGGAGTGATGTGACAACCCTGGTTTTGAGGTTCGTCACTTAGTTTTATTTTGTGCTAGTTACGTGTCTTTACGTGTTTATGTGCTAATTGGTGTGTATAGATTGTGGTTTGGATTCGTTTCCGGTACGGGGTACCACATGGTAGTGACTATGAAGTGAGATGGTGTTATTTAGTGGTTTTACGTATACGTATATGTATTATAGAAAATCGTATTTTTACGATTTACGGTTTAGCATTTAGAGGTCTCGGAGGAGGTAATTAGTCATATGGATATTTTTCGGGATGGTTTTAAGTCATTTAGGACTTAGTTATAAAGTTTATTTCAAAATTTGAGATTTTTTATAAAAGTGTATATTTTACGTCTTTTACGGTAAAACGCGTAAAAACTGACTAGTTTTACGGTTTTGAGGTTTTGGAGGCTTTAGGAGCTGAAATAAATTAAGGAAAATTAAGGTATTATTAATAACTTAATAATATATAATAAAAAGAAAAAAAAAACGAATTTTAAGGGGTTTTGGGTCGGTTTGGACGCAAGGAAGAAAGAAAAAAAGGAAAAAAACAAGAAAAAGGAAAGGGGTTTTTGGGTTGGGCTAGGAATGGGTTATCACACCCTATATAATGTATTTATTAAAAACAAAACTCATTATTTTTCTCCTGGGACAAATAAAATTTGTGAGTTTCCACAAAATTAGGGTTCTTCATAATGTTTTTTGGGGTTTTCATAAATCAAAGGTAAAGTCTTTAATCCCTTTTCAATTTAATTATTTTAATGATGTCTTAATCATCTTATAATGGATTTAGGTTAGGGTTTAATTTAAAAACAGTAAATTAATGTTATATTAATAGTGTTATAATGATTACATAGATTAGGGCTTGTAATTAGAGGGATTAGGGTTAATTAATGAGGTTGATTTCGTTAAACCCGTTTTTAAAAACTAGGCAGAATTTTGAGTAAATTGTTTTGATCATATCAAGAGTTCTAGGAACATTCAAGATTCGATCCAAGTATCCCTGAAAAGGTAATTGAAGTGGTTTTCCAATGCAAGAAACGAGAATTAAAATGTAGGTGGGAAGTGGGTCAAAAATAGGTTACAACAGTCGGAGGTCAAAACAGTTTTGTAATCAGCATGTTTTCTTTTTAAGTTTTGGGTTGGTTGGGGTACTTAGGGTTGTATTGGGATCTTCTCACGAACATGAGAGATGGTTTATATATTTTTTGTTAAGTATCTGCACTTGGGATAAGGTTGTGTTTTAGGGTAAGACCCTCTAATGGTAACAAACTTTTCATACGTTTAAAATCCGTGAATTCTGGATAGGTAGCAATATATATACATATATCGGGGCCTTAACAGTAGCTTTAAGGTTAGGGCAAGTGGGAGGTTTTAGCTAACATATGTGAAAGTATGAATATTCCTTTTACAGAAACCATGGGTATGTTTAAGTGGACGTTTGACTTAAAGTTTTGAGACCTAAAAACTGGGACTGTTTTGTGTAAAATATGAACGTGATAGTTATTAAACTTAACCAAGTTAAGGACTTGTTAAGGAAGGGTAATGGGGTGATTAGAGATTATCAATGAGGTATTTATATGGGAATAAGCTAGATGTCCATCA
The DNA here is from genome assembly GCA_025667525.1 of Glebionis coronaria. NCBI lineage: Eukaryota > Viridiplantae > Streptophyta > Magnoliopsida > Asterales > Asteraceae > Glebionis > Glebionis coronaria. Next base: position 183,388,435 of record CM046880.1, on the reverse strand, counting down.
TAGGTTGATGAGCCATCTTAGTGATTGGTTCATGTATTGATTGCGTGTTTTTGGTTTGCTAGCTTGTTGCTAGTGCGAGGACTTGTGAAGAAGCAATCAGGTGAGTTTCATAGTCCCATGTTTACTATTGATTTTGACTTCCAGATGGGATGGAAGAGACACTGTGTTGAGTTATTTATAAATTGATGCTGTGAATGTCTTTATGGTTTTGTGATGGACTTGTGTGTGCACTTATGTGATTAACTGCTATGTGATTCTTGATTGTGTATGATTTGGATCAGGGGACACGTGCCGTCTCAGTTATTATAGTTTGACAAGGTAGGGGCCTTGGGATAGGTACATAGCGTGATCGTCTATGGGACCAATGGATAATGACAAGGTAGTGGCCTTGGGATAGGTACATAGTGTGATCATCTATGGTACCATGGTGTTTGGTTAGGCTGAGGGCCTTGGATTTTGGTGTGGTATGACTGATCTTGAATGTTAGTTGTTAATACATAATTGTAACACATTGTCCATATGTTATTGTGTTGATGGTTGTTATTCACAGCTTATAACTGATTTGGCGTTGGAGTCTAAACCTATGACTCTCAACAACTTTATGTTGACGTGTTTTAGTGTCTCTTTCAGGTGTGAATGTGTTTAAGCTTGAGGATAGAAGTGGCTAGACTTGGATGCCTTAGGATTGCATATAGAAGGAGATCCCCGTTCTTTCTTAGTTTACCTTTATGTTTTTTTTATAAGTGATACATGTTGGCACCTATATGTTTGTTTGTTTATGTTTATTGCTTGTCTTGGGTAAGTGGTAGGACTGTTACCTACTTACCTAGACTCCTGCATTTGATGAGATATTGTCATGACTTTTGTGTCACCATTTTATGACATTTCTTATTTCATATAGTTATCTCTATAGACACGCCATGTTGTGATGATATCCATACGTCGCGCCCCATATTCCGCCATGGTGGGGGTGTGACAACACCAAGTATAGCATTCATATGGTCAGCATAAAATTATTCCTTAGAAAGTCGATCAATTTCGTTAGAAAGTTGGTTTTCTTGTGTTTTTAATTTAGTTTGAATAAAATCAACTTCATCTTCAAGAGATTTAACATAACTTAAATCAGTTAACATTTCCTCAGTGAGAGCATTATAAAACATGTCCACATTTTTTGAAAGATCATCAATTGTTGGAACGATGCATTGTTGAATGACGACTTCTACTTGCGGGTTAGGTTTAATATTCCAAATGGTATCCTAGAAACTTTTTCATAGTCGACTACTGTCACACCCCACCATGGCGGCATATGGGGCGCGGCGTATGGATATCATCACAACAACAGCGTGTCTATAGAGAGAACTATATGAATTAAAAATGTCATAAAAGGTGACACAAATGTCATGACAATATCTCATCAATGCAGGAGTCTAGTTAAGTAGTTAACAGTCCTACCTCTTACCCAAGACAAACAAATAACACAAACAAATCAACATATAGGTTCATAGTATCACTTATTGAAACAAACAGAAAAATAAACTAAGAAGGAACAGGGATCTCCTTCTAAATGCATTCCTACGCGACTCCAATCCTAGTCACATATGTTCTCACGCTTAACCACTTTATCACCTGAAAGAGACACTAAAACACGTCAACATAATATTGGTGAGAGTCATAGGTTTAGACTCCAACCGAAAACAGATTAAAATAAGTAGTGAACCACCATAAACCACTAAACATATGGACAATGTGTTACAATTATGCATTAACAACTACCATTCAAGATTAACCATACAATCACAATTCCAAGGCTCCAAGCCTTACCAATAACCACAATTTCCAAGGCTCCCAGCCTTACCAATAACCATGGTCCCATAGATGCTCACACATCTATGTACCTCCCCAAGGCCCCGCCTTGTCAACATCCCCTTGGTACCAAGTCAAATCACAAAACAATCATGAATCAATTAGCAGTTAATCACATAAGTGTACACACAAGTCTATCACAAACCATAAAAACATTCACAACATTAGTTACAAAAACCAAACAGTGTCTCTTCCATCCCATCTGGGACTATGAAATTCACCTGATTGAGCTTCTCCAAAAGTCCGCGCACTATCAAAAAGCTAACAAACAAAAGCACACAATCAAAACATGAACCAAACACTAAGATGGCTCATCAACCTATGATGGAAATCTAACCTTCTCCCATATATATACCTCATTTATATTCTCTAATAATCTCATTACACCCCTCTATAAAGCCTTTAACTCAGTTTACTTCATAACCCGTCCTGTTAAAATTTTACCCAAAACAGTCCCGGTTTTTAGGTCTCCAAACTATAAGCCAAACGCCCACCTAACCATACCCATGATCTCTGCAAAGGAAACCCTATTCCCTTACATATGTTAGCTAACTCCTCCATTTTGACCCAACCTTAAAGCTACTGTGAAGGCCCCGATATATATATATATATATATATATATATATATATATATATATATATATATATATATATATATATATATATATATATATATATATATATACTTCTGCCTATCCGCATTTTACCGATTTTGAACTTACAAAAAGTTTGTTATGATTAGGGGGTCTTACCCTAACCCATTTGCTTAGCCACCATTCAGGTCTCTTATTTAATATATAAACCAACACCCATTCTTATTATAGGGCTCAAGTGTACTCCTAAGTACCCCAATCACCTTAAAACGTTAAATTAAACCCGACTGATTTCATAACTGTTTTGACCTTCGACTGTTGTAACCTGTTTTTGACCACCTCCCGACCTCCAATTAGTTCTCATTTCTTGAATTTGAAAGCCACTTCAATTACCTATTCAGGAATGCTTGGATCGCAAAATAAGAGTTTGTATAACTCTAGATATGATCAAAACAAGTTACTCAAAAATCTGCCCAGTTTTTAAAAACGAATTTAAACATGATTAAACCCTAATTAACATCACTAATAATCACCAATCATTATCCTAATCATGTTAATTGTTATAAAACCTCTAATTACAGATCTATTAATAACTCTAATCCATCATATAAATTGATTACATAAAACTTGAAGCCTTAATGCTATAAAACAAGAAAACTATAAGAATTAAATCAAGATTTTTACCTCAAATCTTCAAGAAAATTATTTTTGATGAATCCCTAAATTAGGGCTTGTAAAAATTCGGCTAAAAGGGGAGAAAATTAATGAAAAACTGATTTTTTTGATATAAGCATGGTATTTATATGTTTTATTAAAAAGGCTTTTCCAAATTGGGCTCAAGTTGGGTCTCTTGGCCCATTATCCTTTCTTTTTCTTTTCTAGTCGGTTTAAAACCCAATTCATATATATATTTTTTTTCTTTTTAAGACTTTTAATATATTATTAATAATACCTGAATTTACCCTAATTTATTTCAGCTCCTAAAACCTCCAAAACCTCAAAACCGTAAAACTAGTCAAATTTACGCGTTTACCGTAAAAGACGTAAAATATACAGTTTTAAAAAAATCTTAAATTTTGAAATAAACTTTAGAAAAAATTTCACTTTTGGTCCCTATCGTTTACACCAAATATCAAGGTTGGTCCCTATCTCAAACTAAGTGCACAGATCGTCCCTATCGTTTACACTTTGGATCAAAAATGGTTCCTATCTTGGATGGGCGTTAGATTTGATCGTTAAATGGTAAAAGAAGAGGGGTATTTTGGTCCTTTACATACTTTAATCCAAAAAAAAACCCACTATCCACCCACCATATCTTATCATCACCTAACCATCTTTATATCCACAAGTCCTCTATCCCCACTGTCACCATCCCTCATCTCACCATCCCAGATTCATTCCAAAATTCTAACTTGAGCTGGGGGTTCGTGGACTTGTGGTTCTCTTGGTATAACTTCAGTACCACAACTCTTGAATACATGATTCATTTCAACATACACCTTTTTAGCTTCCTCCTTCGTACCATGAATACGCACCACTTAAACATTTCCAGCGCCCACTTTTACATCTCTAACCCAAACTTCATTCGCTAATTAATTTATCAGCTTTCCAAATCCATCATACCGAATAAACATCTTTACAAAGACTCAAATCCCAGAAACTCATTATATAAATCTTTTACAAAGACTCAAATCCCAGAAACTCATTATACACATCTATAGATGAGATATGAGGGACGTTATCCCGAGGGAGTGGGGAGTTACAAGTGTCTAGGGCAGGAGAGGATTCGGTAGAAGCAACAAAAGGAACGTTGTCGACTGGTGGTGGTTCGTCGGAAGGGAAATCAAGAAGGTCTTCGATAAGAAAATGTTCGGATTTAGATTTTTCATGGTTGGCAGGTGATGAAGGTGTGAAGATGAGGGATAGTGACGATGGGGATAGAGGATTTGTGGATATAAAGATGGTTCGGATCAATTAAGCTTTCACCCCCCATATGCTTTTTTGTCGGTCTTCTCAGGTTCCTCTTCGTCTTCCTCGTCTTCTTCATCGTCAATTTTGGTCAGCTCTTCCTGGATCGTCAACTTTATCAAAGCCATTCTAGATGTCAAATCAATATGGAATCACGTTTGGTATTTTGATAGACTTGTTTTGAAAAGTGGGTGGTTTGTTAGCTGCACAAAGTTGTTTTGCTCAGCTTGTGAATTTTGGTGATGTTTCGAATTTGTACGTGTATAATAGTTTAATTGATGAGTACTGTAAAGAAGGCAATCTTTCTGCAGCGTGTGATTTGTTATCACAGATGGAAACTTTTGGTATTGCTCACGATGTTTTCACTTACTGTATACTCATAAATGGTCACTCTAATATGGGTAGATTGGAAGATGCATATAATTTATTAAAAGAAATGAAAAGAAAGGGTGTAGTTGCAAACTCAGCACTGTATAATGCATTAATCAACGGATATGTCAAAAATGGAAATATGGTGAAAGCTTTGGAGGTGTGTGGTGAAATGTTGGGTGCTGGTGTTGATTTATATGAACGAGATGGTGGTGGTGTTTGGTTAAAGACCACGACGGTGGTGATGATGGGTGATAGAAAATCTAGACGATGGTGTTGGTTGGTGATGGTATATTGTGGTTGTGGTGGTATGCTTCGGTAGTGATGATGGTGTTGGATGTGGTGTATGGCGACTGGTGGTGGAGACAAATATGGTGGTCGTTGGTAGTGAACAATTAGTTTTTATGGATTTGGTGGTGGTGGACGTGATGAGGAGTGGTGCAGGGATGACGGCCGGTGGTGGCCGGAGTTGGTCGCCGGCGAGTGGCTGACAGATTTTTGGGAGAGAAGAAAAAGATGGTGGCTAGGTTAAATGAGAAACCCTATTAGGGTTTGAGTTATTTAAGGTGAGAGAGAGAGAGATAGGTGAGGGAGAAGGTGTTTGTATTTAATAAAAAAATTGGCAAAAGACCAAACTACCCCTGTACGTCCAAAAGTTAACAGACAAAATTAACACCCATCCAAGATAGGGACGAATTTTGATCCAAAATGTAAACGATAGGGACTATCTGTGCACTTAGTTTGAGATAGGGACCAGACTTGATATTTGGTGTAAACGATAGGGACCAAACATGAAATTTTTTCTAAACTTTATAACTAATTCCTAAATGACTTAAAACCATCCTGAAAAATACTCACATGCCTAAACACCTTACCCGAGACCTCTAAATGCTATACCCCAAATCCTAAAAAAAATATGATTTACTATAATACTTATACGTATACGTAAACACCAAAATAACACCATTCCATTTCATAGTCACCAATTTGTGACCTCATGAACATGAAATAACCGTTCCTCGATTTACTTATGAGTACCATATACCCATAAACGATGTCCACACCAACTTCGTTCACGCAAAATAAACATTTAAACACACAAAACACATAGTCACACATAAAATAACCTAAAAATAAGACCGAGTGACGAACCTCAAAACCACGGTTGTCACATCACTCCCTCCTAATAGAAATCTCGTCCCGAGATTTACTCCTTAGGATCGTCATTATCAATTAGCTGAGGATACTTGCTCCCCATAAATCCTTCCCATTCCCACGTGAACTCTAGTCCACGTTCCAAATTCCATCTACCCATAACTATGGTATTTTACCCTTTTTATCCAACGTCCTAGCTTCACGACCCAAAATCTCTATCGGCTCTTCGATAAAACGAAGACTCGTATCCATACTAATATCATCTAACGGTACTTGCAAGTCAGTTCTTGCTAAGCATTACCTCAAGTTTGATACGTCATGCACACTACTCAATTCCTCTAGTAATCTCAACCTATACACCACTAGCCCAATCCTTTCAAGGATTTCAAATGGACCCACAAATCTAGGTGCTAACTTCCCTTTTCTTTCCAAACCGCATCACCCCTTTCCATGGTGAAACCTTTAGCATAACTTTATCTCAAAAATCAACGGCTTACGCCTCTTGTCCGCATAGTTCTCTTGTCGGTTCTTTGCTATTTTCAACCTCTACTTATTCACTGCCACCACCTCCACAGTTTTCCGATCCACCTCCGGTCCAATACGTTGGCCGCTTCTAACTTCATCCCACTATAACGGTGATCCACCTCATCTCCTATGAATTAACTCCACCAGTTTCTACTACAATTCCTATCACCATACCTAATGGGTTCTATCCTCTACGAATTTTCTATCATTCGGAAGTTCTCCCAACCTTAAACACATCCAATGGTATATGCAGGATTGCATAACCAAAAGATTCCCATAACATTCACATGAAACATGTCATAACCACCACCTTATCCTTGCTTTCCCATGCTCGGAACCAAGTAACTAACAATCCTTCATACTAACATGTGCTACACCTTTTCTCTAGGTGAACGTTCCATTGTTTGTGACTACTGACCTCTTGCTATAACGGTTTTCCCTTCAATATCACCCCACCATCTTGACAACCTCTTGCTCCCTCTAATCATTCTTCCTCCATACCACTTTTCGCTTGTATTTCCACAATCTTAATTTCCATACCATCATATATCCCGTCTTCAGCCTATAATTTAGGCGTTTCCTCCTTTATTCCCTACATCCTCATCAATGGGGAACATGCCCCTATCACCGGTGACCCTCTCTTTATAGGAGAATTCTTCCAAACATAATACGTTCTCCAACTATCTCCAAATCTCACGCCAATGCTCTAGGCGTCTTTCTCAGTTACCTCTATAGTATGCTCATACCAACCATTAGTCTATCAACGATATACTACGCTTGCTTCGCATCGTTTCTTCCCTTGCCATAATCCTTCATAAGGCATTCCATACCTATTAGGTTAACTTTTACACAAAACCTCCTATTCTATCGCATTTGTGCGCAATCCTTCCAACTTCTTAACTATGTGACTTCTCTTTCCTCTTGAAATATGGATGAATTAGTCCGTCTATCGACTATCACCCAACTCTCATCGTACATATTCCTTCACCGCATTATGTATCCCTTCCACCAAATTCGTCCTTACATTGCCCTTTCTAAGCCACTCCTATCTATGTAGGAAGTATAGTCTACGTCCCTTTTCTCCATATGATTGTCCAAGCCACGCAACATAAATGTTGGCGCGTTCTCTGCTTTAGACAACTCAACTCGTACAACCTACATCCTGCATCCAAACCACCCTAATACATCATCCATATAGTTCAAGTTCGTCTCAGCTTCACTTCATTCTTTTTATTCCATGTCTCATCAACCATGCTTGCCTTTCCCAGATGGTACTTAGCCTTGCAATTGCCTTTCATCACTTAACTCCACCCATCACCTTTGCCAAATGTTCAATCAAAATGATTGAATATGTGTTAGAGACATTCATGATCCGTATAGAACATTCTCTACGTCTAGTACCCCAAATGCCTCTAGCATTCTAGGCAGATATAACAGTCCAACTCCACTGACTAAGTCTTATCTAGTTCTTCCAAATCTTCAGTTCCTGCATCGTATAAGCAATTGCCTTTCTTTGTCGTTCTCGTACACCTCCAAATCCTTGCTCCACGTATCGTCATGCTTCGCGAATTCATCCAGTCCTTCCAATAATGCCAAGACCGGATCATTATCTAATCACCTCTTCAGCCTCCAAAACGCTTCCTCATCCCTCTTTACTTCGCCCCTTGCTGGTTCCATGATATACCATCATCTCTAACTACTCATCCTGGTCAACTTAATCCTAAAACTCACACTTGAAAATCTCACGTATAATTCCCTTTCCTAACAACTCCAAAACCAACTCATAATTCGCCTCACTATCCTTTTTAGACTTTGAGTAGATCAAGATGTCGTCGATACTCCCGATGACAACTCGTTTATATACGTTCATGCACACTCGGTTCATTGACTCCATGAAAACCGCTAGTGCTCTTGCGAAGCTAAATGCATAACCGTAACCCAAAGCATTCATACAACATCCTTAGCAGTTTTCAACTACGTCCTACTTGCACCCTCTCTTAATGGTAATACGAAGAAATTCCTACCTCGTTCTACTCGCAAAATTCTACACGTATTCTAAAAGACCAATACTTCCTCTTATCAGACCACTCAACCGCTTTTCACAGCCAATCTACTACTAAGCAACTCAAAATTTACCTCGCATCCGTTGCAATTTTTAATAACTCTTGCTCTTAAAATCATTCCATCAACAATTTCCTTGGAAAGGCACTAACTACAACTCCTTTCACTTCTCCTACTTGCTCTATTTATGGTTCTACCTCACAGTAATAGGCAAACCTACTAAATCTCAGGAAATTTTCGGAAAACTTACATGCCTTACGAACAATCATAAATACCTTTGAGGTATTATATCCCCTTCTAACACTCTCTATGGCGCGTTACTTGTGCCAATATCCATACATTATACAAATCTCTATTCATATCCATTGGCACTCCTAATAGACCTCATGACCACATTAGTTCGTATACAAACTTCTAACTCTTTCCTCCCCACTAAGGGCATTCCGACCATTCTCTCATGGTCACCTACTTAATCGTGTAGGCGCGACCAAGTCTTTCATATGACTACCTCAACGCTCCCAAATCAATACGCAACCAAAACTAGATCCTGAATCCACTAGATACGATCGACGAATCAAACCCACGGATAACTAACGACATTTCACGTGCACGAGTTAAAACATACCAAAACCACGAAAACTCAAATGGAAAACTCAAGCAGGTACCAACTCAAATGACTCATGACAAATAAAAATGATCCAAGAAACACTTAATGGCAAGCAAAACATCTTACGCCCCGCGACATATTATTTAAACCGTGCACAAGATCGACTTTTCCAAAAGAATATTTTTTTATATTTTTATTTTCTTTACCTCCCTACATCTATGTGACTCAAACAATCTACAAACAACCCTCTTGACGAACTCAAAACTCAACTCAAAGACTAGGTATCCCGTGCATCCCAAATCATAAAAATAAACTACTATTCAAAACTCAACCTTTAACTCGACACTTGTACAATAATTTCGACCAGGATACTGACCTCCCATGACTATACATTCTGAATATTTGAAAGTACGTTCCGAGTACATAAATTTAGGCTTTTGAATCACCCAAAAAGCTTTAAAAACGAACAAGTTACGACCAAAACAATTTTATACTAGTTGTTTTGAAAACTAAAGAATAAACTTAGTGATTAATGCAATCCTTTTAAATGAAAGAAATAATTGTATGTGAAATTTTCATGAACTCAATTTAACCTTGTATAAATAATTATAAATGACGTAAATCGGTTAAACTCAATTATATAAACTATGTAAGTAGAGAGAAATTTTATTTCGCTTTATTTAAAAAAAAAGTCTTTTAGATTTTTGAAATAAATAATTGTTGATTAAGAATTCTTATGTTACATATTGTTTCAAACACGATTCCAACACCTTACCCTTATGTTACCGTATACAACCAACTATCCAACCCTATAGTAGATTTCCAAGTCTATTCAATATATACCGACAAAAAGGAATGTAAGACTCAACACAAAAGATTTCATTATCCCAAAAGAAATCTCAATTTATTTCAATATACTTAACACCAAGGACACCATTTTAAAACGGACACGTGAAATAGGAAACTCGAAGGATACGCCACAACGGAGGTTGAATATCTAAAACGAAGCGAGCTAGCCACCCTCCTAAGGATACAATCGATAATTATAGGGTATCATAAATATATATAGGCATATCGGGATACATATACTTAAATCCGTCTAACATCTACTATACAAGCATGTATTATCCCTCTTTCATGCAATCATACTTAGGAATCCATTGGAGTTATGGTACTTGTATAACTATATTTGCCACCATACTTATACAATTACCCTTTCCCCAATGCACTCCCTCCTGTGATGACACTTATAAGAATTAATACAACACATAAGACATATATCCATCTACTCACCCATAAGCTCATAACCACATAAACAATAAAGTCCAAAACTCCATCCATTAAAATAACATAGTCAAACTCTTGAAATACATAAATCCAGAGTCTAACTAAAACAGCATAGACTAAATCCAAACGAAAACATAATCAGTTATAAGTCATGTCGCCCATAAGAGTGGAAACAACTTAAAATCCTTCATATCCACCTACTCCTAATAACTCGAACCACCACATGATTCTTAGGGAACATGACTTAAACATAAAAAAAAATACTATACCACAGGTACATAAAATAACCCAACAAAAGATAAAAACTACCATGTACCAAATTATGTACTATAACGTACAATTTAAGCAAAATACGACAATGACTAGCGTGGAAGATTATGGTTCAACCAGCACTAGTCACACCCCAAAGAGAAAATAACATGTGGCTAAGTATGAACCATAGTAGTTCATAACTTAACAAACATCACAAAATAACATCCAAACACATCAATTATTATAAAATGCACACATACTCCTATGACGCCTATATGCAGGGACCATTAAGCTATAGACTAGGCTACGCGACTAGGCAACCTAATTCTCTATAACCATTAGCTCTGATACCATTCTGTCACACCCTACCATGGAGGAATATGGGGCGCGACGTATGGATATCATCACAACAACAGCGTGTCTATAGAGAGAACTATATGAATTAAAAATGTCATAAAAGGTGACACAAATGTCATGACAATATCTCATCAATGCAGGAGTCTAGGTAAGTAGGTAACAGTCCTACCTCTTACCCAAGACAAACAAATAACACAAACAAATAAACATATAGGTTCATAGTATCACTTATTAAAACAAACAGAAAAATAAACTAAGAAGGAACAGGGATCTCCTTCTAAATGCATTCCTACGCGACTCCAATCCTAGTCACATATGTTCTCACGCTTAACCACTTTATCACCTGAAAGAGACCCTAAAACACGTCAACATAATGTTGGTGAGAGTCATAGGTTTAGACTCCAACCGAAAAACAGATTAAAATAAGCTGTGAACCACCATAAACCACTAAACATATGGACAATGTGTTACAATTATGCATTAAGAACTACCATTCAAGATTAACCATACAATCACAATTACAAGGCTCCAAGCCTTACCAATAACCACAATTTCCAAGGCTCCCAACCTTACCAATAACCATGGTCCCATAGATGCTCACACATTTATGTACCTCCCCAAGGCCCCACCTTGTCAACATCCCCTTGGTACCAAGTCAAATCACAAAACAATCATGAATAAATTAGAAGTTAATCACATAAGTGTACACACAAGTCTATCACAAACCATAAAAACATTCACAGCATTAGTTACAAAAACCAAACAGAGTCTCATCCATCCCATATGGAAGTAAAAATCATTAAAAGACATGGGACTATGAAACTCACCTGATTGAGCTTCTCCAAAATTCCGCGCACTAGCAAAAAGCTAACAAAAAAAAAGCACACAATCAAAACATGAACCCAACACTAAGATGGCTCATCAACCTATGATGGAAATATAACCTTCTCCCATATATATACCTCATTTATATGATCTAATCATCTCATTACACACCTCTATAAAGCCCTTAACTCAGTTTACTTCATAACCCGTCCCGTTAACATTTTACCCAAAACAGTCCCGGTTTTTAGGTCTCCAAACTATAAGCCAAACACCCACCTAACCATACGCATGATCTTTGTAAAGGAAACCCTATGCCCTTACATATGTTAGCTAACTCCTCCCTTTTGCCCCAACCTTAAAGCTACTGTTAAGGCCCCGATGTATATATATATATACTTCTGCCTATCCGCATTTTATTGATTTTGAACATACAAAAAGTTTGTTATGATTAGAGGGTCTTACCCTAACCCATTTGCTTAGCCACCATTCAGGTCTCTTATTTAATATATAAACCAACACCCATGCTCATTAGAGGGCTCAAGTGTACTCCTAAGTACCCCAATCACCTTAAAACGTTAAATTAAACCCGACTGATTTAAAAACTGTTTTGACCTCCGATTATTGTAACATGTTTTTCACCCACCTCCCGACCTCCAATTAGTTCTCGTTTCTTGAATTTGAAAGAAACTTCAATTACCTATTCAGGGATACTTGGATCGCAAAATAAGAGTTTGTAGAACTCTCGATATGATCAAAACTAGTGACTCAAAAATCTGCCCAGTTTTTAAAAACGAATTTAAACATGATTAAACCCTAATTAATATCGCTAATAATCACCAATCATTATCCTAATCATGTTAATTTTTATAAAAACCCTAATTACAGATCTATTAAGAACTCTAATCCATCATATAAATTGATTACATAAAACTTGAAGCCTTAATGCTATAAAACAAGAAAACTATAAGAATTAAATCAAGATTTTTACCTCAAATCTTCAAGAAAATTATTTTTGATGAATCACTAAATTAGGGCTTGTAAAACTTCGGCCAAAAGGGGAGAAAATTAATGAAAAACTGATTTTTTTGATATAAACATGGTATTTATATGTTTTATTAAAAAGGCTTTTCCAAATTTGGCTCAAGTTGGGTCTTTTGGCCCATTATCCTTTCTTTTTCTTTTCTAGTCCGTTTAAAACCCGATTCATATATATATATTTTTTTCTTTTTAAGACTTATTAATACATTATTAATAATACCTTAATTTACCCTAATTTATTTCAGCTCCAAAAACCTCCAAAACCTCAAAACCGTAAAACTAGTCAAATAAACGCGTTTACCGTAAAAGACGTAAAATATACAGTTTCAAAAAAAATCTTAACTTTTGAAAAAAACTTTATAACTAAGTCCTAAATGACTTAAAACCATCCCGAAAAATACTCACATGCCTAAACACCTTACCCGAGACCTCTAAATGCTAAACCCCAAATCCTAAAAAAAATACGATTTACTATAATACTTATACGTATACGTAAACACCAAAATAACACCATTTCATTTCATAGTCACCAATTTGTGACCTCATGAACATGAAATAACCGTTCCTCGATTTTCTTATGAGTACCATATACCCATAAACGATGTCCACACCAACTTCGTTCACGCAAAATAAACATGTAAACACACAAAACACATAGTCACACATAAAATAACCTAAAAATAAGACCGAGTGACGAACCTCAAAACCACGTTTGTCACAACGACACATTTGTACAAATCTAAAACCCCTTGTTTTATAAACTCAAATTGCTGAACACTTTTGCTTTTCTCATCCCATTTACGTTTTTCATCCGAAATTTGTTTTTCTACCAAAATTGATTGCTTTTTGAAACTCCTTTTTAAAGAAACTTTCTTTTGGGGTTCATCACTTGGTGGTGGAACACTATTGTACATCTTTTGTTCTTTGGAAAGTTCTTTTTTAGGAACAAACTTAATATAATTATCAGAATCATAAAGGTTTATTAAATCACTTAAGTTTGATCGACTTTCTTCTTGTTGATGAATGACTTCGTCGCAGTCAGGGGAAAGCATAAGAGCAAGATTATCAACATAACAACCGATATCATAAAGAGCAGGCTTGGTACTTTGAACTTTCTTGAGATATTCAGGCTTGACAAAACTCGTTTTCATATTTCTATTGAGCATATTCATAGTTTGAATACACTGACCCGTTTTGTAAACAATGTTGTTTAACGTGTCGACTCTCTTTTCCAAAGCAAGAATTTTTTCAATATCCTTTTCTTCACGAGTTTTATAAAGCTCAGTTTGTTCTTTGTTAACCGACTCTAATTCAATAATTTGGAGTTTATGTAGCAGCAGTTGTTCTTCAACGTCCAATATCTTTTGTTTTGACATATGAATTTCATGTGTTACTTCAAAACAATATTGTTCATTGAGCACCTTACATTCATATACCAAACCATTAGCTATCGCAACCCGTCGATCAGCTTCTTTTACATAATCACACTCTTTAAGCCTGTCTATCTCCTCGGCTAAGGATGTGTTTGCTTGCTTTAAACGTTTATTAGCCTCTTTGTTTTCCTCTATTTCATGTTTTAAAGAATCAATAATAGACGCAAGCGAATCACGGTCCTCATCCGAGTCAGTATCCTGAACAGCTTTTCCGTCATCATTACACATATGCTGTGAATCCGTAGAGATTTTGCTATCCTCCGTGTCCATTACATATGTGTCATTGATGCTTTCGGGTTGCTCAGGATGATGTCGTTCATTAGCAAACACATTATAGTTATCATGTGATGGTACCTTTTCAAGAGGCTCAGAATCATAGATGGGTCCAAAAGTATCATCGGTCTCTGGGATCACTTCTTCAATCTTTGCCATGTACACATAATGTGCCTCCAACTCTTGATCATCGGCTTCATCATCAGTGTCATCACGCCAGTCAACTTCATCTGCTGTGAGTGGAATTCCTGCTTCTTCTTTCTTACACAGCATCATCTTTTCCTTGTGATATCCCGAATCCTTAACCCGTTTTGGCTTCTTGCATTCCATAGCCATGTGCCCAAATCCCTTACCGTTAAAGCATTGAATCCCACTCTTCTGCACAACCGGAGTGCCTACAGTATCTCTAGCCCCAACTTGATTCGACATCCTCTGATTTTCATACCTAGCATCACGATCATACCGAGGTGCATGATCAACTTCCTTATATCTAGCATTGGATGATGATCTAAGGTTGTTGTTGGTAGGTTTGTAGATCTTCTTATAAGTTGTGGTGAGTAAAGACATGAGTTCTTCAATCTTCTTGTCCCTTGAAGTTTGTTCATCATCACTGTCTCCATCTGACTCGGTGTCATACTTTGGAGGTGGAGTGGGGACAATTGCTTTTTCTTTGTGTTTAGCAGCAGCTAGAGGTTTGGTGGATGAGCTTGATGACTTTGAGGAATGAGTAGGTGGTTGTTGACGAGGAACGGGTTTTGTTGAAGTAGTAGCCACAAAAGCAATAGAATTTGTAGACCGTTCTGCCTTTCTAGCCCCTAGTTCATTCACTTCATTCTGATGTTGTTTCAAGATATCATAAAGTTTGTGATAGGAGATGGTCTTGATATCTTACCTTTGTTTAACCAAGGTCACAAACCTTTGCTATTCCGGTTTGAGTTGAAGTAGAAACTGAACATTGGCATGATGATTGGAGATGGTGCACTGATTTCTGACAAGCTCATTCATCATTTTGTAGAATCTCGAGTAATATGAGTCAATGGATTCACCATCTTCAGATATGAATTTTCCAAACTCCCAAAGTATATTAGTCTCGAGATCTTGAACATTGATCGACTCACCTTGCTTCAATCGATGAATTGCATTCCACATTTCCATAGCATTAGGACATGCATCAACTGTGGAATAGATATCGTTATCAATTCTAGTGAGTATGAAGTTTATAGCATCAGCTTCAGCTTGGAGGAGTTTCTTTTTCTCAGCAGAACATGTGTCAAAATCCTCCATAGCTCGTATAGTTGATGAAGTACCATCCTCTGCCTGTGTTGTAATTGGTCTGAATTCAAAAACTGGAGGTGGATTCTCAAGGCAGTGACGAAGAGCAGTTCGGTTTTCTTTTCCGTCGAGATATCTGAGAAAATGAGATCTCCATTGAACGTAGCAACCGGTAGTGAGCACATGTGGATTACCGTTGCCACCTTGTTCCAAACGAATTTGATTAGCAGTTGCAATGTTGATGTTGTTGTTAGACATGGTGAATACTTGTAAATGAATGCAGATCTTAGTGGATTTGTTGTGATGATGTATGGTTAAAATTGAAATTTAGAAAATTACAAAAAAAATATTTCTCAGTCCTACAATAAATTCCTCAGTCTCACAAAACGATAAGCAGAAAAATTTTGTATCGCTAAATTTTGAATTTGAGTTAGAAATCGCCAAAAACTAGTAGGGAAAAAATTTGATTTTACTTGACCTAAAAAATTTTAACTCTTCTTTTTTTTTTAAATCTTCGTGTAAACTATGTTCCGAAACTAGTCGAGATAGTGGCTAAGTCTAAAAATTCTCAAACAAAATATCCATCGGAATGTCCATCGGAATACCTGTCGGAATGTCCATAATACCTGTCGGAATGACTGTCAGAATGTTCTATCGGAATACCCGTCGGAATGTACTATCGGAATACCTGTTGGAATGTCTGTCGGAATGTCTGTCGGAATCTTCTATCGGAATGTTGGATCTGTCTGAATGTTTACCTGTCGGAATGCTTAGGTCGTAATGCCCTGTCGGAATGTTTAGATCGGAATATGGCTAAAACAAATTTGGCAGAGTAACGACTCAAAAATCTCTTGAAACCGTCGGAATCCCAGATCGCAATGCACGATCGGAATGTCATGTTGGAATAAGGTATAGAAATCCAGTGATCACAAAGTAGAACGAAAAGGTTATTGCGATCAAACCACACTCACGTTGTACTTTCCGATGGTAACACTTGCTAGAATTTCGGAAAGTTGAAAAACAAGAAAGTTTGTAACTTTTGATCCAAAAGACTTGTGTTTTAACCAAAACCAAGATACCCAAATCACTACTACTAGTATGTAGATGATTTGTATCAAGAATAGACCATAAAAAACACAAAAAAGAACTTTTAGGACGTGAGATATAGATCAAATTAGCCACGAAAACTCAAGAACACAACACACGAATCTTCAATCACCTATCCACTATAGGCTCTTGATACCAATTGTTAATCCTATTTCAATCCATAACACAAGATTTAGAAGAGATATTTAGAGAGAGAAAGGAAGAAAGTAGAGAGAGAATTGGAAGGTTTAAACTTTTACTAGAGAGAGAAACTAAAAGTGAACCAACACCCTCTTCCACACATGGAAGAGGGTATATATACCCTTGGCTTGTTGGGCCGTGGGTTTAAGTGACTTGGGCCGGGCTTGGCTTTGTTTTGGGCTTACGCCCCTAACTTATACAATATTAGCTTAAAGTCCAAGCCCGGTTTTCCCGACTAACCTATTATAATACAAGACCATTTACGACTAAGATGACCTATTACATTCTTGTTCGACTATATAAAATATAGGGCTAACAATCTCCCCCAATGTATCGGTCATCTTAAAAAGCTTAAAAAAGCATACGATTATTGAGTGAATACATTCTTGTAGAGGAGATCTTCCTACTTTGGTCTTGTATCTTGGTCTTGATCTTGTTTGTAACGGATTTGTTCCTTCATGCCTTGTGATCTTTATCTTGAGCCTTTGTCATTTGACTTTGAGTGCTTGAGATCTTCATTTTGTGCTCCTTGTGACTAAGATGACCTATTACATTCTTACATTCTTAGGTATCTTGATTATCGCCATCTTGTGCTCTTGTGACTTCTGAATCGACATCGGTTAGCACACAGCTACGCCACCTTCTCGATATGCAGCAACATATATAGACACGGATGAAATGGCTTTGAACATTTCACCCTAACTCGGTAGCATTTTACCTCCGGTCGGTGAAGACCGTTAAACGGTATTAAATACCGTACCTGTGATCAGGTAGATTCGATTAAGAACCTCCTTGACAGGGTTTCCCAGCGGTAGTAGCCAGTTCTCTTTACTCGACCATCTCAAAGCAGACTGCGAACGTAAAGAGTAAATAAAAAAGGATACGGTTATACGTTTGATTAGAGTCGTCAATTCAGAATTCCTAGAACAAGTTTGATTCTATAAGAATCACACCATTGTTGCTTTCCAGTTTGCCACAAGCTCGATTCATAAGAATCTTGCATGTTACCTACCGCAGTGCTGTTTGATGTTGACACTGGAAGGATTTCCATTCGTCACTGTGAACACTAAAGAGTGTCACTCTGAATGTTCTGGCAAGATCACACGGATTTTGTGAAGAAACCTGGAATCAAGTTTGAATTAATTAAGAATGCTAACTTAGTTTCTTTCCAGTTCTCACAAGTTTGATTCGTGTAGAATCGCACAAGTTACCTACCATGAGCTTGTTTGATGCAGGCTCAAGCAGGATTTCCATCTTCAGTGTGAATCGTATCACTCAGATGTTCTGGCAATATCACAAGGATAATGCGTAGGACTTGATTGTGTTCTAATGAGATGATAAATAGATCTCGTTTGGATCTAGACTCAACAAGTGCGTTTTGGTAATCGGAGGCTGGAGCAAACTGCCACCTTTTCAATATCAACTGACTCGGAGTGAGAAAGTCAATAGATACATGTTGATCTCCATGACAATTAGACAAGTTTCTTTTGAGAGAAACTCGAATGGCTGGGGAAGGGTTGTGCATCGCATCACTGGGTCCATGACACTTGTCTTCAAAAGATGTGTTAACCCGGTTTCTACCTAAGTTGCATAGAATATTCAACTCCTTCAATGCTTACCAATACGTCATCATTAGCACCTTATTGTGATTTTTATAGTGCTAACTTATGTAATTGGTCCGCATTCAGCTTCATTCTACTCCATCTTTCCTAAGGACAACTATTTCTAGCTATGGACAATAATTCTGAAATATAGAAAATTAGGATTTTTAAATCTTTAGCCAATTATCAAGTGATTTTAAAATTAACACATCTCGCAGCAGAATAAAATGACGTTCCATCAACTTTTAATAATTCATTTCAAGCGTTAGAATTTCTCACTTAAATTGTATATTTTGATTTTATCCCAGTTTATTCACAACAACAAGTGACGAGTTCCAGTTTATACCAATGAATTCGTAAATATAACTTGACCTTATGTTTAAAATAAAACCAATTTTACAAAGTCTTCTAGCTCCAAAATACGTGACCAGTTTTTCTACTAATTTTCTGTATTAAAAGATACGCCAAAAGTTTACCATAATGACCCAAAAATTAACTCATATCAAACCTCAAGCCGTCTATACTCGATATTCATATAGTTAATTATCCCAATAACTCCTTTTTCAAATTAAATTAAACAAATTCTTGACAAATCCATCACAAGCTTCTGGTATCAAATTATTGATGTATGAAAACAAAGATTTCACGAGTAATATAAATTACTTATTATGATTTACCAACCAAGGTTGAAAGAAAAATAATTTCACTTTGTCCCTTTACTCTCCATTCAAATTTTACTTGTTAAAAGACACATCATACACCATTTTTAACCAAAATTTTCATTCACCATATATTTAATATGTAAGACGTTTTATGTTTAACTCATTCAATTAACAAAATTCAATGCTTATTTAGCTGACACAAGTGTTAGACCTCATCATATATAATATCAAATTCAAAATAATGAGAAAATATGACAAATGAAATAAACGGAACGAGAATACGTATGTCAACTCTATAAGTGTTGATATTGGCTTCGGGTGGGTCTCAAAATCATACACAATAAAATTAACACAAACCGACCAAACTTCAAGTTATCCCGCTCGGTCACAATGCTAGTCTATTTTAAAATACATCTTTAAATTCGAGTAGAATGGTAAACAACGATTAAATGGAACACGCCTCAACCATATTTTATAATATACACATATAATTCGTCGATAAAATATATGCATCGTTGAATATACTTCAGCTATGTTATAGTTACGCGAACTAATATATCAACCCCATAGGAATAAGGGAAATAAAATAGTACGTAAGTAATTTACGTTCCAAAAAGAAGATGTCCCAAAATGACACATCATGGTTCGATAACGACAATCAGGATCAATCTAGTCGATATACAATATGTTACGAAGCATTATTTACGTATCTAGAGTATCAAACGATGTTCACACTCGGTTATTCGAACAATAAATTAATTATCAAGATCGATGATTGGCGGTGAGGCCAAATTATGACCAAAATCGCATTATAAAATGTACGATAATCACGCAAGGACCATTGCTTCACGTGAAATGCCTTTAAATACCATAGTATATACATACCTATACATACAATCATTCCCAAATACACATAGGATCACAACGCAGTGTTGCCATGTAATGCAATGTAGCCCGTATGCCAATTAAATGCAACCTATATGATATTCACGCAACTGCTTGCAAACTACGATGATAAGTACTAAACGGACACAAAGATATGTCTCAATATATTATCATAGTATATACTTACTAAATACTAGGGAACTCATATCAGTTTTAAGGGATACATCTAAATCATAAGTCATTGCTAAAGAAATCTTACCGGAGCCATGCGGAGCAGTTGCGTGCTTTAAAACTTTTTACGACACCAAAAGTTATAGTTTAGGTTTTTCAAAAATCGACCTAGTTCTCTATAACTTGTGGCTCTGATTACCAATCTATAACACCCCCAATTTACCACGCAGCGGAATACCACTTTGGGCGTTATTTCATAGCACATCACAAACAATTACAGAAAACGACCTCAAAAGAGACGTTTAAGATAAACATAAAAGATAATTTATAACCATTGTCTAAAACATTTCCAACCCAAAAATGATGTTTACATTAGAGTAGCGTTACTTGTCCCCAAAGATCTCAACCCAAAACATAACAACTTTTACCATAATATGACAATAATTAATTTGATAAAAAGGGATGGAAATCCAAAATTTTAGACCAATAAAGCACCAACTCCCTCCATGCATGCTCCGCTGCTATCAATCTTGATTACCTGAAACACATGCTTAGAATCGTCAACACAAAGGTTGAGCGAATCAATAGGTTCATCAAATCATAAGTTGAACATAAGTATTAAAACCAATCATGACCATTCAATAGCATTGTCGTACTCACAATCTATTATTCAAGTATATTATCTTTAGCAATAGCTAATATATGTGTTTAAGCTCGTGACACTAATCCGTTAACTCAATCACCCGCGTACATTTACCGGCATGATTAAGATGAAACCAGTGCCCCTTCTAAACGCATCAGTTTCAATTATACCTTATTTCTTATCACAAGTTATCCGTCCGCAGAGGGTACTCGACGTACTAGCTCTCGTCTCAGATAGGGTCGTCAACCCCATAGTACTATAAATTGTATAAGAGGCTATCTCCAACCCACACAAGGGCAAGACAATAGTTAATAGTTCACGAATTTAGGTACTTTTGCAACTAGGTATTTAACACAATTCAAGGCAACATTCGGGTCCAACAATCATTCATGACTTATATTCATTTTCATTTAAATTAGCATGTATCCCCCTAGTTGGTAAAAACATTTGAAATAAGTAAAGAGCGAGGCTATAGACTCACCTTAAGTAGTAACGATAGTAGTAGTAGCAAGACATAGACGAAGACAATTACCGACGACGAGGTTGCCCCGGGAATTCAAATACAACACCTAACGCATTAACATGTAATGAATCAACTACTTCAAGTACCATTGATGTAAAACCCGCATGCTTTTACCATGCATAGTACCCTTAGGATCGTACGTACTAGTTAAAACTTTCCTAATATAGCATGATTACGATTACGTGTTAGGAGTTTACGTATTACGTACGTGTTAGAACACGATAAGTATTTTATATGCACGATCCCGAAATAATTATTTAACAATAATTAATCACGAACATGCGATCATGAAATCATGAACGTAATTAAAACACGAACTATTATTAATTACGTATATATATTTATTACGAGCGTAATTAAATATATTAGATTACGGTATTTACGTAACGAGAACATTTAAAACACGAACATAAATAATCACACACGAGTAATTAAATAACGAGACACGGAAAAAGGTACGGGAACCCCATGTGGGGTCCCTACCCCAGCCAAACAAGGACAATGGGCCAAGCCCATTGTCAATTTTTTACTAAAGGGGGGTTAATTAATTTTTACTACTCAAAAACACTTTACAGAAGATTTCAAGAAAAACCTAAAACCCTTTCCTCCCTTGTTCTTTGTGCCGCCACCCATACATCACCATACAAGGTGATTCTTTGATCTTTGATCTTGAAGATTTGTTGATTGTTCGTGTTTGTTCTTCGTTCTCTTGATCCACGAATACGGTAAAAGCTTTTTAAACCTTTTCTTTTAATTTAATCTTTTTATTAATTATGAACATGTGATGTTTTTATAAAAACATATTAATTAATCATAGATCTAACATGTTTTGGTGATTAATTAAATCAAAGGGTCGTTTTAAGGGGTGTTTTGCTTTGGCCGCCGGCTTCACCGAGCCCAAATGGGGTCTCGGCTTGCCAAGCCGACCACCACGAAGACCTTATGGTCTTGGTTGGTGCGTGTGGGTCCCACGGAAGCAAGGGGTACCCCGGGTTGGTTCGGGGTACGGTGTCGATTCATGTCCGGTTCATGTTTTTAAGCCTAGATCCAGTTCATGGTGTATGCTAGTTTTTTTTCTTACGTTATGAACTTATGTTAAAATTAAATTAATAAAAGATGTGATTAATTAAATAACATGACTTAGGTTATTTAATTATTAATGAACATGAAATTATTTTAACCTAAGTATTAATATTTAAGACTTATAATTAATTAATTATTTTAAAAACCATGAATATAATTAACTAATTAACATGACTTAGGTTATATTATTAATATTTAATAATACATATTTTAACCTAAGTATTTAATATATTTAATTAAAAACATGTTATACTTTAATTAAATATTATAACCTATAGTTTAATTAAATTACATAAAATAATTATTAAACTATACACTATATCATATGACTTAGAAAATAATCATGAAAACACTTAGGCTTATATACTTTGCTTATTTAACCAGCTTATTTCTAATTATGGAAACTTTCTATTTTTAGAAACTTAATTAAATAAGGCAGCTAATCTATTTATGGAAACCAACTATTTTTAGAAACTTATTTATTTAAGGCAACTAATCTATTTATGGAAACTTATTTAATTAAGGCAGCAATACTATTTATGGAAACTTTCTATTTTTAGAAACTTATCTATTTTAAGCAGTAAATCTATTTTTGGAAACTTTCTATTTTTGGAAACTTTCTATTTTTGGAAACTTTCTATTTTTGGTAACTTTCTATTTTTGGAAACTTTCTATTTTTGGTAACTTTCTATTTTAGGAAACCTGCTATTTTTGGAAAGTTACTTATTATTACACAGTTAGTATAATAACACATGAGATACCAGAAATACTTAATCAGATTAAACAGAATATAAGATGTATTACAGTTTAAGGCTATAAACAGTAAAACATAGTAAGAACACATAAAATAAGCTAAGACATGACATAAAACCAGTTATGTATTTAGTAAGCAGATACTTATTCATGTACGTATTTATGTAGCACTAGTGATTCGGAAGTAGGATTCCTCGCAGTTCATCTTTCTCGTTCACTGGACATAAGGTACGGATTCCCGTCCTTTCAATATGGACATTCTTTCCTTATTAAGATTTTCCCCGTATGCAGCCAACTGTTTTCCCGTAGTATAAGTTACGTTTTTTATTGTTTATGTTTAATTATGATTACCTATTAATACTAAGATTTTGACACCTAGTATAAAATTTTGAAGTCCCAAGTCTTTTCGAATTGAAAACCGGTCTTAAGTGCGACTCAATCGTCTTTTGGTGGATCAAGAGAATGGTTTGTTGGTTTTAAACTAATAGCAAGTAATTAAAGTGTCGTTTAGTAAAGTGGAAGAATAAAAATGAATATTATAAGAGACGAATAAAAATGGATGCATGTAAACTTAAAGGTGAAATGGAAAAGAGCTAACTCACTAAATAAAGCTAACACTTGGAAAATTTTCAGAAAAATAAAAAGTACTATAAGGAAGTGATATCGAAAGAAACCAAAACAAGCCAAAAAGGCCCCCCGATTGGAATGTTTTCCGATCGGTTGATCGGAATATGGTGGGAGAGTGGTAGCAATCGGAATGTAACAAATGCTGACAAATCGGAATACTACAAATGCCCTAATCGGAATGCTGAACAATGAACGCCAATCGGAATGTAAGTATAAACTTACCGTCGGAATCTCGGGGATACAAATCTAACAATCGGAATAACCAGAAAAGTCCCCAATCGGAATATGGAACAAATGCCCAGATCGGAAAAAATGGGGAAGCCAATCGGAAAGTCAAAACCCCTTTCCGATTGGATCAATCGGAAAAGGGGAGGTGCTTATGGTCGGAAAAGGCGGCAATCGGAAAAGGTAGTTATACCTCCTCCTAAAATTGGGGAAATCGGTTAAGCAAGAGAATAAGCTATATTTGAGAGCTTATCTCAAAACTAACCCGAATCAATACCTAAACCGGATCAAATAAGTACTAGAATCAACTTATCAAGCCGAAATCAAACAACTTTTTGGATCAAACAATAAAAACATCAACTTTTTAATAAAACTTTTTAATAGGAAAAATAAGCTAATCATAAAAATAAGCCAATAAGCACAAAAGTCTTAAAGCTTAATCAAATGAAAACTTATAAAATGATCAAAAGATTAACTTTTTAGCATGAAATAAATTAGAACAACACGGATCACATGATAATCACACCAAAATCAATCTTAAATCAAAGAAAAGTAGAATGAGATTAAGAGATAAAAGCTTAAAGTAGAACTTGATTAATAAAAATAAGCAATACAAAGAGTTAATCTTGAAAGATTAAAAGAAAAAGATGAACTAGTGAGAGAAAGTTTAAGACTTTCTCTCTCTAAAAACTAAAAAGTGAAAAATTAACTAAAAAATCTAAAAACCTTCCTAATGACTATTAGGAGGGTATTTATAGGGAAGGTGGAAGGAGTGCATGTGTTGCATCTTCTTTCTTGCTTTCTTCACGTTTTCTCGACTCGACTTTAATTCTTCGTCTTTGTCGTCTCGGGATTTGAACTTGTCTTTTAATTTTCTTCTTCTATTAGACTTAAGTTCTTCGACTTCGTTAAACTTCCGTCTTTTGACTTTTTCTTCGATAAATCTTCAGAATAGGCCTTGGACTTTCCTTCTTTTTGCACTCTTGATCTTTTGACTTCGTCTTTTCCCGTTTTCTTCAATAAAAGCCCGTGAAAGCCCGTGTTTTCTTCCTTTTTCACATTTTGTTCCTAAAACACAATAAAACACAAACCACGCATAATTCCGACTTTTACGACATAAATCACACGTTTTGGTCTTGTTATTATTGGAAATAAGTGGTAAAAGGATAAGTGTTTTCACACTTATTAAATCCCCTACACTTGACCATTGCAATGCCCTCATGCAATGCATTAAATTTAAAGCACGGTTTACATTTTCCATCATAAATAACCCACCTTGGCCTTTATTAAATTCTAAACATAAAAGATAGAAATAAGTAAAGAAATTAAAAACTTACATTGGGTTTTGGCGGCCATGAACATTTATCATCCTCAAGTTTCACGTTCCCCATACCAAGCTTAAAAACGAGATCATTGTTATTATAAGTTAGCAAACTATCACGAACTCATGTGGGCCAATTATTCACTTAGACTCCCTTATTCCTAGGTGTATCTCTTATATTTTATTTTTGTCTAGAATGATCACGAGGATGCATTGTTTGACTTATTTCGATAGTTATTTAGTCCGAAAATAATGTGAACGATTTAATCAATAGTTAGCTAAAGGACCAAATCTTTTAAAACTGCTTCTCGGGATATCAGAAAGTTCATATCTTGGCATAACTTGGTTCGCGATTTGAGACCTTTCTCGGGCCGATATTTGGCAGCGACTTCATACTTCGAATCTTCGAGAGACGTTCTTGAAATTATGGTCTTCTCTTCATAATAGGAATTTCTTCACTTGAAGTTTTTGAGAGATTCTTCATCTTTGGACCACGACTTCTTCATTTTTCTCCAATCTTTATCTTGGACTTTGATATACAACGATCCGCCTCCTTTTAGGACTTGGATCTATTTATCCTCATACCTTGTTAGGGTCTTTTTGGATAGACTTCTCCATTACTTTTGGGGAGTTTTTGCTTTTCGTCGTGTGTCTTGATCCTTCATATTGATTTTCGATAAATGATTCTTCACATCACTTTTGGATATTTAGCAACAAAATGTAGCCCTCATGCCTTGTTAGGGCCTTTTCGGACTCGCCAATCTTCGCGCCCCGCTTCATAAGTTATGCCTTGGCTATGAACTCTCGTCATTACCGAGCAACTTTTAAACGATCTGGGGCTAGAAGCTAAGTAACCTTTTAAATCGTACAACCTTATTTATTAGCAGATTAAATTATTAGCAAGCGGAGGGATAATAGG
The DNA here is from genome assembly GCA_025667525.1 of Glebionis coronaria. Taxonomy (NCBI): domain Eukaryota; kingdom Viridiplantae; phylum Streptophyta; class Magnoliopsida; order Asterales; family Asteraceae; genus Glebionis; species Glebionis coronaria. The sequence goes on along the minus strand of CM046880.1, from coordinate 183,361,857 downwards.
CTTATAATTAACTCACATAAATTCACGAAAGAATACCAAACTTATAATTGACTCTATCATCTCTCGTTCTCCACAGTTTAAAATCTCAAGGAATGAGACTCGTGGATGCTTAGCCTATTAAATCAAAATTTTGGGTTTTCGAGTCGCCTATAGGATCTTGCAAATTCTTGGACTTTTTCAAGTTTAGAAATCGCGTTTTAAAGTTCCCTTGATAAACGACTCTCTAGGATCAATTATAGGAACTTGCGAAAAGTTCTTGTTCTTAACCTGTGAGAGTTAAGACTTTCGCGTTTTAAAGCTCCCTATATAAAAGCCTAGCAAAACTTGACTTAAACACGTTAAGGATACTAGCTAGAGTAAACTTAGGTAAGTAAACTCGGGTTGAGTCAAAATGTTCACGACTAAGAAAAATCTAAAACCACTTTATTAAAAATTTATTCTAGCAAAGGAAACATAACAAAGGCAAATACAACTATATAACTAGGCCAAATTAGATTAAAAATTTTGAAAAATGTCGAAAAATCAAATTTTCCGGTTAAAATGAGGGCAAATTCATGGAAACGACCACTTACTTCGATAGAAGTCCCCCCTACACTTGAGATAAACATTGTCCTTAATGTTTAAGCATGTGGGAGTAAACTCCCCTACACTTAGGACATTGTGCACTTTGTTTAAATCTTGCTAAGGGAAGGAGAACTAAAGTGAATTCAATGTGAACATATAGAATATGAAATATTGAATCACAAGAGTTTAGGATAGAACCGGGAAGATGGGGAAACACGGTATCACGGTTCGTCAAAAGTCATCAAGATGCTCTCTGAAGCTTAAATCCCTGCACAGCACAAGAAACAAGACAACAAACATATGCGGGGCTCCCCCTACACTTATTATGAAAGCAGTAAGGGATAGAACACGGGTTGCCTCCCGAGAAGCGCTTGTTTTTGTTTACCGAGTCATGAGCCTGACTCGACCCAATTTTAGTTCATGGGGAACGTGGTGAGGGATGGAATCATCTCTTGAGAGATGTCCTCACCAAAGTACAGCATCAAACGCTGGCCATTCACCTTGAAATTGGGCCCATTCGGCTGAGAAAGCTCAATAGTCCCATACGGAAAGACTTTGGTGACGGTGAATGGACCAGTCCAGCGGCTCTTCAACTTGCCAGAGAAGATCTTCAACCGAGAGTTAAAGAGTAAGACTTGATCACCAACGTGGAACTCTCGGTTCTTGATTTTAGCATCGTGGATAATCTTCGTCTTCTCCTTGTAGATCAGCGAGTTCTCATAAGCTTCATTCCTCAGTTCATTTAGCTCGTTGAGTTGAACCTTGCGATGATCACCGGCTTTGATGATGTCGAAGTTAGCCCACTTCAAGGCCCAGTGCGCCTTATGTTCCAGCTCGATGGGTAGGTGGCAGGCTTTCCCGTACACAAGACGATAAGGTGTACAACCGATCGGGGTCTTGTAGGCAGTACGGAAAGCCCACAGAGTATTATCTAACTTATCGGCCCACGTGGCACGATGCTCTCCCACAGTTCGCTCCAAAATTCTCTTCAAGCCACGATTGGAAATTTCGGCTTGCCCATTGGTTTGGGGATGATAGGCGGTGGAAAGACGGTGATTGACACCATACTTTGCCATGACTCTTGCAAATTGATCGTTGCAAAAATGAGTCCCGCGGTCACTGATGATAGCACGAGGAACGCCAAATCGAGCGAAAAGCTGCTTCAAAAAGTTCACAACCACCCGCGCATCATTCGTAGGAAGAGCCTTAGCTTCAACCCATTTAGAGACGTAGTCGACGGCGACGAGGATGTACTTGTTCCCTTTGGATTATGGAAATGGCCCCATAAAGTCGATGCCCCATACATCAAAGATTTCACATTCCTGTATGAAATTTTGAGGCATCTCATCCTTATGTGTGATCTTGCCTTGACGTTGGCAAGCATCACAATGCTTAACCATTTCGTGAGCGTCACGATAAATGGTGGGCCAATAGAATCCGGAATCAAACACTTTCTTAGCGGTGTAGTTGGGACCAATGTGACCACCTGTGGGTCCTTTGTGGCAAGCTTGGAGGATATCGAAAGCTGCCGGTCCGTCAACACATCGACGAATAATCAGATCAGCACACTGTTTGAATAGATAAGGGTCATCCCAAAAGTAAGTCTTAACATCGTTCAAAAACTTCTTCTTTTGTTGGGATGTTAACCCTTGGATGAGAATACCACCCGCTAAGTAGTTTGCAATGTCTGCAAACCACGGGGTGCCATCAAGATTGAGATTTATAGACATTAGAGTCTCCAGGGGGAAAGAGTCATTGATCTCTTTGTTCGGATGATCCCCTTGATAAGGATCCTCAAGTCGACTCAGATGATCCGCGGCCAGGTTTTCGGCTCCCTTCTTGTCTCGAATTTCAATGTTGAATTCTTGAAGGAGCAAAACCCAGCGAAGAAGTCTTGGCTTAGAATCGTTCTTTGTCATCAAGTACTTCAACGCGGAATGGTCCGTGTATACGATGGTGGTGGATAAAACAAGACAGGGGCAAAATTTTTCAAAAGCATAGACAACGGCTAAAAGCTCTTTTTCGGTTGTCGTATAATGCAATTGAGCCCCCGTCATTGTTTTGCTAGCGTAGTGGATTGGTTGGAAGTGTTTATTCACTCTTTGGCCCAAAACCGCACCAATAGCAAAGTCGCTAGCATCGCACATCAATTCAAAAGGCAGCTCCCAATTAGGGGTAACCAAGACCGGTGCCTTAGTTAGCTTATCCTTGAGAAGATTAAAGGCTTCGAGACACTCTTTAGTAAAGATAAAAGGAGTATCTTTTTCCAAGAGGTGGGTCATCGGGCGAGCGATTTTATAGAAATCTTGAATGAATCGACGATAGAAGCCCGCATGACCCAGAAAACTTCTCACACCCTTCACGGTTGAAGGTGGAGGTAATTTGGCTATGACATCTACTTTAGCACGGTCGACTTCAAGACCGGCTTTAGAGATTTTGTGTCCTAGCACAATGCCTTCTTTTACCATAAAATGGCATTTTTCCCAATTTAGAACAAGGCGAGTGTCTTCGCACCGCTTAAGCATACGTTCCAAATTGGCAAGGCAAGCAGAGAAGGAATCCCCGAAGACCGAGAAATCATCCATGAAGACTTCCATGGTTTGCTCAACCATGTCATGGAAGATAGCTAACATGCACCTTTGGAAAGTCCCGGGGGCATTGCATAAGCCAAAAGGCATTCTTTTATAAGCAAATGTGCCGTAGGGACAAGTGAATGTTGTCTTCTCTTGATCTTGAGGATCGATGGGTATTTGAAAATAACCCGAGAAACCATCCAGAAAGCAGTAATATTCATTACCAGCTAAACGTTCAAGCATTTGGTCCATAAAAGGTAGAGGGAAATGATCCTTTCTCGTGGCATCATTGAGTTTGCGGTAGTCTATACAAACTCTCCACCCAGTAACGAGACGGGTAGGAATTAACTCGTTGTTTGCATTAGGCACAACGGTGATTCCGCCTTTCTTAGGCACACAATGGACTGGACTAACCCATGGTGAATTCGAAATAGGGTAAATCATACCCGCATCAAGAAGTTTGATAACCTCTTTTTTGATGACTTCATGGATTTTAGGATTCACCCTTCGTTGACCTTGAATTGTGGGCTTAAAGTCGTCCTCCATGAGAATTTTATGTGTGCAGAAGTGAGGATCAATTTCGCGGATGTCGGAGATTTTCCAAGCGATAGCGCATTTATGCTTCTTCAACACAGCGACAAGTCGGGCTTTTTCGTCTTCTTTCAGATCCTTTGCGATGATGACCGGTAGCTTCTCGTCGTCTTCCAGGAAAACGTACTCAAGATGAGGAGGTAGGTCCTTAAGCTCAAGAGTAAGAGGATCCTCAATAGATGGTGAAACTAACGATGGATCATCATTAGTCACCTCTTTAGGAGCAGGAGGAGAGAACGGGTCCTCATTGAGAAGTCTCTCAATAGTACGAATATCTTCATCCCAATTGGTGGACAAATTATCATACTTAATATCAAGAGGACCCAAGCTAGCTTCGAAGTCATCCAAGTCACTTTCTCCAAAAGGAGTCAATGCTGGAGCAATTGAGGCAACGGTCTCAACATTGGGTAGAGAAGGAGTACTTTTACAAGCATCATGAAAATGTTCTTCACAAGCCTCATCGAGAACATCAATAGCATTAACACTCTCATACGAATAAGGTTGCTTAGAAATCTTACCCATGTTGAAGACAATTTTATCGTCACCAACTCTCATGATTATTTCGCCTGCGGCTACATCAATAAGAGTGCGACCGGTCCTCAGAAATGGACGTCCAACGATTAATGGAACACGGGGATCCATTTCGTAGTCAACGACAACAAAATCCGCCGGGAAGGTGAATTTGTCAACGCCAACAAAGACATCTTCGGCTATCCCCACTGGATAAGCAACCGTACGGTTGGCTAATTCCAAAGTCATTTTGGTGGGGACTAGCTCGGGGAGAGATAATTGCTTCCAAACACTTAAAGGCATTAAGTTTATACTGGCACCTAGATCGGCTAGGGCCATGCAATTCTCTACTCCCGGGAAATTGCAAGGAATCAAGAAGCGACCTGGATCACCAAGTTTGGTGGGCAATTGCCTTAAGAGCACTGCGGAGCAATTCTCATTAAGGTGGGTCTGAGCAATGTCAAGAAGCTTTTCTTTATCACTTAGAAGATCTTTAAACATCTTAGCGTATTTGGGCATGTGAGCGAGAGCCTCGGCAAAGGAGATGTTAAAATTCAATTGTTTGAACATTTTAAGGAAGTTCGAAACCTGAATATCATCCTTGCACTTTTGCTTCTCTTTCCTCAACCTTGAGGGATAAGGTATATTGGATGAAGAAGAAGGCTTTAAGGGAATAGGATCACTCACAACCACGGGTGGTGGGGAAATGGGGATAGAAGGCGATTGAGGTGAAGAAAGTTGCTCTTTTTCCTTGTTCACAATCACCGGTGGAGGTGTAGGAAGCTCGGGTTCCATATAACCTTTTCCACTACGAGTGGTGATTGCTTTCATCTCCCCTCTTGGATTCACAACGGTATTACTCGGAAGAGTACCCGAAGAAGAGGGTTGATTACTTTGGAGGAGCGAACTAATCATATCACGAAGGTGAAGAGCTTGATTGTTAAAAGAGTTTTGCATGTTTGCATTAATTGCATCATTGTGTTTGGCCATATCATTCCTTAACTCGGCTCGAATATCGTTCCCTTGCTTTGCCATTTCTCCCTTCAAGTTGCGGACTTGACTCTGAAGATTCGTCACCAACTCCCGATTGGTCTTCATAAATGTCTCGACATCTGGATTCACTGCCATCGGTTGATTGAGAGGTGGAGCCTGGTAAGGTTGAGAATTTCCTTGAGTTGGGTATGGGTTTCTTTGGGATTGATACTGATTATTTGCACGAGGTTGGGATTGATTGTAGCTTTGTTGTTGGTTTTGGTTTGCAGGAGGGAAGCCGGGAGGAGCAAGATAATTGTTGGATCGATAACTTAGCAAGCCACGGTCTCCTTGAGGGCGAGCTTGATAGCCTCCCGTGGGATAAGTGCCGTAGGCTGCGTTAACGTCTTCAGAATAATTGCCGTGAGTAGAAGGACACTCATTGTAGGAATGAGGACCACCACATGTGTCACAAGAAAGAGCAACGGCTTTAGCTTGTTGAGTTTGGTTAGAAGTCAAAATTTGGAGACTTTTGTTGATATCAAGAAGAGCACGTTCCAAAACAGATGAGTTGGTGGTGGAAGAAGTAGACGAAACATTGACTCTCTGATTAGATCTTGAGGATGCGGAAGAATCCCAATTCTTGTGGTGAGTAGTCATGTTTTCAATCAACTCTCGACACTCCTCCGGTCTCCTTTTCATAAAAGTACCACCGGCGGCGGCATTGATCGTGTCACGATCACGAAAAGTGAGACCATTGTAGAAGGTGTCAATGAGAGTGACGGGGAGCATATTGTGATTAGGACAGCGGTCGATCAAATCATTGTAACGTTCCCAAGCATCGAAAAGCGATTCATCATTCTCTTGCATAAATCCACTGATTTGGTTACGAAGGCTAGTGACCATGGATGGGGGAAAGTAGCGCGATAAAAAACGTTGAGTCATGTCGTTCCACGTATGAATAGAATTCTTAGGAAGACGGTCAAACCATTTTTCGGCATGGTGAGAAAGCGAGTGTGGAAAAAGTTGGAGGCGAAGGTCATCCATAGAAACACCGGGGCACTTCATGCTTTGGGTAATGGTAATGAATTTGTCGAGGTGTTTGTTGGCATCATCATCCGGAATTCCACGAAATGGGTTCGTTTGCACTTGTTGTATCATATGATGCTTCAACGAAAACTCCTGAGCCGTGACGTGCATTGGCGCAATCGGGCCTCCGCGTCCGTTCATGGTGGGTTGGGACAATTCCTCCATGGTTCGTAAATCAGGTAGAAGGACATTGTTGTTGTTGTTGTTATTATTCAAATTGTTTTGAGGTGGGTGATTATTGTTGTTATTAACACCAGCCATATCTAAATCTTCACGATTCTCGGGCTCAGAATAGTTTGTAGATCTAGTACGCATGCACCTGCAGAAGAAAAATATACACAAGGAATATCTATATAATCTTTTTGGTTTTTATAGGTTTTTTAATGTTTTTGTATTTTTGAAAAGTTTTATATTTTTTATGGATTTTTTTGGAAATTTTTTAGCAATGAAAATAACGTTCAAAGAACGGATCCCAAAATTCAATGCGTCTCTCACTAGAAACCGTTTATCTTAACGAAAAGAGCCGGCAGCGGCGCCATTTAATACTAAGATTTTGACACCTAGTATAAAATTTTGAAGTCCCAAGTCTTTTCGAATTGAAAACCGGTCTTAAGTGCGACTCAATCGTCTTTTGGTGGATCAAGAGAATGGTTTGTTGGTTTTAAACTAATAGCAAGTAATTAAAGTGTCGTTTAGTAAAGTGGAAGAATAAAAATGAATATTATAAGTGACGAATAAAAATGGATGCATGTAAAATTAAAGGTGAAATGGAAAAGAGCTAACTCACTAAATAAAGCTAACACTTGGAAAATTTTCAGAAAAATAAAAAGTACTATAAGGAAGTGATATCGAAAGAAACCAAAACAAGCCAAAAAGGCCCCCCGATCGGAATGTTTTCCGATCGGTTGATCGGAATATGGTGGGAGAGTGGTAGCAATCGGAATGTAACAAATGCTGACAAATCGGAATACTACAAATGCCCCAATCGGAATGCTGAACAATGAACGCCAATCGGAATGTAAGTATAAACTTACCGTCGGAATCTCGGGGATACAAATCTAACAATCGGAATAACCAGAAAAGTCCCCAATCGGAATATGGAACAAATGCCCAGATCGGAAAAAATGGGGAAGCCAATCGGAAAGTCAAAACCCCTTTCCGATTGGATCAATCAGAAAAGGGGAGGTGCTTATGGTCGGAAAAGGCGGCAATCGGAAAAGGTAGTTATACCTCCTCCTAAAATTGGGGAAATCGGTTAAGCAAGAGAATAAGCTATATTTGAGAGCTTATCTCAAAACTAACCCGAATCAATACCTAAACCGGATCAAATAAGTACTAGAATCAACTTATCAAGCCGAAATCAAACAACTTTTTGGATCAAACAATAAAAACATCAACTTTTTAATAAAACTTTTTAATAGGAAAAATAAGCTAATCATAAAAATAAGCCAATAAGCACAAAAGTCTTAAAGCTTAATCAAATAAAAACTTATAAAATGATCAAAAGATTAACTTTTTAGCATGAAATCAATTAGAACAACACGGATCACATGATAATCACACCAAAATCAATCTTAAATCAAAGAAAAGTAGAATGAGATTAAGAGATAAAAGCTTAAAGTAGAACTTGATTAATAAAAATAAGCAATACAAAGAGTTAATCTTGAAAGATTAAAAGAAAAAGATGAACTAGTGAGAGAAAGTTTAAGACTTTCTCTCTCTAAAAACTAAAAAGTGAAAAATTAACTAAAAAATCTAAAAACCTTCCTAATGACTATTAGGAGGGTATTTATAGGGAAGGTGGAAGGAGTGCATGTGTTGCATCTTCTTTCTTGCTTTCTTCACGTTTTCTCGACTCGACTTTAATTCTTCGTCTTTGTCGTCTCGGGATTTGAACTTGTCTTTTAATTTTCTTCTTCTATTAGACTTAAGTTCTTCGACTTCGTTAAACTTCCGTCTTTTGACTTTTTCTTCGATAAATCTTCAGAATAGGCCTTGGACTTCCGTTCTTTTTGCACTCTTGATCTTTTGACTTCGTCTTTTCCCGTTTTCTTCAATAAAAGCCCGTGAAAGCCCGTGTTTTCTTCCTTTTTCACATTTTGTTCCTAAAACACAATAAAACACAAACCACGCATAATTCCGACTTTTACGACATAAATCACACGTTTTGGTCTTGTTATTATTGGAAATAAGTGGTAAAAGGATAAGTGTTTTCACACTTATTACCTATAGCCATATACATGAATGACCAGTTTCACCTAGTTATGGAGGTACCATAACCATAACATTAGAGGCACTGATGTTATGACTTCACCACGGCGGAGTGATTGCTCGTGGCGTCCCTTCAGCTTTTGGCCATTTATATTATATTTATCATGTGGGGCGTATGGGTGCATCCTAGTTACATGTTTTTATTCAGTATTACATGGTGAATGTGGTGTGTGCCTTGCATCCTTCACAAGGAGCTGATCCCTCCTACCCATAAACCAGTATATTAAATTAGAGGCAGCCCCTCTAATTTGCATGATAAGGTCACCCCTCCAATTATTCATGCACGGTGGATTTTCATGACCTATATTGGCTAAGGGTAAAATATGACAAACAGTTTTTATAAGATAAACATAAGACTTTCAAACTATAAAACCAGTTTTATTAAGACTTAACCAGGTTACTCGGGACTTAGTTTTCTTCCGCTGTTATTATGTTATATGCTTATCTTATTCATGCTTTATTGTACATCCGTGCACTGAGCGTATTGCTCAGATGTTTTCCTTTTCTATGTTCCCAAAACGGCAGGTACTCAGGGACGCTCGAAGACACTAAGAGTACATGCATATGGACTGGAAGCTGTCTAGCCTTCTTTACATTATGCATTTCCTTTATTTTGATACTTATGCTTTGGACATTGTTTAGTCCTTTCCTTTACTATACTATGTTTGTGTGTGATGAGCTTTACTTTTGGAGTACCGATGTTTGATTCCGGTATTTTCCTTATTATGGTCAAGTAATGTTTAGACATTTTACCTTGTATGCTTTGATGACACGCCATAATTACTGTGATATTTCCATTTTCAAAATGGGGTGTTACAATCTAGTACTGTATATAAATAATTAAAATCACTCAAAGTTTGTATAAAATCACGTCAAAAATCCATACAAGTGATATTTACTAGACACATCCACTTTTATGCTTTATTAAAACTATTACTCATTTTACAATTCTGCCGGTACATACCAAATGTACATGCTGTTTTCCTATACATAGACATCACCATAAATTATGAGAAAATTTGTAAAAACCATTTACAACCTGTATAAAGCCCATTTTAAATTTCATAAAAAGATCTCACTTCTAAGACTCACTGCTCGTCACATTACTAAACTCCAAATTTCGGACAGTTTTGTACCTTTGCGTTGTAAAACCATTTTGACCTTCTTAAGCATTCCCGTTTACAAATTCGACTCTTGATTATGAAAATAGACTCAAAATGCTAAGTTTATACCTTGAGAACAGCCTCTAATCATTTTTAAAACTCAACTTATTGTCCCCGAGATTTGACCTAAAATCGAACATAATTTCGGATTATGTCGACTTTCATCTCCCGGTACACGAAAATTCAAAGTATCATAACTTTTGACTCGTTTGGAGTTAAAAGCTCTACCTTATACAAAAAACGAAGCTAGAAAGAAGCTCTACAACAATATCCTATCTTCTCAACCTTAGCTCAGACTTAAACCCACGAAAAATACCCTTAAACCATCCGCTCTAAAATCACCTCTTTAAAATCATCCCAAATCAACTTTCCAATCACTTTCATCATCTCCTAGACCTATTACAACATCAACCAAACATCCTACATCATTCTAATCATTCCTAATCACTTGTATGATTATCCATTAATAAAACCCAAATCAAAAATTAGACATGCAATGTAATTAAATAATTTAAAAATGATAAAAACATGAATATGAATACATACCCATCATATTTAAAATAAAACACCCAAGAACACCCAAAACCCCAATAATTTCGTGGGTTTTGGGGATGTATAACACCAAAAACATAAAACCCCATCTTGTTTAATTATGTATCTTCACTCCTAAACACATGATTTAAACATACATTAAGAAAAATTAGATCAAAACCCACTTGTTCATAATAATAAATTTTTGTAAAAATTAAAGATGATGCATGTTTGATATTATTGGTGGGATTCACTTACAAGATGATTATAAAGGATGGTCTTTGATTAGATTTTCCAAAAACGCAACAAAAATGGTGTTGATGGTGGTTGTGTGGTGTTAGGCCGGCGGTCATAGAGAGAAAAAGAGAGATGGTGTATTTTTTTTTTGTAAAATGAAAGTATGTGTTTCCTTGTTCCCCCTTTTGTAAAAATGGAGGGACCTAGGTGGAAATTTTTTCTATCTTTTGGTCTCGTAAATAAACGACCATATTTAAAGAGGGGGAATGAGTTAGTAGTCAGTTTTGAAAATTTACGGGAGTCGGGGTTCGTCTCGGCTACCTCAAAATACTTTCCAAAGGTTAAAACGCACAAAAAATTAATAGACATATGGTTCCGACTCGACTTAAAACGTAATAAAAATAAAAATCTCGAAAATTCGAATATCGATCAATCGATAATAAAATATAAATTTTTGGGCATCCGTCGGTATCGTAGTCGTTATCGGTTCTTCTTAAATCATCAAACGTTACAATTATGACCTCATTTCTTGGTTTCAATTTAAACCGTCAAATAAATCCACGTTAAAATTCTTAAAATTTTCAAAAATATACGTAAATTAGGATTAAATAATGGCGTTGGGTTCAGGGTCTCACACCGGTTATAACCTAAACGCATTCTTACGATAAGCTTCAAACCCTAACCTTCCCGGTTAGTCGATAAATTTAAATTTCTCAATAAAGTAAATACATAACACGTAATGGTCGAGATAAAAATAACGAGCTGAAATCAACGGATTGTCACATCATCCCCACCAAATTAGGATCTTCGCACTCAAAGATCAACTTACGTTCTTTCCCGGTCGAGTGTTGAAATCAAAGAGGTGAGGGTATTTCTTCCACATTTGATCTTCCCTTTCCCAAGTATACTCGGGTCCTCTCCACGAATTCCATTGGACTTTGACAATAGGTATTCGGCTTTGCTTCAGTTGGTTGACGTCACGATCCATGATCTCAATCGGTTCCTCAATGAAGTGCAACTTTTCATCAACCCTAACCTCGTCTAATGGTATAACGAGTTCTTCGTCAGATAAACACTTCTTCAAGTTCGATACATGAAAAGTGTTATGAATTCCATAAAGTTCTTGTGGTAATTTAAGTTGGTAAGCCACATGACCTACTCTAGATATAATCTTGAATGGTCCGATATAACGAGGACTTAATTTTCCACGTTTTACAAATCGTACAACACCTTTCCATGGTGATACCTTTAGCATTACCTTATCCCCTACATCAAACTCCAATGGTTTTCGTCTTATATCCGCATAACTCTTCTGTCGGCTTCGCGCAGTCACTAACCTATTCTTGATTTGCACAATCATATCCGTCTTCTCTCTAATCATTTTCGGTCCAGTGAGTTGAGCATCACCAACCTCACTCCAACACACGGGTGATCGACATTTTCTCCCATAAAGTGCTTCAAAAGGTGCAGCTTTAATACTCGTGTGATAACTGTTATTGTACGAGAATTCGGACAAAGGTAAGTGCTTATCCCAGCTACTTCCAAAGTCTATCACACAAGCACTTAACATATCTTCCAAAGTTTGAATTGTTCTCTCACTTTTCCCATCAGTTTGTGGATGATAGGCTGTGCTCATATCCAAATTCGTCCATAAAGATTTTTTAAGTGATCTCTAGAATCCAGAAGCAAAGCGGCTGTCTCTATCAGAAATGATTGAAATGGGAACACCATGCTTGCACACAATTTCCTTCAGATAAATGTCGGCGAGTTTCTCTATACTGAACTTCTCAGTGATTGGAATAAAATGAGCGGACATAGTTAAACGATCGACTATAGCCCATATTGCATCGAATCCAAACGGTGTCCTTGGGAGTTTTGTGATGAAGTCCATCTTAATTCGCTCCCATTTCCAAATTGGAATTTCTGGTTGGACAAGTAATCCTGACGGCTTTTGATATTCAGCCTTTACCTTAGCATACTTTAAGCATTTCGCGACGTATATTGCAATATTGGCTTTCATATTCGGCCACCAATATAACTTTTTTAAGTCTTGGTACATTTTGTCCGATCCTGGACGAATAGAATACTTGGATTTATGAGATTCTAACATGATCAAGTCTCCCAGTCCTCCATAGAACGGTAACCAGATTTGACCTCTCAAACATTTGATACCATCAGCTCGCGTTTCAAATAGCTCACCTTCTCCTCTAAATTTTTCTGCATCAATATTCTCCCCTTTACACGCTTCGATTTGTGCGTTTCGAATCTACTCCAGTAAGTTACTATGAACTGTCACCACCAAAGCACGCACTCGAATCGATTTTTTCCTTTCTTTTTGACTTAACGCGTCGGCTACCACATTCGCCTTTTGATAAGACTGCTTTTATACATAGTATCATCGTCCAAAAAGGGCTTAAAATGCATTAAATATCATCAAAATACCCATATATATGCTTGTGTTTGTTGCTTGTGTATTTTAGGTACGGATATTGAGAAAATGACAAAAGATCACAAGAATCATGCAAAAATGAACACGGGAAACGAAGCCGCACATTGAACCAAGCCCTAATGAAGAAATTCCCAAGACAAACCCTTGAAGAGTTGAAGAATTATGAAGAAGGGTCCTCCAATATGGAAGAATTGACACTTTATACCCTTGTATCTTCATAATTACAAGTTAGGTCCCTAAAGTTTGTCAATATTGCAAAAAGGGCCCTCCACTTTGAAGAATTGGCAATTTTAGCCCCTCAACAAAGCTAAAATGTAAATATTTATCCTCCTCAAAGTCAAGTACAACATGAAGAACTCCAAGTTACAAGAATAGCAAAATTGGTCCTTTGAAAATCCCAAAATTACCAAAAGGACCCTTGACTTTGAAGACTTGGCAAAAATGGTCCCTCATCAAACATGATTTGACAATTTTAGTCCTCCAAAATGTCAATCATATAAGCTTAGACCATTATCCTTGAAGAAAATACCAAATCAGTCCTTTAAAAATCACAAATTGGCAAGAATTACCCCTGAATTCACTTTATAAAACATTTTGGGGCAAAAGTGTAAATAGGCAAAAGTTGTTATGAAGAGTTTGGGCGTTGACAAGGTTTTGAGCTGAAAAGACAAGGAAAAGAAAGAAAGGGGGTTAAACATGGCCAGACAACATACTTACCTAGACTAATCCCCTCCTGCCACGTGCCCCACTCACCCTTCTCCTCCAATCATATCCCACCAAAGCTCCACCTCACAAATCCACTCAACATTTATTTAACTAATTAAATCTGATTAGTTAAATAACGCGCTAAACACTTTTTTTAAACACAAAAGAAGATCAAACCGTCTGTTCTTAGTGTTCTTGGCAAATTTGGGTTTTTCCAAATCACTTGCAATTACACCTTAATTCACTCCAGATATATGATTAAGGTGAGAATAAACCTAACCCCGCCTTAAAACCTTGGCCACGTCACCATACCAGCTCACATGATAAACCCTTCTACACCACCTTTGGGGAAAATGCCAAAAGAAGCCAGAGAATCAACAACTCAGATTCCTGCTTACTCCTTAAGCTTGATATACACCATTGGATGCATTTTCACACTGACCACCTCCACAAAACACCAATTCAAAGTCACATAAAGCCAAGATTTTTAAAATTCAGCAAGGGTATTTTGGGACTTCTACAAGTTAGGGTTTTCAGTTTTTAGCTTATGCAGACCATGTACACCCTATATATAAAGGGTATAGGGTCTCTCATTTACGTTTGCTTTTGGTTTTTCCTTGTTCAACAACTTGTAAATTCCCTTTTCTGATTAATGAAAGTGTGTTAAGTTTGTTGAAGAAAGACCAAGTGCCACTTAATTTTAAGCTTGTTTATGTTATTTGTTCACTGAAATTGAATCTCAAAACCTGTTTTTAAGGAGAGTGCAAAAGTTTGCATTTTTCCTTCAAGCTTGATATTTTGCTAAGTTCTTGTTCAAACCTTAGAATTCTTGGGCTATAGGGTTGATCATAGCATCCTGATATTGTGTTATCAAGGTGTGGTGAGTCTTATAACTTGGGGATAATCAAGTGTGGGGTAACAAGGTTGCATCAATCAAGGCTTTTTACTTTTTAGATTTTGATATTTTGCTTCTAACCTTGTTGAATCTTAGCAGGGTTGCTGTTGGAAGCTTGTGCTTGTTCTAGCTAGCACATAAGCTCTATCATTCGTGGGTGTGGATGTACATCCATGAGGTTTGTCTTAAAACCTTGAAAATCTTATAAAATTTGGATTTTTTGTGGATTTGTGCTCTACTGGTGTTCTTGTTGTTTTCTTGGCTTGAATTTGCTTAATCTTGCATGATAATGTTGTTTATATGCTAGATTAATCATTGGGTAAACTGAAACACACTTTTTCTTGTTTAAAATTTGATTTTAAAAGGTAAAAGGGTGTTTGGGATTACTTGCTTTAAATCATAACTTGGTATTGTGTTTGTGAAAGTTTGTATTTGTGCTCTATATCTGATATATGCTTGGTTGAAAGTGTTTTGCTGCAAGTTTTTGAGTTTGAAAACTTGAATCACATAATCTGCTATATCTTGTTGATTTTAACTGTTTTTGACATAAGATTTTGGGAAAACCTAGAGTTTATGCATGCTTAGGATTAAAAGCTGTTAAAACATCATTATTATAACATACTTGATAGATCTTGAGATTTGAATCTGGCTTGTTGGTCAAGTACATCAGCAAAGTGAAAACTGCATGTGTTAGTGTTCATTAGTAACATTCATCAGGTTGAAGCTTGCTTAAATCTTTGAATCATTGCATGAAACCTGTTTAGACTTGTTCATTTGAGTTTATAATAGCTTGTGTATGCATTTGGTTAAGTTTGGCTGGCTGAATATTGCTAAAAGTGCTTATTGAACCTAAACTGCTTATTGTTCTAAGTTTGTGACAGATCTGGTGCTTGTTTGAATTAACAGTACAAATTGGTTGTTACTTGTTGTGATTTCTTTGTTTGTATTGACTCCTTATGATCCCATGATCATTTGGGTGCCTTGTTGAAACTTGAATCTCCAAAAAAGTCACTAAAGACAAAAAAGTCTACAAGTCAAGCAGTGGGAAAAGTTCCACTGCTCAACACCCAAAACTAGCCCCTGCTAGTGTTAATTTGTACTCAGCTTATCAATAAGCTATTTTAGCTTATCCAGACCTGCAACAACTTATTTTTGTGGTAGATCTTCATTATTTGACCCATTTGATTAGACTGGAGCTTATTGGACTTTGACTTTGACTTTTTGCTAGAAAACCAACTTATTTGACTTTTTCATAAGTGCTTATTTGCTTTTTCCAGCTTATTGAGTCTGCTTATTTGAAAACTTTTTGTTGAAATAGCTTATTTAAGTCATTTAAAAGCTTTAGAAACTTGAATCAGCTCTTGGGGTGGTCTAGAACTCAAAAACGACTATTTTGTCGTTTTCTTTAGATTGCTTATTGCATTTTCAGGCTTATTCCTTGGGCTTATTTCAAATTTCTTTTTACAGAAGTCTTATTTAGGTCAAAATAAGCTTGTGTGTCTAATTTGAGCTTATGGCATTAGCTTATAACTTAATGGGCCAAAAAGCCCATTAAGAATAAGCTGTTTGGTATAAGCTTGCTTATTTCACACTTTCATCTTTTGGGCCTTTGTAAAAAGTTGTTTAAAATCAAATTTTGAGTCAAGTAGTGCTTTCGGGGCTTATTTGGGCAACATTTTCATATTGGGCTCAAATTTGGCCCAATAAGGATCTGTTTTGGGTTTAGCCCATTTTCTAGGACCATTAAGGGTATTTAGGTAATTTCAAGTTCATTTCTGAGTTATTTAGGTTAAATTAAGCTAGTTTGCAGCTTTTTAGAGTTTTTTATGATTTTTCGATTATAAATAATATTTTAATATTATTTTATTGTTAAAAATTAAAAGTCTGATTTTATAAGTTTTTATATTTTTCCTAGGTTCTAAACACTTAATTAGGAATTTTACAACTTTCCAAATATTTTTAGAGTCTTTTAATTATTTTCTAGAATTATTTTAAGTTTTATTAGCTTTTAATAGTTTTTAATTGTTTAAAAATTGTTTTTAGTGGTTTTAAAATTTTGAAAAATACTTTTTAGCTTAATTAGGTTATTTTAAAGGTATACAAACTTTAAGATCTTGATTGGGACTTTTTATTAGTGAATATTGATTTTTAGGGCTTTAATTAGCATTAAAAAGTTAATATTTAATTAATTAAAAGGTTTTAGCAAGTTTGGATTTTTTGTAAACACTTATATTATTTTAGTGGATTTTTAGTGATTTTTAGGAATTTTTAGGGTAAAATTTTTATTTTGGTGCTTTTTACAGTTTTACGTGTACGCCTTTATCGTCTTAGTGTAATCCGTCTTCGTAACCGTCATTCTCTTCTTATCCCATTTCTATTTTCTTTCTCATAACAATATAATCACAAAGTTAATCCAAATCATTACACTCATAACATACTAGCCTCCTTGAGAACGAACTCATTTTAGGGTCATTTGTACACGGTTTTCCTAAATCGTCGTGCTTACCCTAATTACACTTTGTTTTCCTAAACAAGGTTGTAAAACTCAACCATCATTTTGGCGCCGCTGCCGGGGAGGCGTGTTGTGTTTTGATTTGGAATTGTTGTTTTTATATACTAACCAAAATAGTATTTGTATTAGTAGCACTCTACTAATACGTATTATCGGTTTTTGATTTTTGTGTGAATACTATTACTATATTGTATACGTAGAACAATAAATTCACAAGTACTCCAAATACGTGAGAAATCACAACCTTGACTTGGGAGGTCATTACCCAATCATTGTATTCGAATCTCAAACCAAAGAAAAAGGCAAAAATAGATAAATACTTTTGTGAAGCTCAATTTTGAAAAATACAAACTATAAGGTGGGTATAAGGCGGATATTATAAAATATATCCTAAGGAAAAAGGCTCTTAAGTGCTTCGCGCCGCCTCGTTTCCCCGCTTGCTTGTGAGTATTTGATCTTGAGAGCTAATCGAGGGTTTTGCCGCCCAAAGTATTACTAAGTATCATATATACTTTCTTGGTTTCATTTGATTAAACCCTCTTGAACGTTTTGGTGTTCCACCAACGTTCTAAAGTCATCTAAGGCGTTCACTTCACGTGATCGTTTTCATTCCTTGAGGCTTCTTTAATCAAGAGATTTGATTAAGGAGGAGATTTGTAGATTTGTGTCTACTTAATACATTCACCAAAATCCAAAAAGGTTAATACAATCAAAACCCACAAAAAAATTGAAAAATACAAAACACCAAAAAGAATCTTCTTTGCTCGTCCCCTCGTTGTACGTGACGTTTATGCTAACTCGTAATCAAGCAAGACGTGCACGTAAACGAAAGAACAAAACTCCCACTCCTAATCTTTCTAGTGAGGAGTCTCCTATTGACGAACCCATTGTAAGAGAAGCACCAACCATGGCGAATCGAACTATGATGGAGTTACTTCAAGCACCCACCGAGGGTTATGGAGAGGCTATTGTGATTCCCGCTATCCTTGCGGAGAATTTTGAAGTGAAAACGGGTTTGTTGTCAATGATCCAAAACAACAAATTCCGTGGTGATGAGAAGGACAATCCACACAACCATATCCGCCAATTCAATCGTCTTACCGCCACTTGCAAGTTTAAGGATGTCTCGAATGACTCGATTAAGATGATGCTTTTTCCGTATTCCTTAGCGGGGCCCGCTAAAATTTGGTTGGAGAAAGAGCCACCCAATTCTACATTGACGTGGAACGATCTCGTGTCTAAGTTTGTGAACCAATTTTTTCCGCCCTCTAAGATAACGCATTTGAAAAACGAGATTTCAAAACTTTCACAAGAGTTTAATGAAAGTTTTTCAACGGCTTGGAATAGGTTTAAAGAAATGTTACATGAATGTCCTCATCACGGTTTTTCCGACTTGCATCAAATTGACACGTTTTACAATGGACTTAATGATCATGAAAGGGATTATCTTAATGCCGCCGCGGGTGGTAATTTTTTGTGTAAAATGGTTGAGGAAGCTTTGGTGATAATTGAGAATAGATCTAAGGTGTATTGTCCTCGTAGCACGTCTAGTGTTCGTAAGGCTTCGTCTTCGGCTTCACCTTCTTTGTATACTACCATCGATGCTTGCCAAATTGAGGCGAACTTGGGAAACAAAATCTTTGATAAGCTTAAAGGTTATTGATTGAGTTCAAAGTAGGAGAACCAAGTGCTCCCGCTACGGCTAAAGCGGTTGAGGTTTCATGCATGTATTGTGGTGGAGGTCATGATTTCTCCGAGTGCATTACCAACGGTGGTAACACTTCGAGTGCCTACGTGGCCACGAGAACTTACAACCAAAACGGTCAAGTTACCCGCTCTAATCAATTGACTCCAGCGGGTTTTGGTTCAAATCAAAATGCTAACAACAACTATCGCAACAATCAAGTTGGTTTCAAAAACAATTACAACAAGGGAAACTATGGTAATCAAGGGGCTAATAATCAAGTTTCAAACAAAAATCAAAATGATTTTCAAAACAACAACAAAGGTTTGCAAACGTTGAAAGATCTTCCAAATGAATTTGTTGAATACGCTAATGGGAATGATGCTAGGTTTGACAATATTCAAAGAGAAATCATTAGCCTAAGATCCGAGTTTAATAACGACTTGAAGAAAGAGTTGAAAAATGAGTTAGCTAATGAACTTAAAATCCATACCAACAAGATGGAAGGAACCGTAAATAGGTTACAACAAAACCAACAAAAAATGGAACAAGGGCAACTCGAGATAAAACAAGAAATGTTTAAAGCCGAGAAGAGGCAATCCAAGTTTGAAGATAAAATCTCATCTATGTTTGAGGCAATTATGTGTAAACCGTCTTCGGGTAGTCTTCCTAGCAACACCTTATCAAACCCTAAGGGTGAGATGAAAGTGATTACCACACGTAGTGGTAAGACACTTAAGGAACCGACTCCTCAACCAATTGCTCCTACGGCGGAAGCAATTGAGGAAGAACCCGAGGTGGTGGTCCAAAAGGAGCATGTCCCAATCCCACGAAGTACCTCTCATGCCACACCTACGGTTGACCCATTACCAACATTGGAACCCGAGATTCCAAAGGCTATGCCTATGCCTCAACCCACACCACCTTTTCCCTATCCATCGAGACTTAGAAAGGAGAAACGTCAAGAGCGCGACAATTACCAATTTGATCTTTTTATGAAAATGTTTCGTGATTTGCACTTTAACGTGAGTTTCGCCGATGCTTTGGTCATGATGCCTTGATTTGCCGCTAACTTTAAGAGTATGTTGAACAACAAGGAGAAATTGCACCAATTGTCTAGTTGTTCATCGGTTTATCTTAATCGCATACCTCAAAAAGTCGGTGATCCCGGTAAATTTTTGATCCCTTGTGCAATCCAAGATATGGAAGAATGCTTTGCCTTGGCCGATCTTGGTACTAGCATTAACTTGATGCCACTTGCAATCTTCAAGTCGCTCAATCTTCCTAATCTTACTCCTTCACTAATGTCTATCGAGTTGGCCGACCATTCCACGATTCCCGCATGTAGATTGGCGGAAGACGTTTTTGTGAAAGTGGGGAAGTTCTACTATCTCGTAGACTTTATCATTGTTGATATTCCCACGGATCCTCAAGTTCCTCTCATTTTAGGTCGTTCGTTTTTAGATACGTCTATGGCATTGATCGATGTTCATGCTAGAAAGATCACCTTACGTTTCAACGACGAGGAACTTGTTATAAACGCAACTCAAAACTCTCAAATTTCTCATGTTTATTCCGTTGCAACCATAAACCTCGTTGATATGATCGACGTGGTTTGCGAGGAATTTTCACAAGAAGTTCTAGGTTTTGGTGATGAAGAAACTAGTGGCAATCCCACTATGTTAGATCCAATTCTTGATAATTCGACACCAACCTTCACTCCATTTGAAGGTGGTGGTTTTACGTTGGAAGAATTCGATGTTCCACGTACTTGTAACGAAGACCTCGACAACGATGAGGACTTCTCGATTATCAAGGATTTTCTAAACGATTTCCCATTTCCTCCACCCGAGGAGGTTATAAGTATCGAGCCCAAATCTTCACTTGAGGAACCACCTATCCTCGACTTGAAAGATTTACCTCCTCATCACGAATATGTATATTCGGAGGAGGGCGACAAGTTGCCGGTTATTATTGCGAAGGAACTTTCGGATGATGAAAAAACCGCACTTGTCGATGTTTTAAAGGATCCCAAAGGGATTGCGTGGAAGTTATCCGACATTAAGGGGATCGATCCCAAATTTTGTACCCACAAAATCTTAATGGAGGAGGATTACAAGCACGCAATCCAATGTCAAAGGAGGGTGAACCCTAAAATTCACGACGTCATCAAAAAGGAGGTCCTTAAACTCCTTGACGCGGGAATGATTTACCCTATTTCTGATAGACCTTGGGTGAGTCCTATTCAATGTGTCCCCAAGAAGGGAGGAATGACCGTTGTGCCAAACGATGAAAACGAGTTAATTCCCACTAGACTCGTGACCAGATAGAGAGTGTGCATTGACTATCGTAAGTTGAATGAAGCCACTCGAAAAGACCATTTTCCCTTGCCCTTCATGGACCAAATGTTGGAGCGTCTTGCGGGAAACGATTTCTATTGCTTTTTAGATGGTTTTTCTGGTTACTTCCAAATCCTCATCGATCCTTTTGATCAAGAAAAAACTACATTTACGTGTCCATATGGAACGTTGGCCTATCGTAGAATGCCATTCGGACTTTGTAATGCACGGGGAACCTTTCAAAGGTGCATGATGGCTATTTTTCATGATATGATCGAGAAGACGATGGAAGTCTTCATGGATGACTTTTCCGTGTTTTTTTAATTCGTTCACTTCATGTTTGTCGAATCTTGAGAGAATGTTGAAACGTTGTGAGGAAACCAACCTTGTGCTCAATTGGCAAAAGTATCATTTTATGGTTAAGAGTGGAATCGTCTTAGGGCACAAGGTCTCGAAAGCGGGGATTGAGGTAGATCAAGCTAAGGTAGACGTCATC
Source organism: Glebionis coronaria (assembly GCA_025667525.1). Classification (NCBI taxonomy): domain Eukaryota; kingdom Viridiplantae; phylum Streptophyta; class Magnoliopsida; order Asterales; family Asteraceae; genus Glebionis; species Glebionis coronaria. Next base: position 183,340,276 of record CM046880.1, on the reverse strand, counting down.
GCCAAATTACCTTATCCCAAAACCGTTAAGGGAGTTAGGAGTTTCCTAGGCCACGCGGGCTTCTATCGTCGATTCATCAAGGATTTTTCAAAGATCTCTCGACCCATTACACATCTTCTTGAAAAAGAGGCACGTTTTGTCTTTGACGAAGATTGTGTACGATCCTTTGAAATCCTTAAGAGGAAACTTACCGAAGCTCCCATTCTTGTTGCTTCCAATTGGAACCTCCCCTTTGAGCTCATGTGTGATGCTAGTGATTACGCTATTGGGGTCGTATTGGGGCAACATCATGAAAAGCACTTCTTGCCTATTCACTATGCTAGCAAGACGATGACCGAGGCTCAACTTAAATACACTACAACGGAGAAGGAGTTCCTTGCCGTGGTGTATGCATTTGAGAAATTCCAAACTTTTCTCGTCTTGACGAAATGCATAGTGTATACGGATCATTCGGCTATCAAGTATCTCATGGCTAAACAAGATGCAAAGCCGAGATTACTTCGTTGGATTGTCCTCCTTCAAGAATTTGATCACAAAATTGTTGACAAAAAAGGAGCCGAGAATCTAGCGGCCGATCATCTTTCTAGTTTGGAAGATCCTCACCAAAGTGTTTATGAGCCCAAGGAAATCACCGAAACTTTTCCGCTCGAGACACTTGGTGTAGTGAATTCTAAGCTTGATTCTTCCACCCCATGGTTTGTGGACTTTGCAAATTACCATGCGGGTAACTTCATCATCAAGGGTATGACGACTCAAGAAAAACTAAATTCTTTCGTGACGTCAAGTTCTACTTTTGGAACGACCATTACTTGTTTCGAACTTGTGTGGATCAAATCATCCGACGTTGTGTATTTGGCACCGAAGCTTCTAATATCCTTAGAGCTTGTCATGAGGGACCCACGGGTGGTCACCACGGTGCTAATCTCACGGCTAAGAAGGTGTTTGATGCCGGCTTCTTTTGGCCTACTATTTACCGAGATGCACAAGATCTTGTGAAGTCGTGTGACTCATGCCAACGACAAGGAAAAGCCTCACAAAAAGATGAGATGCCACAAAATATCATCCAAGTGTGTGAGATCTTTGACGTTTGGGGCATAGACTTTATGGGGCCGTTCCCATCATCTCGTGGTAATAAGTACATCCTCGTTGCGGTTGACTACCTATCTAAGTGGGTGGAAGCTAAGGCTTTGCCCACCAATGATGCTCGTGTGGTAGTCAAGTTTTTGAAATGCTTGTTTTCTCAGTTTGGAACCCCTCGTGCGATCATAAGCGATCGTAGAACCCATTTTTGTAACGACCAATTCGAAAGGGTCCTAAGGAAATATGGGGTTACACATCGGCTTTCTACGGCTTATCACCCACAAACGAGTGGGCAAGTCGAGGTTTCAAACCGAGTGTTGAAGAGGATCTTGGAGAGATCCGTTGGGGAAAACCGACAATCTTGGTCGGATAAGTTGGACGATGCTTTATGGGCCTTTAGGACCGCTCATAAGACGCCCATTGGGTGCACTCCCTATAAGCTTTTGTATGGGAAAAATTGTCATTTTCCAATCGAATTGGAACACAAGGCTTAATGGGCCCTAAAGCATTGTAAATGAATTGGAAGAACTGAGAGACATTGCTTATGAAAATTCATTGATTTATAAAGAAAAAACTAAAAAGTTGCATGATTCTAAAGTTAAAAACCGGGTTTTTAACATTGGGGATCAAGTTTTGCTTTTTAATTCTCGCTTGAAAATCTTTTCCGGTAAGTTGAAATCTCGTTGATCCGGTCCATTCACCGTGACCCAAGTTTTTTCTCATGGGACCATCGAGCTAGCTCAAAATGATGGCCCCAATTTCAAGGTGAATGGACATAGGTTGAAGCACTACTTTGGCGGGGAAGTTCCATCCTTGAACTACCTCGACCAAGCCACTTTCCCCAATGATAATTAGTATTGAGGGGATCGAGTCGAGCTCATGACTCGGTAATAAAAAACGAGGTGCCTCGTGGGGGAGTCCCATGCTTATCCTATGTACATATTATCACTTTCTAATGTAGTAACGTATGGGGATTTGTGCCCTTCCAACCTTTGTTACGTGGTTTTTGTGAATTGTGGACTTTAGATGATCATGAGCTTCACGATTGGAGCCTGTTAGCCTCAAAATATTGAGTCAAACAAGAATGATCGGTCATAGGTTATTATTGTAACATTAGTTAGAACGTTGTAATAGATAGTTATTTAGTCGTGGTTCACGGGCTTGGATTTAAACTAATAAAGTCCAAAAGACAAGCCCGGCCCAATATATAGTCCATTAAAGCCCGCATGTGGGTGGACTATATATACTACCCTCCTAGCATGTTAGGAGGGTGGTTGGTTCATTTGTATTCTCATTCCTTAATCTAACATTCACCTAGTTCCAACCATTTCTCTCTCACTTTCTCTCACTACTTTCTCTCTCTAGATTTCTTCTCATTTCTACCTTTCTTTCTTAATAATTCGTATTAGAACATCACATATATTAGGGACAACAATTGGTATCAATCGCCACGGGGTAGATTTGTTATTGGTTGTTCTTCTTATATTTGATTCGTGTGATTTCTTCAATAAATCAACTCGAATTCAAATTTTTTTGTGGTTTTCGTGTTCTTTATCTTGCTACAAATCATGTATATACTTGTTCTAGAGATTTGGTTGTTTTGGTTTGGTAAAAATCACGAATTTGTTGCCTAAAAGTTGCTAACTTGTTGCCTAAAAGTTGCCAAAAATCGTTGCCTAAAAAGTTGGAAGAAAAAGCACCATTATTGCGACAGCTTGAATATAGGAAAGGTAAGTACGGTTTCGATCGCAATAACCCTAGGGTTTTACTTTGCGATCCGTATTGCGATAGCCCCCTTATTCCGATCTGGTCATTCCGATCGTTATTGCGATCTGGATTGCGACGGAATTTAAGGCAATCTTGAAACGTTACTCTGACCACATTGCGACAGCCACATTGCGATAGGTGTTATTGCGACAGATTATTGCGATCAGAATATTCCGATCTGGGATTTCGATAGGTACACTTTGCGATCTGAACATTCCGATCTGAAGGATTCCGACAGGTGCACATTGCGATCTAAAGGACATTCCGATCCATGCAACATTCCGATGGGCATTCCGATGGACATTCCGATGGCACATTCCGATGGACATTCCGATGACTTGTTTAGCTAAATTTTGTTCGAGTATTTTTTCGACTTAGCCACCATCTAGACTAGTTTCGTAATATCGTTTACACGAAGATTAAAAAAAAAAAAAAAAAAAAAAGAGAGTTTTTTGGCGGGAAAACCATTTTAAAAATTATTTTTTCCTAGACCATTTTTAGGCCATTTATGCTTTGATTTCAAATTTTGGCGATGCGAAAAATTTTTCGACCAAAAAATTTAAATTTTCGGACCAAAATTCAAATTTTTAGGCCATTTTTAGGTTTTATTTTTGTCAAAATTTTTCATTTTTCAAAATTTTTCCCTATTAGTTTTTGGATATTTCAGACTTGATTTCAAAATTTGGTAACACAAGTTTTTTCAGCTTACCGTTTTGTCGGACTGAGGAATTTATTGTCGGACTGGGAAAAAATCGGAATTTTCGAATTTGCAACCACAAACCAATCACACCATATCTACTTAAGATCCAAAGTCAATTCATCAACTGTGTCACCCTTTATGGATTCTGTAACACAAGATGTGCATGCACTCAAATCCAAGATGTCGGTTGCAAAAGAACGATGCATGACACACTTTAGATCACTCCAGTCACACATTCAAGTCCTTTCAACTGACGAGTTAAAAGGCACTCGCGTCGAACTTGGATTCAAACGGGTATTCATGTCACTCACTGGTCAAGATGTTGAGACATTCACAAGCACAATGCAACTCAATGCAGATAATCTTGAACAACAACTTGCAAACGATGACTTTCAAGAGGTTGAATCCATAGATGCCGTCTTGGTACTTGAGAATCAGTTTCAGCAATTCCTTGATACACAGGTCTCTGTACACTATGATCGAGAATTCATAAACAAATACTTCTTTGAATTTACTCGGTTAGAAGTTCAAGAATTCAAGGAGACATTTCTTCAACACATGAGTGATGTAAGGAAGTCCATTGCTGAAAGAACACGTCAGAAGAACGAGAGCTATGTCGATGATGGTCAAACATTGGATGATTGTACGATTGTCACAGAACGCAGCGGGATAGAATCAGAAAAGCAGCATACCAGCAACAACTCAGGGAATGATCAAACAGCCGATGATGCAGATATCAGACCCATTTACGATGAAGAGCCAATGGCTGAGGTACAATTAACTGCTCTGTATGATTCTCAGATTCATGAGCTCGAAACTATGTTAGCTCAAAAGACAAAAGATTTTGAGGATGCCAAACTCGAGTTTTCAAAGAAACATGACAAATTTGAGGCCTACTTTGAAAAACTTGAAAAAGCAAACGTTGTTCTTGAACAAAAACTGGATCGTAAGATTCAAGATTTTAATACGGAAAAAGAACATTTTGTGAAACAAATAAATTTGTTAGAATCAAAGTTGGCTTCTCAAAATCCAAGTCCTCCGCCTGCTTCAGTAAGTGAAATATCTGTGCAACCTATCGACACTGTAGATAGTAATGACGCGAATGCTTATAACGAAATATTTGATAATATAAACATTAAGTTAGAACAACGTGTCGCTCAATTACTTCTACAAAATGAGCAATTGAAAGCTCAGATTCAGGAAAAGGTTTTTGCATTAACAGCAGTGAAAAATGAATTAAGGAAGCTAAAAGGAAATAGTGTGGATACTAAGTTAGCAAATCAATCTATCTTGGGGAAACCTCCTACTCAACCATTCAAAAACCGCTCAGTTGCTAGACAACCGAATGCGTTTAAATCTGAACGACCCAAAACATCGAACTCGAGGTTTGCATCCCAAGTTGACATGCGTAGCAATTTGCCAAACACTGTCTCTCCACAATCTAGATACTCCTTAAGATATTCTGCCTATGTAAAACCCAATCACATGAATGATTCAAGCAACTCTAGAAATAGCCACAAGAACATGCCTAGGCGAAGTTCAAATGACACGGGTCATAAAAGCTATCTAGAGGATGCTAAGATAAAGACACAAGCAAGAGATAGGACCCAACCGAAACCTAGGAGCGCTAATCACACATCTAGGAATTCTAGACCCTTCTATGATGTGCCCAAATCAGCTTATCCTAGGAACACTAGATCCTTCTCAGATGCAAAGCATTTTGTTTGCACGAAATGTAACAAATGTGTGTTTAATGCCATTCATGATGATTACATCACTAAAGTCCTGAACAAGGTGAACCAAACAGCTAGAGCATCTCAAAGATGGAACCCTAAAGGAAATAGTTTTTCTCCAATTAAGTCTTCCGTGGTGCATGAGAAAGCTAAGTTTCCTAGACATTGTCTTAAGTGGAGACAAACAGGTAGAATCTTCAAAACAACTGGTTTTAAATGGGTTCCTACTGGAAAAATATTTCCCTCTAGCACGACAAAGGTTCACTGTGAACCCCCACATGGTTCTCACAAAGATATCACTAACAAATATGCAAGCATACAAACTACTGATGAAAGTGCAGGTAATCAAGTAAAGGTTCAACAAGAACATAAAGGTTTTCCTTATTTATACCGTTCAACAAAAGACACTCTCAGAGTTTGGTTGCTGAAGAAACAAATATCAGAGAAATATGTGTCTCAGGGGTTTCACAAGTAAGCAACACAATGGCACTTGAACAAAACAGTTTAAGTCCTGATCCACAACGACAAACGACTTCCGTTCACAACCGCACGGAACTCAGAACTCAAGACCACGGCAATGAACCGTCAAGTTCAAAGCTGGTTCCTGAACATGTTCCTAGAGCAGATATGACAGTAGACACGACACTTGAAGAGTTGGAAATGTTATATGGACCAATGTATGATGAATACTTCACGGGGGAGAAACAAGTTGCATCGAAGTCTTCCGCTGTCACTCATGATACGAATGATGATACCGATCATCATCAACAAAAGGATACAACTTCATCTACTTCAACACGGGTTGTTGCAGATTTACCTCCTCCGAATATCACTTCAACAATCGATCCTACAACATCCACAACTACTGTCATTGCTCCAGAGAACACAAATCAAGCAGACGGTGCATTATCTGACGATGACGATTTTCACAACCCATTCGGTACATCGGTACACGAAACTGGAGAGTCTTCTACTCGCCATGTTGATCCGTCAAATATGCATACGTTCTATCAACGACATCCGTCAACACATCATTGGACCCGAGATCATCCTTTGGTTCACGTAATTGGAAACCCTTCACAGCCTGTTCGTACAAGACGACAACTAGAAACCGATGGCGATGTTTGTATGTTCGCACTCGCCGTGAGTACAGCTGAACCGAAAAACATCAAAGAAGCCATGGCTGATCATGCTTGGATTGAATCGATGACGGATGAACTTCAACAATTTGAAAGACTTAAAGTCTGGGAACTTGTTGACAGACCATACGATGTGACTCCTTTAAATCTTCGATGGATCTGGAAAAACAAGATGGATGAAGAGAACACGATCATCAAGAATAAATCTAGGCTAGTGGCTAAAGGGTATGGACAAAAAGAGGGTATTGATTTTGAAGAATCATTTGCACCAGTAGCTCGAATGGAAGCGGTCAGGATTTTCCTTGCCTATGCTGCACATAAGGGATTCATCGTATATCAAATGGACGTAAAGACGGCGTTTCTTAACGGTCCTTTGAAGGAAGAAGTCTATGTCACGCAGCCGGAAGGATTCGTCGATCCTCATTATCCTGACAAGGTGTATCGTCTCCACAAAGCACTTTATGGACTCAAGCAAGCTCCAAGGGCGTGGTACGACGAGCTCTCGAAATTTCTGGTCTCCAAAGGTTTCTCAAAAGGTTCCATTGATTTAACTTTGTTCACTTATAAATATGGGGATGACATTCTGCTTGTGCAAATTTATGTTGATGACATTATTTTCGGGTCTACAAACCTAAAACTTTCAAAATGGTTTGAAAAAGTAATGCACAGCAGATTTGAAATGTCTATGATGGGCGAACTAAAATTCTTTCTAGGAATTCAAGTTCACCAATCCCCAAGTGGTATCTTTATAAACCAAGCTAAGTATTGTCAAGAGATAATCAAAAAGCATGGTATGACTTCATGTGACCCTGTTAGGACACCATTATCAACCACATCGCTAGATGCTGACTTGGAGGGAAATGCCATCGATCAAACGAGATATCGTTCCATGATTGGTTCCCTCATGTACTTGACAGCAAGCAGACCTGATATTCATCATGCTACATGTTATTGTGCATGATATCAAGCACGACCCACTGAAAAGCACCTCAAGGAGGTTAAACGGATCTTTCGGTACCTCAAGAATACCATTCATTTGGGACTCTGGTATTCGAGGGAAACCGGTTTCTTTCTAACGGCCTATTCAGATTCTGATCATGCAGGGTGTCTTGATACACGTAAAAGTACTTCTGGTGGTGCACAATTTCTAGGACAAGATAAGCTTGTGGGATGGTCTTCCAAGAAGCAGGATTGCACGTCACTTTCATCAGCCGAAGCGGAGTATGTGTCTCTATCTGCGTGTTGTGCTCAAGTTCTTTGGATGAGAACACAACTCACGGATTATGGCTTCCACTTTGATAAAGTACCTATGTACTGTGACTCAAAGTCGGCCATAGCCATCTCCTGCAATCCGGTACAGCATTCCCGCACGAAGCACATCGATGTCAGATACCACTTCATAAAGGAACAAGTTGAAAGAGGTATCGTTGAATTATACTTTGTTGGAACGGATTACCAATTAGCCGACTTGTTTACGAAAGATCTGTCGAAAGATAGGTTTGAGTACCTCGTTAGGCAAATTGGTATGAGATGTTTGACTCCAGCAGACCTGGAGATTCTGGCAAAGGTGCCTGCTTGATTTATCTATCAAACATCAACTTGTATATATCTTTGAAAAAGCAAAATACAAAAATATAAAACACATAAAAGCAAAACACAAAATTAAAAAATCTTTCAAAATCTAAAAATATTCTTCTCGACATGTCTTTCAGTATCGATAATATGGACGTGCCTAGAAATGTCGCTCAATAACGACACGGGTGTGTACATAAAGCTCGAATGAAAGTTGTAAATATTTTTCAAAACATGTCATTTCTTCTTTTAATAAAGGAAATTGTCTATTTTGGACAAATATTTCCAAACAACGGGTAGAGCAATCTATCACGGGTTGAGCTTGTCACAAAACATTCAACGTTTTGAGCTCAACACAATGGCTTGTAATCACTTTCAGATTGCAACCCGGATCAATATTCACGGGGGAGTGTACGATTTCGTGCTCTTACCCTTAGCAAAAGAAGTTAAATCTTCTTACACTTGAGTGGATTCGTCAAGACATTCAAAGTCTATGAACTCAAGTTTATGCTTTAGAAAAACCTCTTCGACAAAAAGAAATAGGATTTTTCAAAAAGCGTTGAACACAATTTTTTCAAGAATTTCTCAATGATTATTCAAAATCTTTCAAAAATTGTGTGTTCAACAACTCCCATCCTCAAAAAGAGAAATGTGGATCATATCCTCACAATGACAATTCAATTGGATCAATTTTTGAGGGGGAGCATTTTAAACTTCATGCAAAAGATTAACACATCTTTCTCCCGGAGATTTCAAGACTATTTTTCAAAATATATTTTAATCAAATTTGGTATCTCTAATATCAAAAGATTTTATATATTAGAGATAGGGGGAGAAAATGTGATTAAAATGTGATCTAATATAAGACTCAAGCACTTTCACTCTTACCTACATGTGCGAAACACTTTCGATTATCGATGCACATGTGAAGGGGGAGCATTTCTAAAACGACAAAACTAGCAAGGTGTTAAATGGTTTTCAAACACTTTGTTAGAATTTAAAGTGGTTTTCATGGTTACGATCAAATACCCACAACATCTTTAATTCACGACGTTATTGGTGTCAAAAGGGTGGTTAGGTTTAAGTCCTATGATCCAACCAGAACCGGAGGGATCTTCCCAGGGACAATCCAATAGATTATTAGAAGTCCTTAGGAAAGATGGAGTAGAATGTGAACGTAGCTGAATGCCGACTAAGTACTGATGCTAGCACTGGAACAATCACAACAAGGTGTTAGTAATGATGTCTTGGTAAGCATTGAAGGGGTTGAAGAATGAAAAAGAAATGTAAGGATAAAGGGTGTAAAGAAAGAAGCCCTCCATACAACTTAGGCAGAAACCGGGTCAACTCATCATGAAGACAAACTCATCATGGACCCAGTGATGTGAAGCACAACCCTTTCCTAGCTACTCAGGCTTCTCTCAAAAGAAGTTTGTTTTACTGTCACGGAGATCAACACGACTTCTATTGACTTTCTCACTCCGAGATAGTTGATATTGAATAGGTGGCATCTGCTCCAGCCTCCGACCACTAAAAGTGCACAAATCGAGTCTAGAGCCAAGAGATAAATCAAATCTCGTTAGGACACACGGATGAAGATCAAGAGAGTCCTACGCTATATCCTTGTGATATTGCTAGAACACTCAGAGTGATACTACTTAGTATTCACAATGATGAGTGGAAATCCTTCCAGTGTTAACATCAAACAGCACTGCGGTAGGTCATATGCAAGATTCTTTATGAATTGAACATATGTAAAACTGAAAAGCAACAGTGGTTTGATTCTGAATTGATTCAAACTCGTTTCAGGTTTCTACGCAATATCTTCATGGTCTTGCCAGAACATTCAGAGTGATATTTAGTAATATTCACAGTGACGAATGGAAATCCTTCTAGCGTCAACATCAAACAGCGCTACGGTAGGTAACTTGTGAGATTCTTATGAATCAAACTTGTGTCAACTGGAAAGCAACAATGGTAAGATTCTTTATGAATCAAACTTGTTCCAGGAACTTGAATTGACGACTTTAATCAAGCGGATATTTATCCAATTGATTCACTCTTTATGTTCGCAGTCTTGCTTTGAGACGGTCGAGTAAAGAGAACGGCTAGTACTGCCGCGAAACCCTGTCAAGGAGATTCTTAATTGAATCAACCTGATCACAGGTACGATATTTAATATCGTATAACGGTCTTCACCGACCGGAGGTAAAACGCTACCGATTTAGGACGAATGTCAAAGCCATTCAGTCCGTGTCTATGTTTTGTCTCGAGAAGGTGGCGTCACGGTGTACTCAGCAAAGTCAAAGATTCAGAAACAACATACTCATGCCTAAAGACATATTCAACAATTAATAGTGTGAGCATGTGAATGAAGACACAAGATCGCAAGATGGCAAAGACAAGTCAAGGATGATTTGAAGATCTCAAGCTTAAAGACAAAGTCGAAAGACAACGACAAAGGCTCAAAGATCATAGCATGAAGGAACAAAACTACTGTTACACGTTCAAGACTCATTTATGACGAAATTCATAAATCTCCATTGATCTTCAAATATCAAAAGGGTATGACCTCACATTTGGGGAGATTGTTAGCCTCAAAATATTGAGTCAAACAAGAATGATCGGTCATAGGTTATTATTGTAACATTAGTTAGAACGTTGTAATAGATAGTTATTTAGTCGTGGTTCACGGGCTTGGATTTAAACTAATAAAGTCCAAAAGACAAGCCCGGCCCAATATATAGTCCATTAAAGCCCGCATGTGGGTGGACTATATATACTACCCTCCTAGCATGTTAGGAGGGTGGTTGGTTCATTTGTATTCTCATTCCTTAATCTAACATTCACCTAGTTCCAACCATTTCTCTCTCACTTTCTCTCACTACTTTCTCTCTCTAGAATTCTTCTCATTTCTACCTTTCTTTCTTAATAATTCGTATTATATCATTCATATATTAGGGACAACAGAGCCTCTCGTGTTCGTTTTATGGGAGCACTCGATCGTTTGCTTTGAAGACTTTCTCAATATCCATGATATATCCTTTGATGTTCTAACCTTAGGTTTATAGCACATTTCATAAACGGCTTTAAATTTAACGGTTACACCCTTTACATGCTAGATTAGGCATTCGACTACGTCTCTAGTATGGGGGTGTTTGCACCCCTAGACTCGAAACATTAAGGACAATGTTTAACTTTAGTATGGGGGGGTGAATAGATACTTGCCTTGCCAAACCTTCACGCTTTCCAAAGTTTATCTTTTTGTTTATCGTTTTTGTTGCAAAATAAGGCTAAAAATGGCCAAATTTTAAAATTTTTCTCATGTTTTATAAGTGTTTGAAGACACGAATGTAGGTTTTCCGATGGCGAGAATAAGAGTAATTTTTGACTCGACCGTGCGTGTTGAGCACTTAGCTTTGGTTCCTTAACTTCACATTAGGCTAAGTCTCTTAAATGAGGACGATAAATGATAGGGTTAATTATAAGTTACTATGCTAAACGTAGAGTACTCGTATTCTTTCAAAAACTCATGTGTTCTCGTTGTTTGCTTATTCTCCCTTCGCATGTAAATATTTTTTGCTTAATAAATATTTACTTAGCGGTTTAGTTGGGATTGTTGGGTTTCTAGTCTTTTCTAGTAGCTTTCGTGTAATTAAATTGGGAAGACATTAAGGTATCGCCAGCGTCACGGTTTTGAAGTATTGGCACCCGAATAATCGAAAGCTTCACCCAGTAATAAGATTTCAAGTGCTCACCTAAATCAAGCAAACAATTTGAAGCCCCACAAGGCCGAAAAATCTATGCAAAATTGAAAGTGAATCAAGCCTTAATCTTCGAAGCTTTAAAGATCTAAAATTCGCCTTAGCGTGAGGATATACGTCTTTGGCTAATAAAACTACCGATGAGGTGGATAATAAAAGGCAAGGCAAGACCCAAGTCATAATAAAAGCTTCATGGCGAAGTTGAATAAAAGATGGAGGTAAACCAAAGATAATAAGGCCCTTCCGTTAGGGGGCGTATAAAAGTCTTGGTAATAAGTCTCATGTTCAAAACCGTTATAAAACCGTGTTTATCGATCCTTCTTGTTGACTTAATTTTTTGACATCGTTATCTATTGGGAGGGGTTATTGATTTGATGGTCTTGGTTACAGCGTTAGGACTCTATTTTTAGACCTAAATCTCTATTATCGCATAAGTCAAACAATGTATCCTCGTGAAACATTCAAGACCTAATAAAATATAAGAGATACAACTTAGGAAAATGGGAGGATAAGTACGTGATTAGGGCATATGAGTAGTGTTAGCATTACTAACTTATAATGACAATGATCTCGTTGCACGCTTGGCTTGGAATTGGGGTGAAAATCGAGGACGATGAAATTATTTCAAACGAAGCATTCATGTGTTCTTGTTCTATGAACCTAAACGTCCCATTTTGCGATGAAAATCATACATTATGTCTAAAACACAAGTAATAGTAGCAATAGTAGTAGTGTAGCTATTTTGTCGTTCAATAAAGTGAATAAAAATGAATTTTGCAGGTGCTACGATACTGTATTCTAGCATTGCGTGAGGGCACGGTAATGGTTTAGTATGTGGGAGTGATGAGACTTATTTTATACATAGTCTTATCGTCCAAAATGGGCTTAAAATGCATTAAATATCATCAAAATACCCATATATATGCTAGTGTTTGTTGCTTGTGTATTTTAGGTACGGATATTGAGAAAATGACAAAAGATCACAAGAATCATGCAAAAACGAACACGGGAAACGAAGCCGCACATTGAACCAAGCCCTAATGAAGAAATTCCCAAGACAAACCCTTGAAGACTTGAAGAATTATGAAGAAGGGTCATCCAATATGGAAGAATTGACACTTTATACCCTTGTATCTTCATAATTACAAGTTTGGTCCCTAAAGTTTGTCAATATTGCAAAAAGGGTCCTCCACTTTGAAGAATTGACAATTTTAGCCCCTCAACAAAGCTAAAATGTCAATATTTATCCTCCTCAAAGTCAAATACAACATGAAGAACTCCAAGTTACAAGAATGGCAAAACTGGTCCTTTGAAAATCCCAAAATTACCAAAAGGACCCTTGACTTTGAAGACTTGGCAAAAATGGTCCCTCATCAAACATGATTTGACAATTTCAGTCCTCCAAAATGTCAATCATAAAAGCTTCGACCATTATCCTCGAAGAAAATACCAAATCAGTCCTTCAAAAATCACAAATTGGCAAGAATTACCCCTGAATTCACTTTATAAAACATTTTGGGGCAAAAGTGTAAAAAGGCAAAAGTTGTTATGAAGAGTTTGGGCGTTGACAAGGTTTTGAGCTGAAAAGACAAGGAAAAGAAAGAAAGGGGGTTAAACATGGCCAGACAACATACTTACCTAGACTAATCCCCTCTGCCACGTGCCCCACTCACCCTTCTCCTCCAATCATATCCCACCAAAGCTCCACCTCACACATCCACTCAGCATTTATTTAACTAATTAAATCTGATTAGTTAAATAACGCGCTAAACACTTTTTTTAAACACGAAAGAAGATCAAACCGTCTGTTCTTAGTGTTCTTGGCAAATTTGGGTTTTTCCAAATCACTTGCAATTACACCTTAATTCATTCCAGATATATGATTAAGGTGAGAATAAACCCAACCCCACCTTAAAACCTTGGCCACATCACCATACCAGCTCACATGATAAACCCTTTTACACCACCTTTGGGGAAAATGCCAAAAGAAGCCAGAGAATCAACAACTCAGATTCCTGCTTACTCCTTAAGCTTATACACCATTGGATGCATTTTCACACTTGCCACCTCCACAAAACGCCAATTCAAAGTCACATGAAGCCAAGATTTTCAAAATTCAGCAAGGGTATTTTGGGACTTCTACAAGTTAGGTTTTTCAGTTTTTAGCTTATGAAGACCATGTACACCATCTATATAAAGGGTATAGGGTCTCTCATTTACGTTTGCTTTTGGTTTTTCCTTGTTCAACAACTTGTAAATCCCCTTTTCTGATTAATGAAAGTGTGTTAAGTTTGTTGAAGAAAGACCAAGTGCCAATTAATTTTAATCTTGTTTATGTTATTTGTTGATAACTAGATTTTAGTTAGGAAAATTGTTCGTTGAAATCGGTCTAATCGAATTGATCCTGGTTAACTATGCGACTCAGTCGTTCTTTGGTGAAACAAATAGTTGTGTCGTTGTAGTAAAATTAAAATGCAAAGACGTAAAGGAAAATGACGTTAATTTAAACTCTAACTCTAATTTAAAGAAATGACAAGTATTTAAAAGCGTGACGAAAATTAAAAGGCACTTAAAGTAAATAACGCAAACTTAAATCTATCTAAGGCAAACTTAACACGCAACTAAAACTTAAACTAAGGCAAGGCTAAAATAAATCTAAGGCAAATAAACTTAAAGTGCGACTAAGGAAAAAGGCGGGAAAAATAAAGCTTGAAAATTAAAAATTAAAAACAGAAACTAAAAATAATCTGAACACAACTTATCCGGAATAAACCTTCGTTCGGAATAATCACTCATCCGGAATGTCACCTTCGTTCAGAATTGTTAGCCTCAAAATATTGAGCCAAACAAGAATGCTCGGTCATATGTTTATTATGTATCATATATTTAGAACGTTGTAATAGGTAGTATATTAGTCGTGTTATTACGGGCTTAACTTTAAGCTAAGGTTCATTAATAAGTAACCAAAGCCCAAAAGGAAAGCCCGACCCATGATCATATAGCCCATTAAGCTACATGTAAGCAAAGGCTATATAAACCCTTCCTAGCATGTTAGGAAGGGTGTTGGTCATTTCATTTTCTTCTAATCTAATATTCCACAAGTTTCACCAACCATTTTCTCTCTACTTTCTCTCACTACTTTCTCTCTCTAGAATTCTTCTCATATCTACCTTTCTTTCTTTAATTCGTGTGTTATAACATCATGTATTAGGGACAACAATTGGTATCAATCGCCATGGGGTAGTTTTGTGATTGGTTGTTGTGTTTTCATATGATCCGTTTGAATTGATCCATATTTCTTCCTCGAATTCAAGATTTTTCTTGTTTTTGATTGTGTTTCTTAATCGTATAACTTTCTTAATCTTGTTGTAGAGATTTGGTTGTTTTGGTTTGGTTAAAAACACGATCTTGTTGCCTAAAAGTTGCTAAATTTGTTGCCTAAAAGTTGCTAAAATCGTTGCCTAAAAAGTTGGAAAAAAAGTCCCTTATTGCGACAGCTACAATTTCGGAAAAGGTAAGTACGGTTTCGATCGCAATAACCCTAGGGTTTTACTTTGCGATCAGTATTGTGATTGCCCCTTATTCCGATCTGGACATTCCGATCGTTATTGCGATCTGGATTGCGACAGATTTAAGGCAATCTTGAAACGTTACTCTGCCCACATTGCGACAGCCACATTGCGACAGCCACATTGCGATCTGAATATTCCGATCTGAGATTTCGATAGGTACACATTGCGATCTGAATATTCCGATCTGGGATTTCGACAGGTGCACATTGCGATCTAAAGGACATTCCGATCTAAGCAACATTCCGATGGGCATTCCGATGGCACATTCCGATGACTTGTTTAGCTAAATTTTGTTCGAGTATTTTTTCGACTTAGCCACCATCTGGACTAGTTTTGGCGGGAAAACGATTTTAAAATTTATTTTTTCCTAGACCATTTTTAGGCCGTTTAAGCTTCAATTTCAAATTTTGGCGATGCGAAAAAATTTTCGACCAAAAATTCAAATTTTCGGACCAAAATTCAAATTTTTAGGCCATTTTTAGGTTTTATTTTTGTCAAAAATTTTCACTTTTCAAATTTTTTTTCCCTCTTAGTTTTTGGCTATTTCGGACTTGATTTCAAAATTTGGTGAGACAAAATTTTGAGTTTCCCGTTTTGTCGGACTGAGGAATTTATTGTCGGACTGAGAAAAAATCGGAATTTTCGGAATTTAAACCAGACCCCAATCACAACACATCTACTTAAGATCCTATTTCACTTCATCAACTGAGACACCATCATCATGGAAACGAGCAATGCGTGTCCAGACAGAGAAGAACGAGAGATGCAACTACAAGAACAAGTCCTTAAACAACGTTGTATGCAAGCTTTCAGTGATCTTAAAACGAATCTAAAACGTCTAGAAAGAGAGACCTTCTCGTACAATCCTTTGTATATGCGTGCTTTTCATTCCTTTTTCGGAAATGATCATCGCACGTTCACTTATGATTTAAGAGACCACTTGAAGAATCTTGAGAATGAATTACTCAACAAAAACCTTCATGAGACAAATTCCAAGAATGCCTTCAAAATACTCAGAACACCGTTTCAACCATTCTTTGCTTCACAGCTATTCAAGAATCCCAACTTTGAGTCAGAAGTTCGAGATGCAAATCAACACTTCAAAGACTACACTACAATGGAAGCAAAATCATTCAGAGATTTGATATTTGGAAACATGGAATCAATTGAGAGGCTTTTGGATGAACGCCTACTTCATGCAAAAGACATGATCAAGAAGATGATTGACAAAAGGCTGAAAATGCAAGAGTGCACGGTTGCAAAGATTCATGTAATGGATACGAGTCCAGTTTCAACTGTAAGTAACGAGACAATATCGAGTAATGCAACTGACAGCTGCAGAACAGGGAAAACAACGCATGGTGAGCAAAATGATCATAACAGCTCTGGGAAAGACAACAACAACTCTGACAAACAACACATCGACTCTGAGCATGTCATCAGCAATACACCTTCCTATAATAATGGTCCTGCTTTCGATTCTGAGCCATTGGAAGAGGTACACGATGCTGAATTTAATGTGTTTGCCAATGCCAATACGCATGAGCATAGTGATCAAACAACAAACCTTATTGACACATGTATGACGGAAAAGGTTGATAGCAATACCACACTCAATTCATCAGACATGTGCAATAATGAGTTTGAGGATGATCAACATGTAACTGAGTATGATGATGAGGAGCGTGTCGCGCTTGCTAATTTAATTGCTAGTTTACAAAAAGATGTCAATGAAACTAGAAAGAGTCAAAAGAAATTAAAGAAGGCAAACGCAGCGCTCACTCAAAACTTTGAAGAATGCAAAGCCGCTCTAATTAAATCTAATGAGACCATTGAAAGTAATAGGGCTGAGCTTCTTCAAAAGACCAAAGAGCTTGAGGGGTACAAGGTAGTGCGTTAAAAAGTCAAAAGGACGATTTTGAAAACAAATATAATACAACTCTTGAGCTATTAGCCAAAGAGAAGCGTCAATATAATGTTTTCTTAATGGATGAACGTCAAAAAACGTACCTTGCAAATACCAAAGTTAACGAACTTGAACAAAAGCTCTCTATGACCACTACTGATTCTGCTAAAATTCTTGAGGATAAGAAACAAGAGGTAGATGCGTTAAAACAAGACTTCAAAAGTAGATACGAGAAAGAAAATGAAAAAGTAACAAAATTAGAAGAACAAGTCGAATTTTTGAAGAACGTTGTTTATAAAATGCATGATTCTATTCAATCCGTAAGAATGCTATCACCTCCATCGATGTTTAAGGGTCAAGCTAGCTTTGCAAGTCCTGAGTACCTTGCCAAAGCTCAAGCTGCGAACCCGTGTCTTTATCTTGATGAGACTGAAAGGACAGATCTTGATTGCATGCCTGTTAGTGCCAATAGTGAAGAGACTGCCCTTTGGGATGATGATAGTCAACCACTTGTCAATAAGGAGTTTGTGAAACCATATAATTATGCTTATGAGAATAGTCTTTATGGTATTTTCAACAAACAAACTTAGAAAACTCGTGAGGAAGTGTTTCTAGAATGCAAACAAAAGAGAATTCAATGGAAGAAAGCATTTGCCCCTAAGAAATCTAATGTTTACAAATACATCAACTACCTCCCTCTAGATGAATCTAAAAGCAAGAGTAGGAAAACATTAGGTATTCTTAAACACCACATAGATAATGTTAAATCTATTGTCGAAAGAGATTGGGCAAAACGTGAAAATGCTGAGTGGACACGTCCGATTCCTCAAGATATTACCTTGCTTGTGAAAGAACTCTTAATTCCAAACACGGCATTGATTAAAGAAACTGTCCTTCAACTTGAGGAGTTCATTCGGACTGAAATGTTTGATGACTTAAAATATGTTGAATCTCTTGAGAAACACATTGATGATCTTCAAATGGAGAAGTCTGATTTCTCAGATGAATATGATTTACTCTTGCAAGAATGCGTTTCTAAAGATGTTATGTGTGCTTATTTTACATCTTGTGCTGATATTGATGAATATTCTGAAGTTTCATGCCAATATCTTGATAAGAGCAAAGAATGTGAACGTCTTGAAATTGAGCTTTCGAAACGTAAAGAAAATGTTGACAAAAAGGCTTTTGAGTTACTTCAACACAAAACTAATTTCCTTCAAAAACATTGTCATTCACTTGAACTTGCTCTACAAAAAGAAGTTGGTAGTTTTCCACATGATAATAAATTGCAAGAAAAAATTTCCCAAACATTTCGAGAAATGAATGAACAAAATTTGGAAATTAAAGGGTTGAAAGCTCAATTACAAGACAGGGACAGAGCAATAGCAGAGTTGCAGAAACTCGTTGCTAAAATGGGTGGGAAAATCATGGAACCTAGCATTAAGAAACCTGTCGTTAAACAACCCAATGCCTACAAGGATCCAAAGCTGTCTATCTTAGGAAAACCGACTTCGTTCTCCAATTCTTCTCATATGAAATCTAGGTTACCCCCTAAGACTGATGTGCAACCAAGTGTTCCAAAACCATCCATATCACCCTATGTTCCTCCATTTAGAAAGCACACTGTTTCTAAACCCAACCATGTGAATGCACCTAGCACTTCTAGGACTCCTCCAAAACGTGTGACATTCACGTCCACAAAGGAATCTGTAGGTTCAAATGACCTCGTTCATACCCACAACCTAGAGGATGCAAAACAAAAAGGGAAGATTCAGAAAGACAAACCAGTGTATGAAAAACCTAGTTCACCAAATCCCGCTAGAGTTCCACACACTCCTAATGGTCGTCAACCAAACCTAGGATCCCTCTTCAGCAATCTAGGAATTGGAAACCATCCATGAATAGTCGTGTTTCAAACACTACGCCTGAACGATTTGGAAAACAAAGGAATACAAGTACTTTTGTGAATCCCAAATTCCCTGTATGTCCCACTTGCAAAAAGGGCATTCAAAATGGAAATCATGACCATTGTATTTTGCAATACCTCTATGAGGTCAAATCTCGTTCCTTTGAACGAAGATCGAATACAGAATCTCATAAGACAACAAGGAGATACAAACCCGTCGTAAAGAAAAGCAACCACACCAAATCTGAAACGTGGATTCAACAAGGACATAGTTTCTCTCTAAAGAAGTCTTCCGCTGTGCAAGAGAAAGCTACTCCTAAATCTAGTCTTAAGTGGAAACCAACGGGTCGGATCTTCATAGAAGTTGGTCTTAAGTGGATTCCAATAGAGAAGAGTGATGACACCTGCACCAGCACTAATGCTACTGTTCTACACACTGAAAAGGAATTTGTTACTCCTAATTCTAGTATTTGTGCAAATTCTTCTTCTGTGATTGCAGGTACAACAGCGGATTCTGAACCCACTTCTCCTTCTTCAAAGGGTTCCAATTCTGTACATTCTATATCACCTTCTTCTACTGTACAAAAGTCTATTTTGGATTATTTTCGAAAAACTTGAGAAAACAAAAAAATATAATAAAATGTAAATATCCATAGAAAAACAAAATAAAAAAAATGGAAAAACCTTCAAAAGACCAAAAATATTCTTTTCGACATGTCTTTCAGTATCGATAATATGGACGTACCTAGAAATGTCGCTCAATAACGACACGGGTGTGTACATAAAGCTCGAATGAAAGTTGTAAATAGTTTTCAAAACATGTCATTTCAATGATTTACAATTACCTCAGATTGTGACTCGTACTTCAAAGAAAGGAAAGTTGATCACGATGATTACTTATCCTCAACAACGGGAAAATAAAATTTCTCGGTCATGAGCTATCGATAAAAACATTCAAAGTTTTTAAGCTCATGTAAACGACTTACAGTTAAATGTCAGACTGTAACTCGAACTTCATATAAAGGAAAGTGTATCTTTAAAGATAACTTATCCTAACCAACGGGTAGAGCAATCTATCTTGGGTTGAGCTTGTCACAAAACATTCAACGTTTTGAGCTCAACACAATGGCTTGTAATTACTTTCAGATTGCAACCCGAAACTATATTCACGGGGGAGTGTACGATTTCGTGCTCTTACCCTTAGCAAAAGAAGTTAAATCTTCTTACACTTGAGTGGATTCGTCAAGACATTCAAAGTCTATGAACTCAAGTTTATGCTTTAGAAAAACCTTTCGACAAAAAGAATTGATTTTTCAAAAAGCGTTGAACACAATTTTTTCAAGAAATTTTCAATGATATTCAAAATCTTTCAAAAATTGTGTGTTCAACAACTCCCATCCTCAAAAAGCGAAATGTGGATCATATCCTCACAATGACAATTCAATTGGATCAATTTTGGAGGGGGAGCATTTTAACTTCATGCAAAAGATTAACACATCTTTCTCCCAGAGATTTCAAGACTATTTTTTCAAAATATATTTTAATCAAATTTTGTATCTCTAATATCAAAAGATTTTATATATTAGAGATAGGGGGAGAAAATGTGATTAAAATGTGATCTAGTATAATACTCAAGCACTTTAACTCTTACCTACATGTGTGAAACACTTTCGATTATCGATGCACATGTGAAGGGGGAGCATTTCTGAAACGACAAAACTAGCAAGGTGTTAAATGTTTTTCAAACACTTTGTTAGAATTTAAAGTGGTTTTCATGGTTACGATCAAATACCCACAACATCTTTAATTCACGACGTTATTGGTGTCAAAAGGGTGGTTAGGTTTAAGTCCTATGATCCAACCAGAACCAGAGGGATCTTCCCATGGACAATCCAATAGATTATTAGAAGTCCTTAGGAAAGATGGAGTAGAATGTGAACGTAGCTGAATGCCGACTAAGTACTGATGCTAGCACTGGAACAATCACAACAAGGTGCTAGTAATGATGTCTTGGTAAGCATTGAAGGGGTTGAAGAATGAAAAAGAAATGTAAGGATAAAGGGTCTAAAGAAAGAAGCCCTCCATACAACTTAGGCAGAAACCAGGTCAACTCATCATGAAGACAAACTCATCATGGACCCAGTGATGTATGCACAACCCTTTCCCAGCTACTCAGGCTTCTCTCAAAAGAAGTTTGTTTTATTGTCACGGAGAACAACATGACTACTATTGACTTTCTCACTTCGAGATAGTTGATATTGAATAGGTGGCATCTGCTCCAGCCTTCGACCACTAAAAGTGCACAAATCGAGTCTAGAGCCAAGAGATCAATCAAATCTCGTTAGGACACACGGATGAAGATCAACAAAGTCCTACGCTATATCCTTGCGATATTGCTAGAACACTCAGAGCGATACTACTTAGTATTCACAATGATGAGTGGAAATCCTTCCAGTGTTAACATCAAACAGCACTGTGGTAGGTCATATGCAAGATTCTTTATGAATTGAACATGTGCAAAACTGAAAAGCAACAGTGGTTTGATTCTGAATTGATTCAAACTCGTTTCAGGTTTCTACGCAATATCTTTATGGTCTTGCTAGAACATTCAGAGTGATATTCATTAATATCCACAGTGACGAATGGAAATCCTTCTAGCGTCAACATCAAACAGCGCTACGGTAGGTGACTTGTGAGATTCTTATGAATCAAACTTGTGTCAACTGGAAAGCAACAATGGTAAGATTCTTTACGAATCACACTTGTTCCAGGAATTTGAATTGACGACTTTAATCAAGCGGATATCTATCCAATTGATTCACTCTTTATGTTCGCAGTCTTGCTTTGAGACGGTCGAGTAAAGAGAACGGCTAGTACAGCCGCGAAACCCTGTCAAGGAGATTCTTAATTGAATCTACCTGATCACAGGTACGATATTTAATATCGTATAACGGTCTTCACCGACCGGAGGTAAAACGCTACCGATTTAGGACGAATGTCAAAGCCATTCAGTCCGTGTCTATGTTTTGTCTCGAGAAGGTGGCGTCACGGTGTACTCAGCAAAGTCAAAGATTCAAAAACCACATACTCATGCCTAAAGACATATTCAACAATTAATAGTGTGAGCATGTGAATGAAGACACAAGATCGCAAGATGGCAAAGACAAGTCAAGGATGATTTGAAGATCTCAAGCTTAAAGACAAAGTCGAAAGACAACGACAAAGGCTCAAAGATCACAGCATGAAGGAACAAGACTACGATTACACGCTCAAGACTCATTTATGGCGAGATTAGTAATCTCTACAAATTTCCTAAATGACCAAGGTTTATGACCTCTCATTGGGGGAGATTGTTAGCCTCAAAATATTGAGCCAAACAAGAATGCTCGGTCATATGTTTATTATGTATCATATATTTAGAATGTTGTAATAGGTAGTATATTAGTCGTGTTATTACGGGCTTAACTTTAAGCTAAGGTTCATTAATAAGTAACCAAAGCCCAAAAGGAAAGCCCGACCCATGATCATATAGCCCATTAAGCTACATGTAAGCAAAGGCTATATAAACCCTTCCTAGCATGTTAGGAAGGGTGTTGGTCATTTCATTTTCTTCAAATCTAATATTCCACAAGTTTTACCAACCATTTTCTCTCTACTTTCTCTCACTACTTTCTCTCTCTAGAATTCTTCTCATATCTACCTTTCTTTCTTTAATTCGTGTGTTATAACATCATATATTAGGGACAAAAATAATGATTCTTCTTTACTCGGAATATTTACCAAAACCCTTGATCCGGAATAAATCCTTTATCCGGAATATGTCACTTATCCGGAATAAAGTCTTGATTCGGAATACTTAAGCTTGATCCGGAATATTTTCCTTGCTGGTCCTTGATCCGGAATGTTTCCCTTGATCCGGAATGTTGAAGATTCCGGATGAAGACCTTGATCCAAAATAATTAATTATTCCGAATAAAACTCCTTGATCCGGAATATTTGGTATTCCGAATGAAAGGTTTGATCCAGAATGTTAAGTTATTCCGAATAAACAAGTCTGATCCGGAATTTCTAATATTCCAGATGAACAACCCTTGATCCGGAACTTCTTGATTCAACACTTTGATTCGGAATGTGTGGTTGATCCGGAATAATTTCAACACCACCTTTATCCGGAATAGATTGCTTTGATCTGGAATATACCTGGGAAAACAGCGAAGAACAAGGAAGAAACAAAAATAAAACTACAGATCTAATAGAAACTAAACAAAATCAACCACAAGATTAAATCAAACTAATCAATAAACATGTATTAATCATAAACAAACAATCCAAAACAATCAAACTAACAAATATAACCAAAATAATCAAAACCCACTTTAATCAATTTAATAAAATAAGAACATGAACATGAACAATAAACATAAAGATTAAAGACTAAAGAAAGGTAGATAGGAGATCAAACAATAAAAATAAATATTGACAAGAATTAAAAGGAAACTTACTTGAAATTAAAGGTATTTAAGGTGCAAGACAATGTATTTAAATGACATGTAATTAAATGTTAAGGTAATTAAAATGGAAGAACTAATTGTCACTATTAGCCAACAAGAATGAAATGAATCTAATCTAATCTATTTATAGGGGAGATTAGGGAGGTGCTTATGAAGCTTCCTCCCATCTTTCTTCTTTCCTTAATTGCAAGATTAAGTCCTTAATCTTCTTTAGTCTTTCTTAATCTTCTTAATCTTTTGACTTTAATGACTTCGTCTCAGGATTTCTTTAAAGTCGTCTTTGAATTTTCTTCATAAATAAGACTTGAGTTCTTCGGCTTTTAGTAAACATCCGTCTTTTGACTTTTTCTTCGAGAAATCTTCAGAATTGGTCTTGGACTTCCGTTCTTTTTGCCCTCTTGACTTCTTGACTTCATCTTTCGTCTTTTTCTTCGATAAAAGCCCGTGAATGCCCGTGTTTTCTCCCTTTTCCACAATTTCGTCCTAAATCACAACAAAAACACAAACCACGCATAATTCTGACATTTACGACATAAAATACACGTTTTGGCTCGGTTATTATTGTAATTAAGTGGTAAAAAGGATGGGTGTTTACACACCTATCAAATCCCCTACACTTGAACATTGCAATGTCCTCATGCAATGCATTAGTTACAAAGGACGATTACATTTTCCATCATAATCAATCCATAATGGCCTTTATTAAAGAGATAGAAAATCATAAACATTCAAAGTAAAGAAATGAAAAACATACCTTCGGGTTTTGGAAATGTTGTGAATGATCATCATCCTCAAGTTTTCACTTTTTCCAAACCAAGCTTAAAAACGAGATCATTGTTATTATAAGTTAGCAAACTAACACGAACTCATGTGGGCCAATTATTCACTTAGACTCCCTTATTCCTAGGTGTATCTCTTATATTTTATTGTTGTCTTGAATGATAACGAGGATGCATTGTTTGACTTATTTCGATAGTTATTTAGGCTGAAAATAAAGTGGGACGATTTAATCAATAGTTAGCTAAAGGACAAAATCTTTTAAAACTGCTTCTCGGGACCTCATAAAGTTCATATCTTGGCATAACTCGCTTCGCGATTTGAGACCTTTCTCGGACCGATATTTGGCAGCGACTTCATACTTCAAATCTTGAGAGACGTTCATGAAACAATGGTCTTCTCTTCATAATAGGAATTTCATCACTTGAAGTTTTGAGAGATTCTTCATACTTGGACCACCACTTCTTCATTTTTATCCAATCTTTATTTGGGATTTTGATATACAACGATCCGCTTCCTTTTTGGACTTGGATTTATTTATCCTCATAACTTGTTAGGGCCTTTTTGGATAGACTTCTCCATGATCTTTTGGGGAGTTTTTGCTTTTCGTCGTGTGTCTCGATCCTTCATATTGATCTTTGATAAATGATTCTTCACACCACTTGGGATCTTTTGCAACAAAATGTAGCCCTCATGCCTTGTTAGGACCTTTTTGGACTCGCCAATCTTCGCATCCTGCTTCAATAAGTTATGCCTTGGCTATGAACTCTAATCCATACCGAGCAACTTTTAAACGATCTTGGACTAGAAGCTAAGTAACTTTTCAAATTGTACAACCTTATTTATTGTAGATAAATTTATTAGCAAGCGATGGGAGAATAGGCTTATAATTAACTCACATAAATTCACGAAAGAATACCAAACTTATAATTGACTCTATCATCTCTCGTTCTCTACAATTTAAAATCTCAAGGAATGAGACTCGTGGATGCTTAGCCTATTAAAGCACAGTTTTGGGTTTTCGAGTCGCCCATAGGATCTTGCAAATTCTTAGACTCTTTCAAGTTTAGAAATCGCATTTTAAAGTTCCCTTGATAAACGACTCTCCCTGATCCATTATAGGAACTTGCGAAAAGTTCTTGTTCTTAACCCGTTAGAGTTAAGACTTTCGCGTTTTATAGCTCCCTATATAAAAGCCTAGCAAAACTTGACTTAAACACGTTAAGGATACTAGCTAGAGTAAACTTAGATAAGTAAACTCGGGTTGAGTCAAAAGATTCACAACATTTTGAAAATTAAAACCACTTTATTAAAATTTTATTCTAGAAAAGAAAGAAAATAACTATACAAAGGTAAAAACTAATAGGTCAAAATTGATCAAAAATTTTGAAAAATGTCGAAAAACTGATTTTCCGGTTAAAATGAGGACAAATACAAGGAAAAGGCCACTTAACTTCGATAGAAGTCCCCCCTACACTTAAGATAAACATTGTCCTCAATGTTTAAGCATATGGGAGTAAACTCCCCTACAATTAGTACATTGTGCACGTTGCTTAAATCTCGCTAAGGAAAAGACAACTAACGAGATTCCTATTTTAATATTGAGAAAATATAAAATAGTGAATCGAAAAGAGTTTAGGATAGAACCGGGAAAATGGGAACAACGGAATCACGGGTCGTCAAAAATCATCAAGAGTGGATCATTGAGCGCTCGAATACCTGAATATAAGAAGAGAGGAAATAGAAAACACCAACGGGTCTCCCCTACACTTAGGATAAAGAAAGCTAAAAGATAGATGCATGGGTTGCCTCCCAAGAAGCGCTTGATGTTTGTTAACCGAGTTGTGAGCCTGACTCGACCTTGATTAGCATAGGAAGAAGCATGAAACATATCCACCGGGATCAAATACATAGTTTTCGTCCATCAAATAGCACAAGCTTAAGGCAAACAAGGCAAGCCAAAGAAGAGTAGGCAAGGTTCCCTTAAGCAAAGATGGAGCACGGTGGTAACAAGGATGAAGTGGTGCAAGCATATCTTCAGTATTTCCAAAAATCTTCCCTTTAATTTCATCAGACGGATACTGAGATGGCTGAAGAATATCGATACCGGGGTCGAGCACCTTTTCCTTTAGGGGAAAATAGCACTCAGGCTCAACAGAATTTGAAGATGATTCGCGAAGAAAATGCACAACCTCGTCCTCAGAAGATGGACAAATAGGTTTCAAATCATACGTGCTTCGGATGGTGGTGTCGTCCGGTTGATTCTCCTTTGAAATAATTTTCTTCAAATCTAAAGTAGGATCAAGACCATAATCATCAAAGTCCAAAGGAGGTGCATCACTCTCATGAGGGAAGTAAGTATTGAGAAAAGTTGAAAAGTCTTCCTCAAATGAGTAATCATCCAAAGTAGGATCAAGTGATGGCGGAGGATCTTCATCATGAAAAGAATCACTCGAAAGAGTATCAACCTCATCAAAATCATCATATGTGGGCATGTCGGGATACTCGGAGGTAAAATCATCATAATCATCCGAATCTGAGCTAGAATCATCATCATAAGCATCAAAGATCGGTGTAGAATCATAAATGGGTGAAGGTTCCAAATTGGAGAGAGAATCATCCACATCATCTTGAAAAAGTGGATTATCAATGCAAGAATCGAATAGAGGATTGTTGTAGACGACAAAATCATCAAGCACATTAATCATATTCGTTGATTCTCTTCCATAGGATTTGCTTATAAGCTTCCCCATTTTGAAAACTTGTGCATCATCCCCGACTCTTAAGATGAGCTCACCTTCGGCAACATCAACTAGAGCTCGTCCGGTCCTCAAGAATGGCCGACCAAGTATTAAAGGAATACGAGGGTCCATTTCATAATCAACAACAACAAAGTCGACCGGGAAAGTGAAGGTGCCAACTTTAATGAATACATCTTCGGCAATACCACGGGGTAAGCGAGAGTACAATTTTCAAGCTCAAGAGTCATCTTTGTTAGAGTAAGGTCGGGTAATGATAGTGCTTTCCAAAAACTTAAAGGCATCAGATTAATACTGGCCCCAAGATCAGCTAGGGCAGTAAATTCTTCGGTTTTGTTAAAAATACACGGCAACACAAAACGACCGGGATCTCTAAGTTTTTCCAGAAGTTTTTAAGAATAACCGCAGAACAGTTTTCATTTAAGCGTGTGTTGGCGAGCTCAATCAGCTTGTCCTTCTTGTTAAGCAATTCCTTGAATGCTTTGACAAATTTTGGCATGTGGACAAGTGCTTCAACAAGGCTAATGTTGAAAGTCATTTGAGAGATCATCTTCAAAAAATTTGACATTTGATAGTCATCCTTGGTTAGCATTTTGGACTTGCCTAACCGAGAAGGATATGGGATGTTAGGTTTGGGTGGTTGAGGTGTAGGTGTTGGTGAAGGTTGAGATGTTGAAGGGTTCTTCTTGGGAACATTGTCATGACGAGGCGGAGACGGTAATGGTGTACTAATACTAGGTGTAGGAGTAGTAAGGATAAATGGTGGTGGAGGAGGTGTAGATGATGGGGGTGGGATAGGTGGTCCTACTATGGTAATTCCACTACGGGTAGTAATAGCACTCATATTAGCTCGCGGATTGGTGACGGTGTCTGAAGGTAGAGAACTCGAAGTAGAAGGTTGAGTGGTGGGCAAGAAACTAGCCAGCATATTCTTCAAATCATTCGTTTGATTATTGAAGGAGGATTGAATATTATCTCGAAGCTCGGATCTAATGTCATTCCCTTGCTTGGTAATATCTCCTTTCAAATTGATAATTTGGCTCTGTAATTTTTTGATTTGCTCACCTTGGGTTCTAATTATGGCTTCAACATCTTGATTGATGGGTGGGGCTTGTTGAGGGGGTGGGTGATAACGATTAGAAGCTCTAGGTAGAATTTGTTTGCTTCTATTGTAATTGTTGTTGAGGTTTTGGTTTTGAGGAGAAAAACCGGGTGAAAGGTAGTTGTTTGATCGGTAACTCAGCAAATTTCGATCCCCTTGAGGTCGGGCTTGGTAATTTTCCGGTGAATAATTATCATAAGTCGCATACACGTTTTCCGGATTTCCTTGAGTAGAAGGACAATCAGTGTATGAGTGAGGACCGCCGCATGTTTCACAAGGATTTGCTACCGCTTTAACTTGTTGTTGTTGGTTTGAAGCGATGAGCAAGATATTTTTGTTCATTTCGGCCATCATGCGGGTGAATTCGGTCATGTCGGGGCTTGCTGATGTAGAAGAAACATTGACTCTCGGGTTGTTCCTTGAAGAAGCGGAGGAATCCCAGTTTTGTGATGAGTAGTCATGTTCTCAATAAGCTCTCTACACTCCTCGGGTCTCCTTTTCATAAATGTGCCACCGGCGGCTGCATTAATAGTATCAAGATCACGAAAAGTCAAACCGTTGTAGAAAGTATCAATTAAGGTCACAGGGAGCATGTTGTGGTTTGGACAACGATCGATCAAAACATTATATCTTTCCCAAGCATCAAAGAGAGATTCATCAGGTTCTTGCATGAAACCACTGATTTGATTGTGAAGGCTCGTGACCATGGATGGTGGAAAGTAGCGCGACAAAAAGCGTTGAGTCATGTCATCCCAAGTATGAATGGAATTCTTCGGGAGACGATCAAACCATTTCTCGGCGTGGTGTGATAAAGTATGTGGAAAGAGTTGAAGGTGCAGAACATCCATTGTGGCACCGGGCAACTTCATGCTTTGAGTGATTGTAATGAATTTGTCGAGGTGTTTGTTGGCATCATCATTAGGCATTCCGGCGAATGTATTAGTTTGCACTTGCTGAATCATGTGGTGCTTCAACGAAAACTCCGGAGCAGTGATTTCCATCGGCGCAATCGGTCCTCCTTGTCCAAACATGGTAGGTTGACAAAGCTCCTCCATTGTCCGAAGATCGGGCTGTGGAAGAACATTGTTGTTGTTATTATTGAGGTGCGGTGGATTATTGTTGTCGTTAACACCTGCCATAGCTAAATCTTCTCGAGTCTCGGGCTCTTGATAATTAGAAGATCTTGTACGCATACACCTGAAAAGGCAAAAGAAAAAGAAACCAAACGCAAAGAGAATATATATACACTATAAAGATAAAATCTTTTTGGATTTTTGAAAATTTTTAATTTTTATGGATTTTTTAACAATTTTTTAATTTTTATGATTTTTTGAAAATTTTTATGCAAGAAAAATAACGCTCACAAGTGAACGGATCCCAAAAAGCAACGCGTCTTTCACAGAAAACCGTTAATCTTTACGAAAAGAGCCGGCAGCGGCGCCATTTGATAACTAAATTTTGGTTAGGAAAATTGTTCGTTGAAATCGGTCTAATCGAATTGATCCTGGTTAACTATGCGACTCAGTCGTTCTTTGGTGAAACAAATAGTTGTGTCGTTGTAGTAAAATTAAAATGCAAAGACGTAAAGGAAAATGACGTTAATTTAAACTCTAACTCTAATTTAAAGTAAATGACAAGTATTTAAAAGCGTGACGAAAATTAAAAGGCACTTAAAGTAAATAACGCAAACTTAAATCTATCTAAGGCAAACTTAAAAGGCAACTAAAACTTAAACTAAGGCAAGGCTAAAATAAATCTAAGGCAAATAAACTTAAAGTGCGACTAAGGAAAAAGGCGGGAAAAATAAAGCTTGAAAATTAAAAATTAAAAACAGAAACTAAAAATAATCTGAACACAACTTATCCGGAATAAACCTTCGTTCGGAATAATCACTCATCCAGAATGTCACCTTCGTTCGGAATGATTCTTCTTTACTCGGAATATTTACCAAAACCCTTGATCCGGAATAAATCCTTTATCCGGAATATGTCACTATCCGGAATAAAGTCTTGATTCAGAATACTTAAGCTTGATCCGGAATATTTTCCTTGCTGGTCCTTGATCCGGAATGTTTCCCTTGATCCGGAATGTTGAAGATTCCGGATGAAGACCTTGATCCGGAATAATTAATTATTCCGAATAAAACTCCTTGATCTGGAATATTTGGTATTCCGAATGAAAGGTTTGATCCGGAATGTTAAGTTATTCTGAATAAACAAGTCTGATCCGGAATATCTAATATTCCGGATGAACAACCCTTGATCCGGAACTTCTTGATTCAACACTTTGATTAGGAATGTGTGGTTGACCCAGAATAATTTCAACACCACCTTTATCTGGAATAGATTGCTTTGATCCGGAATATACCTGGGAAACAGATGAACAGCGAAGAACAAGGAAGAAACAAAAAAAACTACGGATCTAATAGAAACTAAACAAAATCAACCACAAGATTAAATCAAATTAATCAATAAACATGTATTAATCATAAACAAACAATCCAAAACAATAAAACTTACAAATATAACCAAAATAATCAAAACCCACTTTAATCAATTTAATAAAATAAGAACATGAACATGAACAATAAACATAAAGATTAAAGATTAAAGAAAGGTAGATAG
The DNA here is from genome assembly GCA_025667525.1 of Glebionis coronaria. Taxonomy (NCBI): domain Eukaryota; kingdom Viridiplantae; phylum Streptophyta; class Magnoliopsida; order Asterales; family Asteraceae; genus Glebionis; species Glebionis coronaria. The sequence goes on along the minus strand of CM046880.1, from coordinate 183,309,364 downwards.
GAAATCAAACAATAAAAATAAAGATTGACAAGAATTAAAAGGAAACATACTTTAAATTAAAGGTATTTAAGGTGCAAGACAATGTATTTAAATGACATGTAATTAAATGATAAGGTAATTAAAATGGAAGAATTAATTGTCACTATTAGCCAACAAGAATGAAATGAATCTAATCTAATCGATTTATATGGGAGATTAGGGAGGTTCTTAGGAAGCTTCCTCCCCTCTTTCTTCTTTCCTTAATTACAAGATTAAGTCCTTAATCTTCTTTAGTCTTTCTTAATCTTCTTAATCTTTTGACTTTAATGACTTCGTCTCGGGATTTCTTTAAACTCGTCTTTGAATTTTCTTCATAAATAAGACTTGAGTTCTTCGGCTTTTAGTAAACTTCCGTCTTTTGACTTTTTCTTTGATAAATCTTCAGAATTGGTCTTGGACTTCCGTTCTTTTTGCCCTCTTGACTTCTTGACTTCATCTTTCGTCTTTTTCTTCTATAAAAGCCCGTGAATGCCCGTGTTTTCTCCCTTTTCCACAATTTCGTCCTAAATCACAACAAAAACACAAACCACACATAATTCCGACATTTACGACATAAAATACACGTTTTGGCTCGGTTATTATTGTAATTAAGTGGTGAAAAGGATGGGTGTTTACACACCTATCATTTGTTCACTGAAATTGAATCTCAAAACTTGTTTTTAAGGAGAGTGCAAAAGTTTGCATTTTTCCTTCAAGCTTGATATTTTGCTAAGTTCTTGTTCAAACGTTGGAATTCTTGGGCTATAGGTCTGATCATAGCATCCTGATATTGTGTTATCAAGGTGTGGTGAGGCTTATAACTTGGGGATAATCAAGTGTGGGGTAACAAGGTTGCATCAATCAAGGCTTTTTACTTTTCTAATTTTGATATTGTGCTTCTAACCTTGTTGAATCTTAGCAGGGTTGCTGTTGGAAGCTTGTGCTTGTTCTAGCTAGCACATAAGTTCTAACATTCGTGGGTGTGGATGTACATCCATGAGGTTTGTCTTAAAACCTTGAAAATCTGATAAAATTTGGATTTTTTGTGGATTTGTGCTCTACTGGTGTTCTTGTTGTTTTCTTGGCTTGAATCTGCTTAATCATGCATGATAATGTTGTTTATATGCTAGATTAATCATTGGGTAAACTGAATCACACTTTTTCTTGTTTAAAATTTGATTTAAAAAGATAAAAGGGTGTTTGGGATTACTTGCTTTGAATCATAACTTGGTATTGTGTTTGTGGAAGTTTGTATTTGTGCTCTATATCTGATATATGCTTGGTTGAGAGTGTTTTGCTGCAAGTTTTTGAGTTTGAAACCTTGAATCACATAATCTGCTATAACTTGTTGATTTTAACTGTTTTTGACCTAAGATTTTGGGAAAACCTAGTGTTTATGCATGCTTAGGGTTAAAAGCTGTTAAAACATCATTATTATAACATACTTGATAGATCTTGAGGTTTGCATCTGGCTTGTTGGTCAAGTACATCAGCAAAGTGAAAACTGCATGTGTTAGTGTTCATCAGTAACATTCATCAGCTTGAATCTTGCTTAAATCTTTGAATCATTGCATGAAACCTGTTTAGACTTGTTCATTTGAGTTTATAATAGCTTGTGTATGCATTTGGTTAAGTTTGGCTGGCTGAATATTGCTAAAAGTGCCTATTGAACCTAAACTGCTTATTGTTCTAAGTCTGTGACAGATCTGGTGCTTGTTTGAATTAACTGTACAAATTGAATTCTTTGTTTGTATTGACTCCTTATGATCCCATGATCATTTGGGTGCCTTGTTGAAACTTGAATCTCCAAAAAAGTCACTAAAGACAAAAAAGTCTACAAGTCAAGCAGTGAGAAAAGTTCCAACTGCTCAACAACAAAAACTAGCCCCTGCTAGTGTTAATTTGTACTCAGCTTATCAATAAGCTATTTTAGCTTATCCAGACCTGTAACAAATTATTTTTTGTGATAGATCTTCATTATTTGACCCATTTGATTAGACTGGAGCTTATTGGACTTTGACTTTGACTTTTTGCTAGAAAACCAACTTATTTGACTTTTTCATAAGTGCTTATTTGCTTTTTCTAGCTTATTGAGTAAGCTTATTTGAAAACTTTTTGTTGAAATAGCTTATTTAAGTCATTTAAAATCTTTAGAAACTTGAATCAGCTCTTGGGGTGGTCTAGAACTCAAAAACGACTATTTTGTCGTTTTCTATAGATTGCTTATTACATTTTCAGGCTTATTCCTTGGGCTTATTTCAAATTTCTTTTTACATAAGTCTTATTTAGGTCAAAAGAAGATTGTGTGTCTAATTTGAGCTTATGGCATTAGCTTATAACTTAATGGGCCAAAAAGCCCATTAAGAATAAGCTGTTTGGTATAAGTTTGCTTGTTTCACACTTTGAGCTTTTAGGCCTTTGGAAAAAGTTATTTAAAATCAAATTTTGAGTCAAGTAGTGCTTTCTGGGCTTATTTGGGCAACTTTTTCATATTGGGCTCAAATTTGGCCCAATAAGGATCTATTTTGAGTTTAGCCCATTTTCTAGGCCCATTAAGGGTATTTAGGTAATTTCAAGTTCATTTCTGAGTTATTTAGGTTAAATTAAGCTAGTTTGCAACTTTTTAGAGTTTTTTATGATTTTTGGATTTTTAATAATCTTTTAATATTATTTTATTGTTAAAAACTAAAAGTCTGATTTTCTAAGTTTTTATATTTTTCCTAGGTTCTAAACACTTAATTAGGAATTTTACAACTTTCCAAATATTTTTAGAGTCTTTTAATTATTTTCTAGAATTATTTTAAGTTTTATTAGCTTTTAATTGTTTTTAATTGTTTAAAAATTGTTTTTAGTGGTTTTAAAATTTTGAAAAATACTTTTTAGCTTAATTAGGTTATTTTAAAGGTTTACAAACTTTAAGATCTTGATTGGGACTTTTTATTAGTGAATATTGATTATTAGGGCTTTAATTAGCATTAAAAAGTTAATATTTATTTAATTAAAAAGTTTTAGCAAGTTTGGATTTTTCGTAAACCCTTAGAATGTTTTAGTAGATTTTAGTAATTTTTAGGAATTTTTAGGGTAAAATTTTAATTTTGGTGCTTTTTACGGTTTTACGTGTACGCCTTTATCGTCTTAGTGTAATCCGTCTTCGTAACCGTCATTCTCTTCTAATCCCATTTCTATTTTCTTTCTCATAACAATATAATCACAAAGTTAATCCAAATCATTACACTCATAACACACTAGCCTTCTTGAGAACGAACTCATTTGAGGGTCATTTGTACACGGTTTTCCTAAATCGTCGTGCTTACCCTAATTACACTTTGTTTTCCTAAACAAGGTTTTAAAACTCAACCATCACCTTTCCTGGTTGATAACGAATTTCGCAGTCGTAATCACTCAAGAGTTCAAGCCATCGACGTTGCCTCATATTCAGCTCCTTTTGATCCAAGAAATATTGTAGGCTTTTATGATCAGTGAATACTATACATTTCGTGCCATACAGCTAATGTCTCCAGATACGTAGAGCAAAAACCACAGCGCCTAGTTCCAGGTTGTGGGTAGTGTAGTCCTCCTCATTCTTTCTTAATTATCTAGAGGCATATGCGATCACTTTTTCACGTTGCATGAGAACAGCACCGTATCCTTTAAGAGATGCATCACAATAAACGACAAAATCCTCACTTCCTTCGAGTAATGATAAGATCGGCGCACTGTAGAGTTTCATTTTCAAGGTTTGAAAAGATTCTTCTTCGTTATTTCCCCACACATACGGTTTATTTTTCTGAGTCAGCTTAGTTAATGGTTTCGATATCAAAGAAAATCCTTCAATAAACCTTCGGTAGTAACCAGCCAAACCTAGAAAATATCATACTTTAGTTGGAGTAGTTGGAGCACTCTAATGGCTTCAATTTTCGCAGAATCAACATGTACACAAATTTAATCAATCACATGTCCACGAAATTGTACGGAACTAAGCCAAAAATCACACTTTGAGAATTTTGCATACAACTTTTCGTTCTTTAACAAGTTCAAGATAGTCCTTAAGTGTTTAGCATGGTCTTTTTCGCTCTTAGAGTAGATTAGAATATCATCAATGAACATGATCACGAATTTATCAAGATACGGCTTACACACACGATTCATTATACTCGTACGTACATGATTAAAACTTTCCTTTTATAACATGAATACGTTTCACAAACATAAATTACAAGAACTACGTACATGTTATTACACAATAAGTATTAAGTATTTACAAATGCACGATAATTATTATCAATAATAATTAAATCACGAACATGAAATCATGAACGTAAGAATCACGAACGTATAATTATGTATTAACGTAATTATTATTACGACTGCATACAAGTATATATAATAACACGAATATTTAATAATAACGAAACGTAAATACGAGCACACGAACTCGTAAATTAATAGAACAAGGAAAAACTACGGGTTTCCCTTGGTGGGCCCTACTAGCCGCGACAACAAGAGAAGGAAGGGGGCCCAGGCCATGTTTAATTTTACTAAATAAACAAATAATGTAAAACATTATTCATTCACAGAGGATTTTAGAAAAAAGCAAAAACCCTAATCCTTCTCCTTGCTCTCCTTGGTCGGCGGCTACATCAAGAAACAAGGGTGATTGGTTAATTTTGATTTAACAAATCATAAGAAAGTGTTTGTGTATTCATCCTCTATTTATTCCACGTGTTTTGGTAATCCGAAAACCTTTCTTTTTAATTCTTTTTATGTTTTTATGAACATGTGATCATGGGGGTTTAAAAATAAGATTAAAGCATGCTAAAAATCATGGTGGGGAAAATCAGTTAGGGTGTTTTCGGGTTTGTTGTTCGGTCGCTACATAAACCGAGAGCCAAGGGCTCTCGGCGTCGTTGGTTCACACCTCAACCGAGACACATGTCACGGTGGTGGTGGGTTTCGGTCAACAGCAGGGAACAAGACACCCTGACATGCGTCGGGGGTGTCTTGTGGTTCGGTTGGTGTCGACAGCCACACAGCCCCAACCACCAGCTATAGCCGGTGGCTATTTTTGGTAAGCAGGGGGAACACGCGTAGGAAGCAGGGGGGCCACCGACATACTGTCGATGGGAACCCTTTGTGTGTCAACGGCTGGCCGAGAGGACAAGGCCACCGGCTGTAGCCGGTGGTAGATTGCCGAAGGCAGTGGCAACCGGCTTAGGCCAATTTGCCAATGTTTTTGGTTGGGTTTGGTTCGGCCGGTTCACGGGTTCACAGACCGGTTCACGACATGTTTTAATAAAAATAATACATGGGTTCGGTTTATTATTTTTACAAGTTTAATAGTTTTACAAGTATATTTATTTACAAGTTAATTAAATTACTTTAACATGGCATATAATTAATTTAATTAAAACATGGATTTAGGTTTATTATTATTTAATAATACATGATTTTAACCTAAGTATTTATTTATGTAATTTAGACTATAGTAATTAATTAATTATTAAAACATGACATATAATTAATTAATTTCCACGACTTAGGTTATATTAATATAAATATTAATACATGTTTTAACCTAAGTATTTTATACACTATAATTTAATTAAATCATGGTTATATTTAATTAAATCGTATAACATATAGTTTATTTAATTAACATGTTATAATTAATAAACTATACTATTGATCACATGACTTAGTATATTTAATCAGTAAAACTTAAGCTTATCTAATTAGCTTATTAATCCAGCTTAATTCTAATTATGGAAACTTTCTATTTCAGGAAACTTACTATTTTTAGAAACTTTCTATTTTTAGAAACTTATCTATTTTAAAAAGTTAATCTATTTTTGGAAACTTTCTATTTTTGGAAACTTTCTATTTTAGGAAACCTGCTATTTTTAGAAAGTTACTTATTATTACACAACAAGTATAATAATACAAGAAATACAAGTAATACTTAATCAGAATATCAAAAATACATGATAAACACAGTATAACGTCAAAATCAGTAAAACAAGATATGAACATATAAAACAAGTTAAGTCATGATATAAAACCAGTTACGTACCCAATAATCGGAATACTTATACAAGTATACTATTTATGTAGCATTAGTGAGATCGAAATAGGACTCTCTTCTGTTCGTCTTTTTCGTTCACTGGACATAAGTTACGGATTCTCCATCCTTCGGTATGGACATTCTTTCCTTATTAGGATTCCCCGTTTGCAGCCAACTATTTTCCCAATATATGTTTTATATGTTTTGAATTGCTTATGTTTAATTTAAATGCCTGAGCCATATACATGCATGACCAGTTCACCTAGTTATGGAGGTACCATAAACATAACACTAGAGGCACCAGTGTTATGACTTCACCACGGCGGAGTGATAGATCGTGGCGTCCCATTCAGCTTTTGGCCATATTATTATGTTATCATGTGGGGCGTATGGGTGCATCCTAGGTTACATGTTTTTAACACATTATTCAGGTGAATGTGGTGTGTGCCTTGCATCCTTTACAAGGAGCTGATCCCTCCTACCCAAACTTATATTAATTAGAGGCAACCCCTCTAAATGCATGATGAGGTCACCCCTCCAAGTATTCATGCACGTTGATATTTCATGACCTATATTGGCTTAATGGTTAACATGTTAAACAGTTTCTATAAAATAACATAAGGTTTTTTAAACTATAAAACAAGTTTTACTAAGTTATACCAGGTTTTCCAGGACTTAATCATTTTCGCTGCTATATATTGTATATGCTTATGTTATTTATTCTATGCTTGTATATCCGTGCACTGAGCGTTATGCTCAGCCGTTTTCCTTTCATGTTCCCAAAACGGTAGGTACTCAAGGGCGCTCGTAGACTCTAAGCGTACGTGCATATGGATTGGAAGCTTTCTAGCCTTCATTACTTTATGCTTATCATCATACATTTTGCTACTTGTTTCTATGGACATTGTTTAGTCCATTTCCTTTACAATACATACATTTGTGTGTGATGAGATTTTACTTTGGGGTACCGATGTTTGTTTCCGGTATTTCCTTTATGGTCTTGTAATGTTTAAGACATTTATCCTTGTATGCTTTGATGACACGCCATAATCACGCGTGCCATTCCATTTACCAAAATGGGGTGTTACAATTATGGTATCAGAGCCAAGGCTTTGACCTGTAGGCTCTCAAAACACGACCTGTGATTAGTGGGTAGTCACTATGGTCATCGTAGAACTGACAGTCGGTTTTCATGCATTCATTGTTTTCATGCATTCATATATATGTCATTTTCGCAGGTTTATGACTAAGTAATGGTTGGTACAGGACTGGCCCTATTTAGTCGCATGTGCTTTTATCGAAATTTTTAACTTTGGGACCGACCCATTGGCGTCCCCTCGCCATGTGTTTTGTTTTGAGTGAACTGACCATAGGCGTTCGCTCTCGCGCATATAAAAGTTTTCATAAAACTGCATCATGCATTCATGTACTAGTTTTCCTGCATAAATTTTTTCTCATGATTTATTGGTATAAATTTTTTTCATGTATATATTTTATGTTTTGGTCAGTTTAATCATGTATTTTTATGTTATACTGTCAGATGGTTCTCACACGCGAGCAAGAAAAACTCAATGCAGCAGTCCAAGCTTCCATGCAAGCTTTGCTTCCTCAGCTAAGGAACGAAATCAGGGCTGAGGTGCAGGATGCCAATAATCAACAACAACACCCAGTACCTCCTCCTCCTCCTCCAACAACATTGGTCACATGGCTGGAGAGATTCAATAAGAAACGTCCTCGATCCTTCGAGAGAACTGATAGCCCCAGTGAAGCTGAAAGCTAGTTGGCTCACATTGAGAGGATATTCGATGCAATGGGCTGTGACCCCGTCTTCAAGTTGAGGTTGGCCGGTTACAAGTTCGAAGGTGATGTGCTAGGATGGTAGAAGGCAGTCAAGCAGTCTGAGGGAGGTGACAATTGGGTGGCTGGTTTGACTTTGGCCCAGTTCAGGGAGTTAGTGATGAGACAGTTCTTCCCCAAGGCTGAGCAAGACAAGCTGAAGAGGGAGTACCACGGAATCAGGAAGAAGCTGGGGAGAACAACAACGAGTTCATGCAGCGCTTTCTTCGTTTGGCTGGTTTTCTTGGCGCAGCAGCAGGTACTACCGAAGAGCAAGCATACCACTTCTGGTGGGCTCTTCGTACATCGGTCGCCAACAACTTGGTGTGTGCTACTTTCAACACGGTGGCACAAGTTGCCGATGCAGCATGTAAGCTGGAGATGTTGCAAGAAAGAGAAGAGTTCGGGGAAGCAGAGAGACCCGAGAAGAGGTAATTATTCGTTATTCAGCGGTCATTCCAAATTCTTTCAGTATTATCCAATATTTATATCTCTCTTTAAACTGCATTTTTCAGGCAGAAGGCTGGGGACCGGTCTCAGCCGGCTGCTCAGCAACAACTTACTCAGCCCAAGGGAAACGGTCAGACTCGAGACCGTTCTGCTACGGATAGGCGTGGCGGTAATGATAATTACCGTAACAACACTGGAAACTCCAACAACAGCAGGTCCTTACACTTACTCATTTCCTTATGTTACATGCAATATTTCATAATTCTGACACATTAGCAATCTTCTACCAGGAATCATGGTAACGGGAGGGACCAGAACCAAAGAGGTTCACAACCTAAGCGTCCAGCTATTACTGTTATTACATCTTACCATTTTTCCGCATTGTCCTTTTGTACCTATAAACCATGTCTCATGTATATTGTTCTTAACAGGCTCCCAACCAGCAAGGGCACATGCTGGAGGGTATACTCAACTTCCTTGCACTACCTGCAATCGTAGGCACCCATGGCCATGTCGCCGCGACAGTGACACTTGCTACAAGTGTGGCCTTACTAGTCATCGCATGAAGGACTGCCGCAAGGGCGAGATGGAGGGCACATCTGGACATGCTGATTCCAAGCCGCCTCCTACTAGTGGACGCGTTTACACGACTTCTCGCGACCAGGCCAACAAGTCTACAGGTGCCATCACTAGAATCTTGTATATGTATGGTCAAGATGCATGTGTTCTTTTTGACACGGGTGTAACTCATTCGGTCATTTCTACTGCTTATGCTAAGAATGTTAGGATATCCCCTATGCCATTAGAGAATGTACTAAACATTTACACGCCTTTAAGAGACTATGTACGCATAACCCATGTGTACAAGAGCCTTCCCCTAGAGTTTGACGACAAGATTTGTCCTGTTGATGCACTTCCGCTGGATATGAGTGATTTTGACATGATATTGGGCATGGACTGGCTACCCAAACATCACGCCACCATAGATTGTCATACATATTGGGTCATCTTCGGGGATGCAAATGAACTAGAGTACATTCACAATGGGTTCGTACCTGGAAGGTCTGTACAAATAATCTCGACTTTGCAAACACGTGCATTACTTTCACATGGTTGCGAGGGCTATCTAACTACTATTCATGACATGGATGCTGAATCTCCATCAATTCAGAATCAGCCAATAGTATCAGAATTTCCTGATGTGTTTCCAGAAGAACTTCTGGGCATACCACCTGCACGTGAAGTAGAGTTTAATATCGAGCTCATCCTAGGAGCTGAGCCGATTTCCAAGGCTCCTTATCGTATGGCTCCTATCGAGCTGAAGGTTTGAAGGACCAATTGCAAGAAATTATGGAACGAGGCTTCATTCGACCGAGCTCATCTCCATGGGGCGCATCGGTCTTATTCGTGAAGAAGAAGGACGGCAGTATACGTCTTTGCATAGAGTACCGCGTGTTGGGAATAAATTAAGGCCAGATCACTTGAGCGCTGACAAGAGTAAAACAAGCGTTGACAGGAGCAAACCAAGCGCTGACAGCTCAAGCGTTGACAAGATAAAGTCAAGCGTTGATACATTGAAGACAAGCACTGATGGGAAGATATACTCTACGCGTTTATTGTATTCTAGATTACTTCTATTAAAGATAGGAACAACAATGTATTTTCTATATTTATCTTTACCTAGAATAGCTGATATGTAGATTATTGTACAAGGCTTCTTATGTCTATAAAAGAAGACCTTTAGGTTAATGTTTCATATAAGTTTTCATTCGTAAAACTACTTTCATTGTAAGTAAGTTTGATATTATTAATCAAAGTGAAAGTTTGTTTACATCATTGTGTGTTCTTGTTTAAGTGTTAATTCCGCATAACACTTAGATTATCATAAGCATATACAAAGGTTTCTCTAAGTGTATTACTTGATCTAATCTCGTATACATAAAGCTAAATCGATCTAAGTTTGGGATCAACAAGTGGTATCAGAGCTTGTTGAGGAACTTTTGATCTTAAAGAACACAAGAACCCTAAAAATCACCAAAACCCTAATTTTCTCAAAAACCCTAACAACATCATGTCAGAAACAATAACCTCTTCCTCCTCACCTTTTCCAAACATCAAGATTCCCATGCTTGATGCAACCAACTTTGAATTGTGGAAATTCAATTTTGAACAATATCTAGGGATCTATGACTACACACTCTGGGAGATCATTGAATATGGAAACACATGCGATAAAGCCCAAAAGATTGCTGATGCCATTACTCAAAGATCAGCTGTTGCTGGATGTTCTGAAGAAGATAAGAAAGAAAAACCTGAAGATGGTAGAGCTGTGTCTGCTAATGACATAGCAAAGAAAAGGGTTGACATGAAAACCCTAAATATTTTGAAACTCTCATTAGGACAAGAGAACCAACATAAATATAGAGGTTATGATTCTGCTAAGCAGCTTTGGGCAGATCTTGAAGTTGCATATGGTGGCAATGCAGATACTAGGGAAGAAAAGAAGAAACAACTTATGCATGATTATGTTGTTTTTAAAGCACAACCCAATGAGAAACTAAGTAGTGTGAGAAGTAGATTGCTTGACATTAGAAGCAAATTGTCCTTCATGGGGACACAAGTTGGTGATGTTGACATCAATGCTACTTTTCTTAAAAGTCTTGGTGAGGTGTGGAAAATTGAGGCAAGATCCATTCTTGCCAATAATACTTACAAAAGTTTCACGTTTGATGACATTTACAACAAACTGAGGCAGTTGGAAGATGAAACTCTTTTGGAGCATGGAAACAAGTCTACCAACAGTAATATGGCCTTCTTCTCTCACAGTGAAGGTCAATTCAATCAGAAGGACTCTTACATGCATCCAGTTACTGGATCATCATGTGTCAGCGCTAGAACAAGTCCTGTCAACGTCTCCTTTTCAGACGCTGACACATTCAAAAGTGACTCCCCAAGAGTTAAACCTGCTGGTTTGGATTTGGATACTGTATGTGCTTATATTGCTTCTTTCCCAATGGTTCAGTGATTACATATGAGGACCTTGAGCAGATAAGTGATGAGCACTTGGAAGAGATGGACATTAAGTGGAACATGGCTCTTGCTAGTATAAGAGCAAACATGTGGAACAAAAGGTTTAAGAAGAAGATGACCTTCAATGCAAAAGACACAGCTGGATTTGATAAATCCAAAGTTGAATGCTACTACTGTCATCGTATGGGGCACTTCATGAGGGAATGCAGATCTCCTAGAAGATCTGATGCTGGTAAACCCTCAAGTCAAGTTGTTAAAACTCAGGATTCCAAAGCCATGGTTGCAGTTCAAGGAATAGATGGTATGGGATGGGATTGGAGCTATCTGGCTAAGAATGTTGAAGAGGATAAAGCTTTGGTTGTTGAGGTTGAAGAAGAAGAGCATGTTGAATATGCTCTCATGGCACACTCCTCCTCTTCATCTGATAATGAGGTATACAATGATGCTTTTTGTAGTAAAGGTTGTAGGTTGAACACTGAGAAGCTTAACAAAGAGGTGTTAAGATTATTAAGTGATGTGAGTACTGAAAAGTGAAAACTGTCTAATTACCAACTAGCTCTTACTCAAACTGAGAAAATAGTTTCTGAATACTAGAAAATGGAATTTGACTTAAAAGATAAAATAAATATCTTAAAACATGAGTTAAATGCTAGTATGGATATTAGAAACATCATGGAAAGGGTTAATGGTGAGTTACAGGCTAAGCTAGATGAGGCCATTAAGAATAAAGACAATGTTGGCCTTAAAATTCAAAGATTTGATAGAGCCACTCAAACCCTAGGAGACTGTGTGAGTAAACAAAGAGATCCTAAGGACATGACTGCGATTGGGATGAATGATTACTCTATGGTTCCACCACCAGCTGGTGACTTCTATGGTGTCCAACAAAAGGACCTATCTTGGACTGGTTTGCCAGAATTCCAAGAGGAGGAATTCATTCCTCCACCAAGAGTTGTCACTCCAGTTGAAGAGTACCAAAAAAAGTTGACTGATCTGAATGAATGGAAGAAAGCTAACCCTACTTTGTTTGTTAAGGGTGGCTTGCTATGTGAAAGTCCCAGTGAGTCAACACCCATTAAGGTTACTAACCCAATCACTGGTAAAGCTGTTGATCTTGGCTCCAACACTGATAGAAAACCTAGCATTAAGTATACAGAGATGTATAGGAATACTAGGTCACCCAAGAGCCAAGTTAGCAATAATGGAACAGGCTTCTTCTCTTCTAGACCTAGGGTTGTGTCTAAGAAAGCTAGTTATACTTGTGGTAGCTTTTCACACTTGGCATATAAGTGTGTCAACGCTCCCAAAGCCAGCGCTGACAGGAACAAATTCAGCGCTGATAGGAACAAAGTCAACGTTGTTAGGAAGTCAAACGTTGTCAGACCCAAACCTTGTGTGCAGCAAAGTCCACAAGTGATTAGACCTACCCCATTCTTTACTAGAGGGTCTAACACTCATGGACAAATGCCATTTCAAAATACAAACACCTGGTCTAATAGGCAATGGGTTTCTGTAGCAAACCCTAGATTCAACGCTGACAAGGGTAATCTCAGCGTTGACAAGATCAATTCCAACGCTAACAGAAACGTGACCAGACCTAAATATTTGCAACCACAAGGAAAGGGGTCTAAAGCTTCTTCAAGCTTAACATGGAGACCCAAGGAAGATCAAAACCCTAATGATAATGGTATTTCAATGACCTGCAACAGATTTAATTACATTTCAAAGGTCATTACAAAACCTATTGGGGTTAATTGGGTATTTCATCCTAAGAAGGATGAAAATGGGGTTGTTATGAGAACTAAGTCTGTTCTTATTGAACAACCAGATGAATCCAAGTCTTCTAAGGCTTGGGTTCCCAAAGAAAACTAATTTGTTTTCTTTATGTGCAGGGCATTCAAAGACAGGTCAATGATTATGGATATTGGGATAGTGGTTGCTCAAGGCACATGACAGGGAAGGAAGACTATTTGACCAACTTCACTCCCATTAAGGATGGTGATGAGGTTTACTTTGGAGGCGGATATGGTACTATCACAGGCAAAGGAACCCTTCTCACCAAGAATTTGCGTTTTGAAAACATATTTTTGGTAAAAGAACTTGATTACAATCTTTTTAGTGTATCACAAGTTTGTGATAACAAAAATAAAGTTCTGTTTACTGATACTATATGTTTGGTGTTAAGCAAGGATTATAAGATCCCTGATGAGAAATATATTGAATATAGAACACCTAGGCATAAAGACATATACAATGTGAATTTGAATGGGATTAAAATGAATAACAATATGTCTTGTTTCTATGCTAAAGCTTTAGTAGATGAGAGTAATTTGTGGCACAGGAGACTAGGGCACATAAATTTTAAGAATATAAATAGGCTTGTGAGACTTGGCTTGGTTGATGGTTTGCCTGAAAAGGCTTTCCACAATGACCACTCTTGTGTTGCATGTCTTAAAGGCAAGCAACACAAGGTCACATTCAAGTCCAAACAGGTGCATACTAGTTCTAGACCTCTTCATATGCTACACATGGACCTCTTTGGTCCAACCAATATAGAAAGTTTGAATGGTAAGTCATATTGCTTTGTCATCACAGATGACTTTTCTAGGTTTACTTGGACATTCTTTCTAGCTATGAAGAGTGACACATCTGATATTCTAATTGATTTTATCACTTAGATTGAGAAGAGGTCTGGCAATGAAGTTAAAATGCTTAGGAGTGATAATGGTGGTGAATTTAGGAATAAGAAGCTAGATGATTTCTGTGTCAGGAAAGGAATTACTAGGCAATTTAGTATTGCTAGAACCCCACAGCAAAATGGGGTTGCTGAGAGGAAAAATAGAACCCTAATTGAAGTAGCCAGAACAATGTTGGCTGATGCTCATTTTCCTATAGCCTTTTGGGCTAAGGCTGTTAATACAGCTTGTTATGTTCAAAATAGAGCATTGGTTAACAAAATTCAGAACAAAACACCTTATGAGTTACTTTGGGGAAGAAAACCTAATATTGGTTTTCTCAGACCTTTTGGTTGTCATGTAGTAGTTTTAGATACTAGTGATGCCTTAGGAAAATTTAGTGCAAAAGGTGATGAGGGCTACTTCATGGGGTATTCAGTGCAGAGCAAGGGATATAGGGTTTATCTTAAAGAAGAAAAACGTATACTTGAAAAGGTACATGTTAGGTTTTTAGAAAATAAACCTAGTGATCCTGAGAGTGGTCCTAATTGGTTGTTTGACTTTGAACCTTTATCTAGAACTTTAATTTATATGCCTGTCACTAATCCAGACATTGTGAAGGTAACTTCAAATGTTATGGAGGAACAAGTTGTTGATGTTTTAGGTACTCAAGTTCATGAAAAGGTTGGATCACAAGCAGAAAAGACATCTCTTATACAAGAATATGTTACAATTCCCATTTGGACAGATGCTTTTGCTGCTGCTGCTGCTGGTAAAGATAATTGTGGTCTCCAAGTCCCACCAGATACAAACATGCATGGTCCATCAGGCGCTGACAAAGTAAAATCTAGCACTGACAAGACCAATTCAGACGTTGATGGTTCAGACGTTGACAACAACAGTTCAAGCGTTGTTAGCCCAAGCGCTGACAAACAAGGTTCAGGCGTTGACAACACTTCTGCACATCTTTTCTCTTCCGTTTTTGAACAAGGTGAACCTTCAAATCTATATGAAGAGGTTCATCCTCATGTTGATGAAAGAGAGTCTGATGAAGAAGATATTGGCAACATGGAGAATGAGGTTGAGGACACCAGACGTTTTGAAGGAGGAGTTCTCACTTCCACTATGAAGAATCACCCCACTTCTCAAATCATTGGTGATATTATGACTCTATTTCAGACTAGAAGATCTCATCAAGGTCTTGGTGGGTTTATTGCCAATATACACAAGAAGGTTAATACCCCTCTTGTGCAAGCATGTTTGTTTGCTTGTTTTCTGACCAAGTTGGGTGGAAGCAATGCAGGATGAGCTTCACCAATTTGCAATTCAGGATGTTTGGGAGCTGGTTGATTGTCCCAGATATGTCAGACCTATAGGGACAAGATGGGTTCTAAGGAACAAGAGAGATGAAAGAGGAATTGTGGTCAGAAACAAGGCAAGGTTAGTGGCTCAGGGATATACACAAGAGGAGGGGATAGACTATGAGGAATCTTTGCACCAATTGCAAGGATTGAAGCTATAAGGATCTTTCTAGCCTATGCATCCTGCATGGGCTTCACTGTCTATCAAATGGATGTCAAGAGTGCCTTCCTCTATGGAACTATTGTTGAGGAGGTATATGTGATGCAGCCTCCAGGTTTTAAGGATCCAGAGAATCCAGATAAAGTGTATAGAGTCAAGAAGGCTATGTATGGACTTCATCAAGCCCCAAGAGCATGGTATGGTACTTTTTCTACCTATTTGGTGGACAATGGATTCAAGAGGGGCACCATAGATCAGACACTATTTACAAAGAAGAAAGGTAAGGATGTGTTGCTTGTCCAGGTCTATGTTGATGATATCATTTTTGGGTCTACTGATCCAAAGATGAGTGAGGATTTCTCCAAGCTTATGACAGACAAATTCAAGATGAGTGCTATGGGGGAGATGAACTTCTTTCTTGGTTTACAAGTTCAGCAGAAAGAAGATGGTATCTTCATCTCCCAGGATAAATATGTGGCTGAGATCTTGAAGAAGTTTGGCTTTTCTCCACATGAAAAGAGGGCTACTACTCCTATGGATAGAGAACACCCTTGGGGAAAGATTGGAGATGGGAAAGATGTTGATGTCAGGCACTATAGATCCATGATTGGATCCTTGATGTATCTTACAACCTCCAGACCTGACATCATGTTTGTTGTGTGTGCTTGTGCACGCCATCAAGTGACTCCCAAAGAATGTCACCTTTATGCTGTGAAGAGGATCTTTAGGTACCTAAGATGCTATCATGGTCTTGGTTTGTGGTACCCAAAGGATTCACCATTGAAGCTGATTGCATATTCAGATAGTGACTATGGAGGTGATAAATTTGATAGGAAATCCACAACTGGTGGATGTCAGTTTCTTGGGAGCAGGTTGATATCTTGGCAATGCAAGAAACAAACAGTGGTGGCTAATTCTACAACTGAAGCTGAGTATGTGGCTGCAGCTGCTTATTGTGGACAAGTTTTGTGGATTCAGAACCAGCTGTTGGAATACGGGTATAATTTCATGCATACCAAGATATTTGTTGACAATAACAGCACTTTATGCATCATTAAAAATCCTGTACATCATTCTAAAACTAAACGCATAGAAATTAGACACCATTTTATAAGAGATTGTTTTGAAAAAGGTTTAATACAACCAGATAGGGTTGACACTGAGGAAAATGTGTCAGATTTACTAACTAACCCTTTTGATGCTGGGAGGTTTCAATAATTGGTAACAAGTATTGGAATGGTCAATCTCACATAATATGTGTTTTAGAGTCTTTTTGTAAAAGTATGTACATGATGATGCATTGTTATTAGTCTTATTGATGATTTAGATTTTCCACTATATTTTTCTAACACTGACAAAGGTTACTTGAACGTTGATAAGTGTTTTTGTAACATCGTCAGCAATATAATTGTCTAACGCTGACAAAGCTTCCCTCAACGCTGTCATGTGTTATCGGGGCGTTGTCAGCAACAATGTTAGTTTTGTGGTTTTCAATCTAAATGTGCAGATGATGTTAGCAGTATACCATTGGATACAGAGTTGCTTATGGATCAATGGAGAAGCATTTGGACAAGTTTTTATTTATGGATGATGGTTGGAATTTTTAATTTCTATCTTGACATAAATTTTTATGTTCATGCATGTTTTAGCAACTTATGTATCATACTTTAAGGGGAGGTTTTAGGAACCTTTAGGATGTTTGGGTATCCATATGATAGTCTTATCACAATTCTAGATTGTGTCCACAGGTGAGTATGAGTTAGTTTTACTAAATCATGAGGCACTGTAGCATGCAAAGTTGATATACTATGCATGCTACCAAGACATTTTTGGCCTAGAATTGGTTGTGGTCTGTTGGGAGACTTGGGAATAATTTTGTTATGGAATTTACCTGGGAGTAACAAGGAATTTTATAAGGTAACTTGGTTGTTAAGAGTTTTGGTTAGCAAGGGACACTAGAGGATTGTTATGCCTCTCTTGCTTAAGCAAGTGTGCATAACTGGACAGTGCTTGCCGCCCTATAATAATTATCAGCTTTTTGGTTATCTTCTCTAGGATAAATTACTTTATTAAGGTCATTTTTCATTTTTAAACATTTTTATTTTTGGACGCTGACAAGTATTTTTCCATGCGTTGTTGTGACCAATTTAGACGTTGACATGGCTATAGGCAAACGTTGATAAGATTATAGCCGTTGGGCGTTGATAGGTTATTTTTGACCGTTGACACTCAATGGGTCCTACCCAGTTGTTACTTTTTGACATATTTTTAGGCCGTAATTTTGGGAGTTGTTACTTCTCATTTAATTCATGAGATAAACTTATACTTTTTCAATATTTTCATGATTGTGTTTTTGAAAATACTTGCCTATTTTTGGGCCAATCACATGCATTTTATTCTCTTATAAATTTGGCTCCTATTTTTAAACGGGGTATCTATATTTCTTGTCTAACACAATTTTCTTTTATCAACTTCATCTTCATCAATCAATTTTACCAGCTTTCAACTATGGCACCAAAGTTTAAACCATCAGAATTGGAATTGGGGTTCAGAACTCAACACAACATGATCGCGTATCTTGAAGCTGATGATACTCTGTTTCCTCAATACACACAAATGGTGGCGTATTTTAACGCATCTCCTCTTAGGTATGCTCTTTCTCATGCACCACTCATTCCAGTCACACATATTAAACAATTTTGGAACACTGTCAGTTCCTCAACAGTTAATAGAGTGACTACATTGACTTCTATTGTTCATGGGAGACCTTGGGTGGTTACTGAGGCTTTGGTACGCCAAGCCTTTCATCTTGATGATGCTGATGGTATAGCCACCCTTCCCATTAATGAAATAGAACAAGGGCTAAGGGCTTTGGGATATCCTTTTCCTGATGAAGGTACTCTAAACAATTATCATAAACAGGAGTTTCCCCAGCCTGGAAGTACCTCATACATGTCCTCCTTCAATGTTTGAGTCCCAGATGCACTGCAGACAATGAGATCAATAGATCTATTGCTAGTGCTATTGTGTGTATTGAAACTGGGTAAAAATTTAATTATTCAAAAATGATTTTTGAGGGCATGTGTAAAAACAAGGGGAACAAAATGACTTTAGCTTATCCCCGCTTTTTACAAATGGTTTTTGATGTTCAAGGATACTGCACAAGGGATCATAATGATTTTTATGAGATCCCTATGCAAAAGAAAGCTATTTTTATGAAGATGAACTCACCACCCCATCGTTACCTACCCTTAACCCAGGCTATGCTTGCTGTCATTGCAGCAGCTCAACCCCAACCCCAACCAGACCCCCAACCACAAATTGACCCAATACCTGAACCATTACCTTCACTTGAACATATGCAAATTGACCAAGAACCCTTCAACGCTGACACATTAAATGTTGGCGTTGATGTACCTATTTCCAACGTTGACACACAACCTTCACAAACCCAAACACCCCTTAACCAACCCACATCCACCCAATCTTCCACACCATCTTCCACACCCCCTGAATATAGGTTGATGAAACGCCAAAGGACTACTGGAGTGTTCTCCTCTGGTGGTCCTAGCCATGTAGCAGAGAGAACCACCACCACAAGTGTGGCTGGTGACATGAATGAGGCTGGGACTATTGGTTCTGGCTTAGAAGCTGGCCAAGGCAGTCCCACCATCATTAAGTCCTCATCCATGCCCAATGAATCTGACTTGGGAGGTCAAATCCCCATTTTAGAAGAGGGCAGACTGGAACCAATGACTCTTATGGAATTGACGGCAGTCTGCATGAGCTTGCAAAAGCAAAATGCAGACTTAGTACAAGTTGTCAGCTCACAAGGCCTTGAACTCAAGCAATTGAGGGAGAGGATTGTTGTTTTGGAGACTGCAAGTGCAAGGAGAGGTATGGAGAAATCTTCCAAAGGGGAGGAAGATCCAATAAATCTGAGTGATAAGGGCAGCCATGATGGTCAATCTTTGGATATTGCTGAGGCCCTTACAACTTTGAAGAAACAGACAGGTTTTGATACGTCCTTAGTCTCTCCTACCAACTTGAATTTATCATTTCTTGCTATGATGGAGGAGATTGTAAAAGGCGCTGAGGCAGGAAATTTGGGCGTTGACAAGGAGAATTTGCACGCTGACAGAAATATTTTGGGCGCTAACACAGCAAAATTGGGCGTTGACAGACCAGCACATGAGGGTGATGTGACAATCCGTCAATTTATGATTTATATTTTATTCTCAAATATTATTTAAAAACATTATTTTAAAGTTATATTATGAACTCACTTATTTTTGGGAAGAAATTTGGATTTACATCTTGAAGTAGCATCGACTACGTCTAAACCGGAGGATTCTACGTTACGTGCTTACGTTTACATACACCGTCTTTGGTGACAGCCTGACATTTCAGGAAATAAATTTATCCGTGAATATTATTTTGGGATTTTAATTTTTAGTTGGTTCATAAACTCACAAATTTACGAGAAAAGATTAGGACTTACGATTATAATTTAACGTCCTTTACGACTAAACCGGAAACCTTAGGATTACGTATTTACGTTTTCGAACTCTGTTTTTGATGAGACAATTTTTATTAGATTCGTTTTGTGCCGTTAGTTCATAATTTATAAAAACGTTTTTCGTAAAATGACCCGAGGGCACGCAAATCGAGGAATACCCGTAAATTAGCGGGATGGGAAAAAACAAGTTTATCCCACCCCACTGACACATGGGATGGCCAAAAGAGGACACCACATCCATGATGTGGCACCCTTGTAGCTATAAGCTTACACATGGAAGCTTAGCTTCACATGAAAGCTAACTTTTCCCACCAAACTAGCAAAAACCACTAAACTTTACCATTTACTTCCATTTCACATGCAAACCACCATAAACACTTTCCTCTCTCTCTAAAATTCGTCCACTATTCATCAAAATCAACCCTCATTTGATCTATGTAGCCATAAAATCATGTGTTACTCATACATATGATGATGATACTTTGAAGCTTTGAAGATTGGAGGTGATTCTAACATCCAAGGAGAAGATTTGTTGGTGTCATAGGGTTGATTTTCTATGATAAGTTTATAAAGGTTGGTAGACTTGAAGATGATATTGGTTTATCACAAGTTTTGCCATCAAAATCCAAGTCTTCTTCATCAAAGACTCATCTTTTCATCACTAATGGTGGTATAGAGATTGTCCTTCCTATCCTCTTGTTATTTTGAATACGTAATCTTGTATTTTATTTACTTATGTATATGTATATGATGATGAATGATGATTAAAAATATTATGTGGGGATTTGGTGTTGATAGATTTGATAAACATGGGTAAAAAGATGGAAAACCACATGTAAAATGGTTAAATCTTGCTTAATAAGATGGCTGTATAAAAACAGTAAGCAACCAAATGATAAACTGATAAAATGGCATAGTGGAATCAATTTACAGTAAGTATTAGGTGTTATACACATGTGAGAGTTGTCCATGCAATGGAATCATCAAAATGAGTGAGATATGATCAAAACAAAATTAGTATACCAATCTGAATAGTCTGTTTTGTAGGGACTGTTAAGAATACTTAGACATGGATTGAGCAGTAGATATAACTAACTTATTTGTAGCACATAATATGAAGTTTATGTCATCCAAAATTGAGTTCTATCTCATTATAGAACTCAAGATATGATAAAAATGGTGAAAGTGAAACTAAAAATCAGATTTTGTGAAATTAAAGTTTAATAGTTTTATATAAGCACTCAAAATAATATAGTATAAAATGTGAAATTAAAACCCACTAACTTATATATTTCATTTATATAAATATGTATAAGGATAAATAAATGGACATTATATAAAAATGGTAGTTTGTTATGTTTTATAAGTTATAAAAACTATAAACATGATTTTTACGTCTTATCGGCTAATACCGTAAAATTAACATTTTTCGTCAATTAAAACTTAGACGGTCGGACCTGTCTAATGTAAACTATTTAAAAGTCATATACTGATATATAAGTACCTAATACAAGTAAAAACCGATAAAACCCGAACTATATAACATATGGACATTAACGGGCTAAGTTAGCATTATGGGACTAATAATCCAACTAAATGGGCTAAACACTTATAAATTTACTTATTGGGCTTAACCCACTTAGGCCCAAAATGTAAAGTATAATACTGATAATAAAATTATAATTGGGCTAATGAAATGTATTGGGCTTGTAATGGGCCTATTGGGCCTCCAAAATGTAAACAAATTGAGCTAGTGTAACTAGTATAAAAGTTACCAACACATAAACACTATAATGAATGAGTAAAGATGTATAAACCCAATTGATCATCATCATATGTATAAAATCATCATATGTATACATAATTGTTATTTTTATAAAGTCATTGGACAAGAGTCTAAGACGAGTATTATTTGTCTAGGTTTCCGTGATTGAAGCACATACCGTACATCCGAATCGCCGATAAACCGCTTTCCCACATCAACGTGAGTTCATAGCCTCGCACTCTTTTAAATGTTTTTATGAAATGTTTTATAAACCCGCGAGGGAGATAACATGTTAGTTTTGATAAAATAGGACACCATTTGTCCCGATTATTTGTTTATTGATTTGGACCCGAATGATTGTATGACCCGATGAATGATTATATGACCCGATAAATGAAATGAAATGGATTATAAAAGTTAGGTTATGTCATTAAAAGTCCCATTAGCATGATTGTGAACTACCGGGATTTGGTAGACGCTTATGCATATAATAGTACTATTGGGGGACGATCACCCCAGTTCGCGCCTTGACGGTTGATCCCCGTCGTGCCACATTGATTGGTAAGAGAATTTATGTATGAGAAGATTTACACAAGCGTGATTATTGTGACGACACGCTAATTTAGATGGGCAAATGAGTTTCGGGTTAGCTACCCGTTGTTTGTTGTAGTAAGGTAACAATGTCATGCGGCTTATAATAATCCAATTAACGAAATACTGCTTTATGCATTGAATTACGATACATTGCCTGACTAGCAATACAGGGTCTTATCATTGATATTATGTTCGTGTTTTGGTTTTATATAACCATATTCATATAACGGTTTTTATTTAATCTATACAACGTTATAAAACGTATTGCATGATGTTTTTAACGACAATGGTTAGTATAATGATTTTGAAGGCGAAAGCCTATATTATGATTTTTGATAAGGATTTGTATAAAATGACTTTGGCTATTTTCTGGCCTATTACAAAGATTTGTACAAAATGATTTTCGGTAATAATTTTATACCGATGTTATATTGATAGATTTCATTAAACTCTATGAATTCACTCAGCGTTATCGCTGACCTTTTCTTTTAACATGTTTTATCTCAGGTACTTGAAGGTAATTCTCGGGAAGACAACAAGAATTCATGGCCCGCACTTAAATAATAATTTCCATTCAAATGCTTTGTAAAATTTGTATGAAATACAATGACTTGGGACCTATGTAAATTTGATATTTATGAATGGAAATGCTTTATTTTTAAACGACGCGATTTTTAAGCGTTGTCTATAATGTGAGTAATGTGTTATCCCGTAACACCAACGAGTCTTCCGCTGTATTGAGTTGTATAAATTTGGGGGTGTTACAGTTTGGTACCAGAGCTCTCGCTATAGAGAACGAAATTTTTTTAAAACTAAGGTTTTGAATAAAACATTTCAAAATCTTTTAACTATAAACATTTTTCTAAAAATGTCTAAAAATCTTTTGACTATAACGGTGCCGAAGAATTCCCGAGTTACCGACAAGGCCAGACTGAGAAGTGTTATTTTAATATATATATAACTTGGATTATATATATATGATGTAATTTTATTACATGATTGTTTGATGATTATTTTGATATTTATACGAGGTATTTATACGACGTAGATTGTCACATGGAACCCTAAATCCCCTAGTAAATTAATCGAAGCTATTCCTGTAGGAAGTCTAGCTATCCTAGATCTAAACCAAGTTGTGGATATTTATGATCCCAACAAAATGGTTGATATTCGTAGAAGTGTTGATAGTAGTTGATTGTAATCTTGAAGAGGAATTGGCGAGATTAAAACTGACATTGATGTCATTACGATCTTTACTTATAGAGTGGAGTTGGACAAAACCATTACCACCTGGAAAGATGTCATCTGATATGTTGTCCCCCAATTCTTAAATTTGAAATCGAAAGGGTGAATGTTGCACTTGAGGCTGTTATTGGAACCATTACCCAAAAGCCTCATGCCACTAGTACCTTTCCGAGAAGTCTAATTGAATGTGTGATTCATTTCATACTAGTGACTCATTTGATAACTATCATTGTAAGAGTTATAGGATTGGAAATTAGGCGTTGTTCATATTGAGCTTTTATTGCCCTTTCAAGGCCTAAGAATAAGGTTGAAAGTATTAGAGAATGAGGTAGGATATCGCATTGACTATAAGTTGATTGAAAATTGAATAAAGTAAAATTTAACTTGTATGGAATAAGAAACTGTTAAGAGGAAGTCGTTGAGCCCTGTGATTGAATTATTAGGTTTTAATTGATTGCTGATTCGTGTTAAGGGTTGTTCCTAGGCCATTGTCCACTAACGAGGATGCCCAGTGTCCAAGAAATAAATTGAAGAAATCTTCTTCTGAATTGAGACCAATTGATCTTCTAGGACATTTGGAACACCTAATGACTCTTGTAGATTAGTATTCATTGTGGTATCTTTTAAAAATCCCTAACTTAACTAAGACATCAGTTGGTAGGATGAGTTCTTGGAATTGTATGACATAGTGACACACAATGTGTGACGGTACAATTCTGTCTTGTTTGTGATTAATGAAAAGACTACCTTTGATTGCTAAATTCTACATGTATCGATGTTATCTATCTTTTATTGCTTCATCCTAATGATTGAATTAGTGATGCAACCATTGAACAAGTACTCATCTCCATTTGAGTTACGTTGTGGATTATTGTCTTTTTATTCCTGAGTACCATCGAGGTCATGAACCTCATGATTATTTGGCTAAAGCTCATTTACTATCATATTGTAGTTAGTCCTTGGTGAACA
Organism: Glebionis coronaria; assembly: GCA_025667525.1. Classification (NCBI taxonomy): domain Eukaryota; kingdom Viridiplantae; phylum Streptophyta; class Magnoliopsida; order Asterales; family Asteraceae; genus Glebionis; species Glebionis coronaria. The sequence goes on along the minus strand of CM046880.1, from coordinate 183,284,681 downwards.
AGCTTTCATCACTCTTTTGCAGATCACTCATTGTTTTTATAAGATAAAACAGTATCCCTTGAGAAAAATTGAATTTTTATCACCATATGGATTATTTAAAGTGAGACTTATAAATAATCGTTATCAAAATGAAGTTGTTTATTAAACACCTTGGAAAACTTAATTGTTTTCATAAGAAAGAAAATCTTTGTAAATTTATTTTTGATTCTTATCTAAGAATTAAGCATGAAAATGTTTTTACTATAAACATGATGATAAAATTTTGACGAACTGAGTATTGCATCGTTAATCTTGAAATTGTATATAGTTGCGCGCCTACATACAATTTAGAAGGGACCATGCAAGACTGATTAGTAGTCACCATAAAATTGATTAATAAACACTACATTTTCGTTGAAGTTGTGAAAGATTAAATTTTATGAGATCTGCAAGAAGTGAAAAATAGGGACATAGTGTTAGGGACACCTACATATGTGCCTGTAGCATCTATTCTTCTGAGTCGAATTTACTCATATGTGGAAATTGTCTTATTTGACAGTTGACAATTCTTTATTGTCCAATTCTCCCATAGTGAGATTCTTAGGAAAAGTATCTGATTACCGAGTGTTGATACCCGACTGGATGTATCGACGTTCCTATCATTTCTTTTGATTTGATTTCATTTGAATGACCTGGGTAACAATCCGAGGAGCTTTCGAATGCGTACTCAAATTATGAAAACATGGGATATATTCATATTCGTTAATGTTTTCGTCTGTATCTGATTTGAAATTCTCTCGCGTAGATTACGCGTTGACCTTACTCTTTTAAGGTTAGTTATGTCTCTAGATATCCTTGAATTGTGAAGGATTATGAGTTATTATTAGTCTTTTGTGAAGTTCACATCGTATCGACGGCAATAAAACTAAAAAGTTGATAGTGCCAGTAGAGTGGATTAATTGATTATGACTTGATGACATTGTCTTAATTGATGGGAACTCGAGTAGAATTCCCCTAAATGATAAGATGTTGATTATCAAAAGTGATCTAAATAATTCTTGATGGATGACCATATCCTGCATTTAGACTTGAAATTATACCGTGAAAGGTTGCGAATTAGTCATAGATACTATAATCTAGAAAGAACCTAATATGAATTTATTAAAAGATGTTTCCATTATCTAAAACTTTAGGAGGTATTTATTGGTGAATTACCTAGACTCTTGCCATTAAGGCAAGTTGAAATTGGTATTGATTATATTCCCGGTGCTGCACCTGTGGCATGTGCACTATACGTCAGCACCATCTGAATTTAAAATAATTACCGTACAACTGAGAGAGTTGTCATAGAAAGCTTTTATTCTAACGAGATCGTCATCATGAAGAGCTATGGTGTTATTATTCCTTTTATTTATTGATTACCGTGAACTAGGTAAATTGACGATTAAAATCTATATCCACTACCCAAGATGATAGATTGTTCGATCATTTACAAGGTTCTAGCGTATATTTGAAAATTTTGATCCTCGGCATGGTTATCATCAATTTCGCATCCACGAAAAAGATTATCTATTCCAATCACTACATCCGGAACTTGTAATGAACATTATGAGTTTCACGTGATGTCGTTTGGATTGACTAATACACATGTAGCATTCATAAATTTGGTGAATCACGTGTGTAGGCTGTAATCTGATAAATTCATGCTTGTGATCATTAAGGACCATTTGTTTATTTATAAGAATAAGAATGAGTTAATAATTATTTGCAGAATGCCCTGAGTCGGCCGAGTAGTAAAAATTTGTACCTTGAATATTTAACATGTGATGAAAGACTTAATCCTTTACATTATTTGACCGTGTGATTAATAGAAAATGGAAATATGTTTTGACAAATGTTTTAACAAAGGATTTTTAAGGGATTATTCCCTTATACACAAATCATTTAACTAAACTCCTGTTTAGGGGTAAATTTTTGTGTATACTTCAAGAGAACCTAAGAGGGATTGAGGAAACCATTCAAACCATGACTTAAAATTTGAAACGACACTTTTTGCTTTTCAACTAACAAAATTTTGACCAAAGTATAACCAAATATTTTTTTGAACATTTACGGATCTTATTAATTCTTTTCAATAAATCAACAAAAATCTTGTTAATTAAATTCAAATTTATTTTGAACATTTTATACATAATTGGTCGAACTAAGAAACTTAAATTTTTACGTTTACGTTTCATAAAAATTAAATATTTAATTATTTAATTACTTGTAATACTTATCGACGCTTTAAACGTCGAATTGAGCAAAACTGATAAAAATGATAGTTGAGACGAAACTAAAACCTAGAAAATATGAAGAAAGAATTTTTGAATAAATCCGGTCCTGATAATTATTTCATCAGGAAAAGTGAATGTAGATACTAACACATTATATAGAAAGGATAAAGAACCAATTAGGATGTATTTCTTAATAACGACTGTGCAAAATAAATTTCCAAACAATATAAAAATAAACGATGTTTGTAAAAAGGATAATATAGAGAATAAAAAGGGGTTCGCGGCTAATGTGAACCATTAGAATTAAGAAGCCGATGACGTTAAATGGATAAAAGGCCACTTGTGGTTGCCTAAATATGGAGATTTTGAGATGTAGTCATGTTGGAATCTTGTAAGTATAAGTATTCTATTCCTGTCATTTCTGACTAAATGTATTTTTATTTGAAGAAGTTGTACTAATGGCAAATTATGAAGGCAGACATCGCCTCATACATTAGTAAACGTCTAACTATTGCAAAGATCATCATCTGAATTTGATTCAATTTGGGTCATCGTCGACAGACTGACCAAATCTGCTAATATCATTCCTGTTAATGATAGATTCTCGATGAAGAAATTGAATCTTTGTATTTAAAAGAGTTGTGTAAACATAGTGTGCCATATCAATCATCTCTATCAAGATCCTCGCTTCGCATCGAATTTCTAGAGATTTGCTCAGAGGTCATTGGGAACGAACCTTGATGAGAGTACTCTTTACCACCCCAATCGAAGGGACGAGGTAAAGTAACGATACAAAATACTAGAAGTGTTGTTTTATATGATTGACCTTTGGTAATGAACCATATCATCATTCTCTTTTGGAGAGATTATCGTTGATAATTATCGTATTAGGATCGAGATTGAATCTTGTGAGGATATATATTAGAGCATCTGTAAGCAGGAGTTGGGATGAAGACACCCGACATACACCCATAGTGAGTTGGACATGTCTTTTAGGTTTAAGGTTTCCTATGATGGCGAACCTAACCTTACAAAATACTTGACCCGCGAGACCTGAAATGATTGTTGAAATTAGGATCTGATTATTGACTGCCGGTAGTGGGCAGGAGGTTATGTGAATATGAAATGTAGATCTTGAAGTGCCAGATGGGTTGCGAAGTTATGCCAAAAAATTTCACCATAGAAAGATGAATTGAAGATCTGAAAGATCATGGGAATTAAGTCCCCGTTGTATGGGACCATTGAGATGATGTAAAAGTTGGTTTGAAAGGCATATAAGCTGGATCTAACCTATGACTTCAAGGGCTGCGTGAATTATGTTTCGTAAATCGAACTTGATAAATATCTATCAAGTGAAAATCTGAATTCTTCTTGATAAAGTTTAGATCGGCGAAAAGTTGCATTCATCAAAAACCCGTGAACATCATGGATAGAGAAAGTAAGTCAACATTAAGCCTGATCTTATTCCCATAGTTATGTTTGATGAAACTCGCGTATTGTAATGAATTAGACTTGTGAGAAAAGACCGAATGTGGAGGAAATACCCACATGGCTTTAACTCTATAAGAAGCTAGTAGTAAGATAAGATGATCTTTGAGGACAAAGATCCTGTTTAGGGGTAAATGCTGTGACAATCCGTCAATTTATGATTTATATTTTATTCTCAAATATTATTTAAAAACATTATTTTAAAGTTATATTATGAACTCACTTATTTTTGGGAAGAAATTTGGATTTACATCTTGAAGTAGCATCGACTACGTCTAAACCGGAGGATTCTACGTTACGTGCTTACGTTTACATACACCGTCTTTGGTGACAGCCTGACATTTCAGGAAATAAATTTATCCGTGAATATTATTTTGGGATTTTAATTTTGAGTTGGTTCATAAACTCACAAATTTACGAGAAGAGATTAGGACTTACGATTATAATTTAACGTCCTTTACGACTAAACCGGAAACCTTAGGATTACGTATTTACGTTTTCGAACTCTGTTTTTTATGAGACAATTTTTATTAGATTCGTTTTACGCCGTTGATTCATAATTTATAAAAACGTTTTTCGTAAAATGACCAGAGGGCACGCAAATCGAGGAAACTAGAATCGAGTAATACCCGTAAATTAGCGGGATGGGAAAAAACAAGTTTATCCCACCCCACTAACACATGGGATGGCCAAAAGAGGACACCACATCCATGATGTGGCACCCTTGTAGCTATAAGCTTACACATGGAAGCTTAGCTTCACATGAAAGCTAACTTTTCCCACCAAACTAGCAAAAACCACTAAACTTTACCATTTACTTCCATTTCACATGCAAACCACCATAAACACTCTCCTCTCTCTCTAAAATTCGTCCACTATTCATCAAAATCAACCCTCATTTGATCTATGATAGCCATAAAATCATGTGTTACTCATACATATGATGATGCTACTTTGAAGCTTTGAAGATTGGAGGTGATTCTAACATCCAAGGAGAAGATTTGTTGGTGTCATAGGGTTGATTTTCTATGATAAGTTTATAAAGGTTGGTAGACTTGAAGATGATATTGGTTTATCACAAGTTTTTTCATCAAAATCCAAGCCTTCTTCATCAAAGACTCATCTTTTCATCACTAATGGTGGTATAGAGATTGTTCTTCCTATCCGCTTGTTATTTTGAATATGTAATCTTGTATTTTATTTATTTATTTATATGTATATGATGATGAATGATGATTAAAAATATTATGTGGGGATTTGGTGTTGATAGATTTGATAAACATGGGTAAAAAGATGGAAAACCACATGTAAAATGGTTAAATCTTGCTTAATAAGATGGATGTATAAAAACAGTAAGTAACCAAATGATAAACTGATAAAATGGCATAGTGGAATCAATTTACAGTAAGTATTAGGTGATATACACATGTGAGAGTTTGCCATACAATGGAATCATCAAAATGAGTGAGATATGATCAAAACAAAATTAGTATACCAATCTGAATAGTCTGTTTTGTAGGGACTGTTAAGGATAATTAGACATGGATTGAGCAGTAGATATACCTAACTTATTTGTAGCACATAATATGAAGTTTATGTCAACCAAAAATGAGCTTCTATCTCATTATAGAACTCAAGATATGATAAAAATGGTGAAAGTGAAACTAAAAATCAGATTTTGTGAAATTAAAGTTTAATAGTATTATATAAGCACTCAAAATAATATAGTATAAAATGTGAAATTAAAACCCACTAACTTATATATTTCATTCATATAAATATGTATAAGGATAAATAAATGGACATTATATAAAAATGTTAGTTTATGATGTTTTATAAGTTATAAAAACTATAAACATGATTTTTACGTCTTATCGGCTAATACCGTAAAATTAACATTTTTCGTCAATTAAAACTTAGACGGTCGGACCCGTCTAATGTAAACTATTTAAAAGTCATATACTGATATATAAGTACCTAATACAAGTAAAAACCGATAAAACCCGAACTATATAACATATGGACATTAACGGGCTAAGTTAGCATTATGGGACTAATAATCCAACTAAATGGGCTAAACACTTATAAATTTACTTATTGGGCTTAACCCACTTAGGCCCAAAATGTAAAGTATAATACTGATAATAAAATTATAATTGGGCTAATGAAATGTATTGGGCTTGTAATGGGCCTATTGGGCCTCCAAAATGTAAACAAATTGAGCTAGTGTAACTAGTATAAAAGTTACCAACACATAAACACTATAATGAATGAGTAAAGATGTATAAACCCACTTGATCATCATCATATGTATAAAATCATCATATGTATACATAATTGTTATTTTTATAAACTCATTGGACAAGAGTCTAAGACGAGTATTATTTGTCTAGGTTTCCGTGATTGAAGCACGTACCGTACATCCGAATCGCCGATAAACCGCTTTCCCACATCAACGTGAGTTCATAGCCTCGCACTCTTTTAAATGTTTTTATGAAATGTTTTATAAAGCCGCGAGGGAGATAACATGTTAGTTTTGATAAAATAGGACACCATTTGTCACGATTATTTGTTTATTGATTTGGACCCGAATGATTGTATGACCCGATGAATGATTATATGACCCGATAAATGAAATGAAATGGATTATTAAAGTTAGGTTATGTTACTAAAAGTCCCATTAGCATGAATTGTGAACTACCGGGATTTGGTAGACGCTTATGCATATAATAGTACTATTTGGGGACGATCACCCCAGTTCGCGCCTTGACGGTTGATCCCCGTCGTGCCACATTGTTTGGTAAACGAATTTATGTATGAGAAGATTTACACAAGAGTGATTATTGTGACGACACGCTAATTTAGATGGGCAAATGAGTTTCGGGTTAGCTACCCGTTGTTTGTTGTAGTAAGGTAATAATGTCATGCGGCTTATAATAATCCAATTAACGAAATACTACTTTATGCATTGAATTCCGATACATTGCCTGACTAGCAATACAGGGTCTTATCATTGATATTATGTTCGTGTTTTGGTTTTATATAACCATATTCATATAACGGTTTTTATTTAATCTATACAACGTTATAAAACGTATTGCATGATGTTTTTAACGACAATGGTTCGTATAATGATTTTGAAGGCGAAAGCCTATGTTATGATTTTTGATAAGGATTTGTATAAAATGACTTTGGCTATTTTATGGCCTATTACAAAGATTTGTACAAAATGATTTTCGGTAATAATTTTATACCGATGTTATATTGATAGATTTCATTAAACTCTATAAATTCACTCGGCGTTATCGCTGACCTTTTCTTTTAACATGTTTTATCTTAGGCACTTGAAGGTAATTCTCGGGAAGACAACAAGAATTCATGGCCCGCACTTAAATAATAATTTCCATTCAAATGTTTTGTAAAATTTGTATGAAATACAATGACTTGGGACCTATGTAAATTTGATATTTATGAATGGAAATGCTTTATTATTAAACGACACGATTTTTAAGCATTGTCTATAATGTGAGTAATGTGCTATCCCGTAACACCAACGAGTCTTCCGCTGTATTGAGTTGTATAAATTTGTGGGTGTTACAGGTGATGTATCCCAGTCATCATCCATCATTAAGGAGGTTTCTTCACAGGTATCACCATCTAGCTTACCAACAATTGCTTCATTAGATAAGGGTAAGGGTATTGGTAGAAGAGATTGTTCCAAAGGATGCAGCTCAAGTTGAGTTTGATAGAAGATTAGTTGCACAAATCATGGAACAAGATAGAAAGGAGGTGAAAGAGTCACCATTTGTTGTTACTTTAGAAGAAGGGAGTGATGGAGCTAGCTCAGACTCAAGTGTCATGATTATAGAACCAGAAAGACTTGAGTATGGAGAAGAGTTGGCCAAGGAGAAATTAAGAGAGTTGAAATTGCAGGTTGACTATGATATGCCAGAGGTGGTTCAAATGTATAATGCTTGGGAAGAAAGATGTATGGATAATCCATACTTGACCATCTCAGATCAAATATGGGGTTTGGAGATTCTCCTCAGAGTTCAAAAGGATTGCCAGGTAATTTTTAAACACAAGGCAAGCAATATTCTCTCAGAGTTAAAAAGGGATAGAAGGGAGCTATACTGCATGTTGCTCAGATGTCATGGAGTAGGATGGACTTATCAGAAATTGAGGGCATTGACATTTGATGAGTTGGAATGCAAGGCTTATCCCATTTGGGTGAGAGTGCAAGAAGCAAACACTCTCAGACTTCTTTCTGATGAAAGGAAAGAAGAACTTGCAGAAGAAATAGAACTCAAGAAAGCTATGTTTGTTCCCAGACCAGTGAAAAGGGAGTTTCTCTTGAGTTTCCCAAAGATATGGATCCATTGTATCCAAGTGAAGCTGTCATAAGAAAGAGCCTCAAGCTCTCACCATTAGAAGCTTCAGACATGGTCCAAGTGTTACCTCTAGATTCCAGGAATCCAATTGTGAGCTATGAAGAAGATGAATGTGGATTCTGGAAGATTGGCAGATATGGAAAGGAGGTACACACTTTCACTACTCTCATATCTTTGTTTGCAAGTTGTGATAGAGAAGACTTGGTAGACCTATGGAGGTTGCTAGATACCAAGTATGAGGCTGAAGCACCAACTTCAGCTAATGGAATAAAACTGTGGTCCACATTCAAGAGAATGTGTGGACCAAAAGATGAGGATCCTGCTATTTGGAAGGATCTTGAAGATGACCTCAGTGGTCTTCAATGGAGATTATATTCAGCTGCTGGTGTTTACCATTTGAGTTCTACAAAGTTTGCTGAGTATCTACTTGTGGATGGTCAGTATTTCATATCCAAGGCTATCTTGGAGAAGATGAAGAACACTCAACTGGAAATAGATTATTCAAGTGACGTGGCAAAAGACTTGATCAGATTTATTTATTACCAATATGAGAAGGTTTGTAAGATTCCTCCTAGTCCTTAATGCTTATTCAGACACTTGATCATAAGAGTGGATATCAAGTTTAGGGGAGGATTGTTGGGAATAAATTAAGGCCAGATCACTTGAGCGCTGACAAGAGTAAAACAAGCGTTGACAGGAGCAAACCAAGCGCTGACAGCTCAAGCGTTGACAAGATAAAGTCAAGCGTTGATACATTGAAGACAAGCACTGATGGGAAGATATACTCTACGCGTTTATTGTATTCTAGATTACTTCTAGTAAAGATATGAACAACAATGTATTTTCTATATTTATCTTTACCTAGAATAGCTGATACGTAGATTATTGTACAAGGCTTCTTATGTCTATAAAAGAAGACCTTTAGGTTAATGTTTCATATAAGTTTTCATTCGTAAAACTACTTTCATTATAAGAAAGTTTGATATTATTAATCAAAGTGAAAGTTTGTTTACATCATTGTGTGTTCTTGTTTAAGTGTTAATTCCGCATAACACTTAGATTATCATAAGCATATACAAAGGTTTCTCTAAGTGTATTACTTGATCTAATCTCGTATACATAAAGCTAAATCGATCTAAGTTTGGGATCAACACCGCGAGCTCAACAAGATCACCATTTGAAATAGGTATCCGTTGCCACGCATTGACGACTTGTTTGACCAATTCCAAGGGGCCAAACATCTCTCCAAAATTTATCTGAGGTCGGGCTATCATCAGTTACGGGTTAAAGAGCATGAAATCGCCAAGACTGCTTTCCGTACACGTTATGGACACTACGAATTTGTAGTCATGCAATTTAGCCTTACCAATGCTCCAGCTGTTTTCATGGATTTGATGAACAGAATCTTCAATGAATTTCTGGACAAGTTCTTCATTGTCTTCATTGACGACATCTTGATATTCTCTAAGTCCAAGGAGGAACACGAAGACCATCTTCGGTATAGTATTACAGATTCTTCGCCAGAAGCAGCTGTATGCTAAATTCTCCAAGGGTGAGTTCTGGTTAGACAAGGTGGCGTTCTTAGGTCACATTGTATCAGTAGAAGGAATCGCCATAGATCCAACAAAGGTTGAGGCTATTACCAAGTGGCCAAGACCGACATCAGCGACTGAAGTTCGTAGTTTCCTAGGCTTAGCTGGTTACTACAGTAGGTTCGTAGAGAACTTTTCCCATTTAGCACTACCATTGACCAAACTGATGCGGAAAGGGGAGAAATTCGTCTGGACTGAAGAAAGAGAGAAGAGCTTTGAAGAACTAAAGCAGAAGTTAGTATCTGCACCGATTCTTACTCTCCCATCTGGTACAGGTGGATTTCAAATCTATAGTGATGCTTCTGGGAAGGGCCTTGGCTGTGTTCTCATGCAACATGGGAAAGTGATCGCGTACGCTTGACGGCATCTTAAGCCTTATGAGGAAAATTACCCTACGCATGACTTGGAACTTGCAGCAGTCATGTTTGCATTGAAGATATGGAGGCACTACTTGTATGGAGAATCATGTGACATCTTCACAGACCACAAGAGTCTGAAGTACATCGTCATTCAACGTGAACTGAATATGCGATAGAGAACATGGTTAGAGCTGTTGAAGGACTATGACATTAATCTGCAGTATCATCCCGGCAAGGCGAATGTAGTGGCAGATGCACTTAGTAGAAATTACGGAATGATAAACGGCATTAAAATTAAGGAGGACATTATAAGAGACTTAGAGCGACTAGACATCGAGATCATGGTATGTGGACAACACAGTTAATGGGCTAATCTTAGAGTGGAACCTGAGTTACTCTCTAGGATCAAGGAAGCTCAGAAGGATGATGGTGAAATCTGGGCGATAATTCAGAACTTAGAGAAGCAGACAGAATTTCGTGTAGACGAAGTCGGTATCTTATGGCAGGGCACGAGACTTTGTGTTCCTTATGATCAAGAACTCCGGGAAGCATTGTTAGCTGAGGCTCATAGCTCCCCATTCTCCATTCATCCTGGTTCGACCAAGATGTACCACGACATCAAGCAATACTTTTGGTGGAGTGGTATGAAACAGGATGTTGCAACTTACGTCTCCAAATGTCTTACCTGCCAGCAACTTAAGATCGAGCATCAGCGATCTAGCGGTCTTCTACAACCGTTAGACATTCCAGAGTGGAAGTGGGACAAAATCACCATGGATTTTGTTACCGGTCTTCCGTAGATAAAGATGAGGCATGATGCGATTTAGGTTATCGTTGATCGACTTACTAAGTCTGCTCCTTTTTTACCAATCCGCAAGGATGATCCTGTCAGTAAACTCGCTGATACTTACAAGAAGGAGATCATGAGACTTCATGGTGCTCCATCTAGCATCGTCTCGGACAGAGATCCTCGTTTCAGTTCGCGATTCTGGAAGAGTCTACAGAAAGCTTGGGGTACAAAACTTAAGCTTAGCACGGCTTTTCATCCTCAAACAGACGAGCAATCAGAGCAAACGATTTAGACATTAGAAGACATGTTGAGGTCATGTGTGTTGGAATGGACAGGAGATTGGGATGATTACATCTGTTTGATAGAGTTTGCATACAACAACAGTTGGCACGCTAGCATTAAGTGTGCTCCATTCGAAATTTTGTATGGCAGGAAGTGTCGCGCCCTAATCTGCTGAGATTAGGTTGGTGAGCGAACACTTGAAGGACCAGAAATGATAGAGTTGACCAACGAGAAGGTCGTTGTAGCTAAGCAGAAATTGAAATAGGCACATTAACGTAAGAAGAGTTATGCCGACTAGCATCATAGGGACTTACATTTTAACGTAGGAGATCACGTCTTTCGTAAGGTATCGTCGGCACGTGGCGTTAAGCGTTTTGGAATCAAAGGGAAGCTCAGTCCTCGATTCACTGGTCCGTTTGATGTCATCGAGCGAGTCGGTGAAGTATCTTATCGTTTAGCGTTACCGCCATAGCTTTCTCACGTTCACGACGTTTTCCATGTTTCCTTACTCAGAGGGTATAACTATCATCCCCTTCACATGGTTCAGTATCCACTGGAACAGATTCGTGAAGATCTTACCTTCATAGAGGAACCCGAACGAGTTCTTGACAGGAAAGAACGAGTCATGAGGAAGAAGACGATTCCATTCTTCAAAATCCTTTGGAGGGACCATACCGAGCAGGAAGCCACTTGGGAGACCGGGGAGTCTATCTGGACTTCTTACCCTCATTTCAAGTTTTGAATTCGGGTATGTTCCTCTTTTTCAGTTTACTTTATCTATAATTCGGGGACGAATTATTCTTTTTAGGGGGAAGAGTTGTAAACCAACATGATTTTACCATGAATAGTACCCTTATAATCGTACGTACATGATTAAAACTTTCCTTTTATAATATGAATACGTTTCTAATAAGTGTCAAAACATTTATCCTTTCACCACTTAAAACAATTAAAAACGAGACCAAAACGTATATTTGATGTTGTAAAAGTCGGAATTATACGTGGTTTGTGTTTTTGTTGTGTTTTAGGACAAAAATAAGAAAAAGGAAGAAAACACGGGCTTTTATGAAAGAAAAAGACAAAAGACGAAGTCAAAAGATCAAAAGTGTAAGAAGAACGGAAGTCAAAGACCTATTCTGAAGATTTATCGAAGAAAAAGTCTAAAGACGGAAGTTTGACGAAGTCGAAGAACCAAGTCTACTAAAACAAGAAAATTAGAAGACGAGTTCATTTTATCAGTCGACTAATCCAGAGACAAAGTCGAGAAAGACGAGTTATTTAAAAAGACGAGAAGACAAAAGAATGAAAGAAGGAAGCATTACACCAACCACTCCTTTCCCTATAAATAGAAGACCCTCACTTTCATTTTAGGAAAGTTAGTTCTTTTTTTTAGTTTCTCTTAAGGTAATTAGGAGTAGGTGTAACTTTCTCTCTCTAGTTTTACTTTCTCTCTCTAAATTTTCTTTCAAGTTTGCTTAATCTTTCATCTTTAAATCTTGTAATCTTGAATCTTTAATCTTCATCTTAATTTCAAGCATTTCATAATCAATCTTATTCTTCCTTTCTTGTTTTAATCTTGTGTTTGATTCGGTAAAAGTATGTAGTTTGTTTCATCTTTATGCTTATTTGATTAAGGTGCTTATGTTTTTGTTCTTATCATTTTTATGTGATTTATGGTTTTAGCTTATTGTTCTTTTTGATTGATTTGTTACTTTCTTATTTTTAATTAAGTGTTTTTAAAAGTTTAATTTTTTAAAAGTTGATTTTATAAATTTTGCTTATTTGGTGTTTTGAAAGTTTTTAATTCATGGCTTATTTAGTTCTTTTTAATATTGATTTGGTTAAGTTTTTGGTAAGTGCTTATTAGAAAAGTGCTTATTTGGTTTTTTCTTATTTTCCTCTTACATTCCATCGTAAAGTTCTTAAGGGTTTTAAGTATTCCGATCGAGTATCGTGATCGCATAAGCCTAAGGGTTTCTACTTGCGATCAGATACTACGATCACTCATTGTGATCGTTGATTGCGATTGTTAAATACGATCACTCATTATGATCGTTTGTTGCGATCGTCAGTTGCGATTGTTGACTTTGACCACCAGTTGTGATCGCTCGTTGCGATCGTGAGTTGCGATCGAGAGTTGCGATCTCGGGTTGCGATCGCTAGTTGCGATCGATAGGTGCGATCTGATCGCAATCATTGGTTTATTTTACTTAGTTATTTTTAAATGTTTATTTCTTTCCCGCCTTTTTTGTCAAGTTTTATTTTAAATTGTCTTGTCTTATTTTATTTTTAAATTTACTTTTTATTAAGTCCTAAATTTGTTTAATCTCTTTATAATTTTCATTTGTCTTAATTCATTTTAGTTTAAAATAGATAATCAAAAGCTCCCCCTTTTAGTTACTAAAAAAAGATAAGACCACCCTAAACCGTGATCAATTCGAATTCAATCGAGAACGAACAACAACACAATAAAAGTCTTGTCATATTAAAATGGCGTCGCTGCCGGGGATTGCAATTATGCATTAAAGTTATTTTTACCTACACTTATTTTATTTTTACCTACACTTATTATATAGAGAAAGGAGTGGTTGTTGTGATGCTTCCTTCTTTCATTCTTTTGTCTTCTCGTCTTTTTAAATAACTCGTCTTTCTCGACTTTGTCTCGGGATTAGTCGACTGATAAAATGAACTCGTCTTCTAATTCTCTTCTTTTAGTAGACTTGGTTCTTCGACTTCGTCAAACTTCCGTCTTTAGACTTTTTCTTCCATAAATTTTCAGAATAGGCCTTTGACTTCCGTTCTTCTTGCACTTTTGATCTTTTGACTTCGTCTTTTGTCTTTTTCTTCGATAAAAGCCAGTGAAAGCCCGTGTTTTTTTCCTTTTTAATATCTTTGTCCTAAAACAACACAAAAACACAAACCACGCATAATTCCTACTTTTACAGCATCAAATACACGTTTTGGTCTCGTTTTTACTTGTTTTAAGTGGTGAAAGGATAATTGTTTTCACACTTATTAAATCCCCTACACTTGACCATTGCAATGCCCTCATGCAATGCATTAACCCTTAGCCTTTATTAAACACTAGACAATAATGAAACTAAATAAAAATAGAAAATTACAAAATACTAGATGGAAGAAAAAGTAAGGAAATCTAAGACTTACATTAGGGCTTTGGTTGTCATGAATGTTTATCACCCTCAAGTTTCACGTTCCCTACACTAAGCTTAAAAACGAGATCATTGTTATTATAAGTTAGTAAGCTAACACTCACTCATGTGGCTCAATTATTCGCTTAGAACCCCTTATTCCTATGTGTATCTCTTGTATTTTATTGTTGTCTTGAATGATCACGAGGATGCATTTTTGACTTATTTGATAGTTTATTTAGGCCGAAAATAAAGTTAGACGATTAAATCAATAGTTAGCTAAAGGGCAAAAACTGCTTCTCGAAACCTCATAAAGTTCATATCTTGGAATAACTCGTTTCATGATTTGAAACCTTTCTCGGACCGAATTTTGGCATTGACTTCATACTTCGAATCTTGAGAGACGTTCTTGAAATAATGGTCTTCTCTTCATAATAGGTATTTCTTCACTTGAAGTTTTTGAAAGATTCTTCAAACTTGGACAACGACTTCTTCATTTTTCTCCAATCTTTATTTAGGATTTTGATATACAACGATCCGCACTAGGACTTGGATCTATTTATCCTCATACCTTGCTAGGGGAGTATTTGCTTTTCGTCGTGTGTCTCGTTCCTTCATATTGATTTTTGATAAATGATTGTTCACATCACTTTGGATCTTTAGCAACAAAATGTAGCCCTCATACCTTGTTAGGGCCTTTTTGGACTCGCCAATCTTCGCATCCCGCTTCAATAAGTTATGCCTTGGCTATGAACTCTAATTAATACCGAGCAACTTTTAAACGATCTTGTGTTAGAAGCTAAGTAACTTTTCAAATCGTACGACCTTATTTATTGCAATTATATTTATTAACAAGCGACGGGAGAAAAAGCTCATAATTAACTCACATAAATTCATGTAAGAATACCAAACTTATAATTGATTCTATCATCTCTCGTTCTCCATAATTTAAAATCTCAAGGAATAAGACTCGTGGATGCTTAGCCTATTAAATCAAAGTTTTGGGTTTTCAAGTCATCTATAGGATCTTGCAACTTCTTAGAATTTTTCAACTTTAGAATTCGCATTTTAAAGTTCCCTTGATAAACGACTTTCTAGGATCAATTATAGGAACTTGCGAAAAGTTCTAGTTCTTAACCCGTATGAAAGACATCTAAACTCATTAAAACCATTTTATTTAACTACTTTATTTTGACTTTATTCTTTTGAAATGAAATATATACATACGATGCAAGAAAATAAAAAAAAAAATAATTGAAAAATACTACTAGGCCAAAATAGATAAAAAATTTCGAAAAAGTCGAAGAATTAATTTTTTCGGTTAAATGAGGACATATTCATGGAAAAGCCCACTTAACTTCGATAGAAGTCCCCCTACACTTGATATAAACATTATCCTCAATGTTTAAGCATGTGGGAGTAAACTCCACTACACTTAGGACATTGTGCACTTTTTTTATATCTCTCTAAGGAAGAGACAACTATAGTGATTCCCATTTCAACATTTAACGATAAAATATTGAATCACAAGAGTATAGGATAGAACCGGGAAGATGGGAACACGGGATCATGGGTCGTCAAATATCATCAAACGTGGATCTTTGAAAGCTTTAATCACTGCACATCATAAGAAACAAGACAAAAAACACCTACATGGCTCCCCCATACACTTATTATTAAAACGGGTAAAAAGGATAGATCATCGGGTTTCCTCCCGAGAAGCGCTTGTTTTTGTTAACCGAGTCACGAGCCTGACTCGACCCAGAACTAATTCAACGGAAACGTGGTGAGGGATGGAATCATCTCGTGAGAGATGTCCTCACCAAAGTACAACTTAACTCGGTGGCCATTCACCTTGAAATTAGGCCCATTTGGTTGATAAAGCTTAAGAGTACCATGTGGGAAAATTTTAGCAACGGTGAATAGGCCGGACCAACGACTCTTAAGTTTTCCTGAAAAGATTTTCAACCGAGAGTTAAAGAGTAAAACTTGATCTCCAATTTTGAACTCTCCGTTTTTGATCTTTGAATCATGAACGAGCTTGGTCTTCTCCTTATAGATCAACGAATTTTCATAAGCTTCATTGCTAAGTTCATTAAGCTCATTGAGTTGGATTTTTCAAAGATCACCGGGTTTGTTAATATCAAAGTTAGCCCATTTCAAGGCCCAAGAAGCCTTATGATCCAACTCAATGGGGAGGTGGCATGCCTTTCCGTACACAAGACGATATGGAGTACAACCAATAGATGTCTTATATGCGGTACGGAAAGCCCACAAAGCATCATCTAACTTATCGGCCCATGAGGCACGATGCTCTCCCACAGTATGCTATAAGATTCGCTTAAGTCCACGGTTAGATATCTCGACTTGACCATTAGTTTGTGGATGATACGCGGTGGAAAGTTGGTGAGTGACACCATACTTAGCCATGACTCGTGCAAATTTATCATTGCAAAAATGAGTCCCGCGATCACTAATGATAGCACGAGGAACACCGAATCGAGCAAATAATTGTTTTAAAAAGTTCACAACCACCCTCGCATCGTTCATAGGTATAGCTTTTGCTTCAAGCCATTTGGCTATGTAAACAACGGCTACGAGGATGTATTTGTTTCCTTTAGATGATGGAAATGGCCCTATAAAGTCGATGCCCCATACGTCAAAGATTTCACATTCTTGGATGAAATTTTGAGGCATCTCATCTTTATGTGTGATCTTGCCTTGTCTTTGGCAAGCATCACAATGTTTAACCATTTCATGAGCGTCATGATAAATGGAGGGCCAATAGAATCCAAAGTCGAAAACTTTATTCGCGGTACAGTTAGGACCAAAGTGACCACCGATGGGTCCTTTGTGGCAAGCTTCTAGGATTAGTAAAGCTGCCGGCCCATCAACACACCTACTAATGACAAGATCCGCACATTGCTTGAAAAGGTAACCGTCGTCCCAATAATAGTGTTTAATATCCTTAAAGAATTTTTTCTTTTGTTGGGACGTTAACCCTTCCATAAGAACACCACCCGCTAAATAGTTTGTAATATCCGCAAACCATGGGGTATCGTCAAGATTGGAGTTAATGGACATTAAGGCCTCATGGGGAAAGTACTCATTAATCTCTTGATTAGGAAGTTCCCCTTGATAAGGATCCTCGAGTCTACTAAGATTATCCGCGACGAGGTTTTCCGCTCCCTTTTTATCACGAATTTCGAATTTAAATTCTCGGAGGAGCAAAACCCAACGAAGGAGTCTTGTTTTAGCAACTTGCTTGGTCAAAAAGTATTTCAAGGCGGAATGATCGGTGTAAACGATGGTGGTGGAAAGCACAAGATAGGGGCGGAATTTCTCAAAAGCATACACTACGGCTAAAAGCTCTTTTCGCTAGTGGTATAATGCAATTGAGCTCCCGTCATTGTCTTGCTAGCATAATGGATTGGTTGGAAGTGTTTGTTCACTCGTTGACCTAAACCCGCTCCTACCGCAAAATCACTAGCATCGTACATGAGCTCCAAAGGTAACTCCCAATTTGGAGAGACTAAGACCGGTACCCTAGTTAATTTACCTTTAAGAAGTTCGAAAGAGACAAGACATTCTTGAGAAAAGATGAAAGGAGCATCCTTTTCTAAGAGATGAGGCATTGGTCGAGCTATTTTAGAGAAATCTTGGATGAAACGATGATACAATCTCGCGTGACCTAAAAAAATCCTAACTCCTTTGACGGTGGTAGGTGTAGGCAACTTAGAAATGACGTCAACTTTAGCACGGTGGACTTCGATATCGGCTTTGGAAATTTTGTGACCGAGAACAATGCCTTCTTTTACCATGAAATGGCATTTTTTCCAATTAAGAACGAGACGAGTGTCTTCACACCGTTTAAGCATACGTTCTAAATTGGCAAGGCAAGATGAGAAAGAATCACCATAGACCGAGAAATCGTCCATAAAGACTTCCATAGTTTCTTCAACCATGTCATGGAATATAGCCATCATACACCTTTGGAATGTCCCGGGATCATTGCATAAGCCAAAAGGCATTCTTTTGAATTTTCCATAAGGACAAGTGAATGTTGTTTTATCTTGGTCTTTTGGATCGATAGGAATTTGAAAATACCCAGAGAAACTAAGAAGCAATAGTAGTCATTACCCGCTAAACGCTCGAGCATTTGATCCATGAAAGGAAGAGGAAAATGATCCTTACGAGTGGCATCATTGAGCTTGCGATAGTCTATGAAAACTCGCCAACCCGTGACAAGTCGAGTAGGAATCAACTCGTTGTTTTAATTGGGAACAATGGTTATTCCGCCTTTCTTAGGCACACAATGGACGGGACTAACCCATGGCGAATCAGAAATAGGGTAAATCATTCCGGCATCTAGAAGTTTGATAACTTCGTTCTTGATGACGTCATGAATTTTTGGATTAACCATTCTTTGGCTTTGGATTGTGGGTTTAAAGTCATCTTCCATGAGAATTTTATGAGTGCAAAAGTTAGGATCAATTCCGCGGATGTCAGAAATTTTACAAGCTATTGCTTTCTTATGATTTTTGAGCACATCAATTAGTGGAGATTTTTCATCCTCTTCAAAGTCCTTTGCAATGATGACGGGTAACTTCTTATTGTCTTCTAGGAAAACGTATTCAAGATGAGACGGTAACTCCTTAAGCTCTAAATCTGGAGGATTGTCAATGGAAGGCTTAATCAAATTCGGATCGTCGTTTGTAACTTCCATAGGAGAAGGTGGAGAAATATGATCCTCATTGAGAAGTTTCTTAATGGTACGAATGTATTCTTCCCAATCGGAGGGAGAATCGTCATATTTTAAGTCCACATCCCCTAAAGTTGCTTCAAATTCTTTTAAAAGAAAGTCACTTTCTCCAAATAGAGTCAATGATGGAGCAATAGAAGCTACGTTCTCAACATTAGGTAAAGAAGATACACAACTTTTACAAGCGTCTTTGAAATGTTCTTCACAAGCCTCATCAAGTACGTCAATGAAATTAACGTTCTCGTGTTCATAAGGTTGCTTAGAAAGTTTACCCATGTTAAAGATGATTTTGTCGTCACCAACTCTCATGATTAATTCGCGCGCGGCTACATCAATAAGAGAGCGACCGGTCCTCAAGAATGGACGTCCAACGATTAATGGAACACGGGGATCCATCTTGTAATCAACGACAACAAAATCCGCCGGAAAGGTGAATATGTCGACACCGACGAAGACATCTTCGGCTATCCCCGCTGAATAAGAAACCGTACGGTTAGCTAACTCCAATGTCATTCGTGTGGGGACTAGCTCGGGTAGAGATAATTTTTTCCAAACGCTTAATGGCATTAAGTTGATACTAGCACCGAGATCGGCTAGGGCCATACAATTCTCTACCCCGGGAAACTTGCAAGGAATGAGAAAGAGACCCGGATCACCAAGTTTGGTTGGTAATTTCCTTAAAAAAACCGCGGAGCAATTCTCATTAAGTTGGGTTTGAGAAATATCAAGAAGTTTTTCCTTGTCACTTAAAATATCCTTAAACAATTTAGCATATTTAGGCATGTGAGCAAGCGCCTCGGCAAAGGAGATGTTGAAATTCAATTGTTTAAACATTTTAAGAAAGTTTGAAACTTGAATATCATCCTTGTTCTTCAACTTCTCTTTCCTCAACCTTGAAGGATAAGGTATGTCGGGTTGAGAGGAAGGCTTTGGAATAGATTGGTCACTCACATCCTTTGGTGGTGGAAGGGGGGGGGGGGGTGGAAGGTGAAGGAATTGGTGAAGGTTGCTCGTTATCCTTTGTCACAATCACCGGAGTAGGTTTAGGAATCTCGGGTTCATTATAGCCTTTTCCACTACGGGTGGTGATTGCTTTCATCTCCCCTCTTGGATTTGTAATGGTGTTACTCGGAAGAGAACCCGAAGTAGAGGGTTGATTACGTGGGAAGGAACTAGCCATCATATCTCTTAAGTCATTCGTTTGATTGCTTAAAGAAATTCGCATGTCATTCCTATGCTCGGCTCGAAGATCATTCCCTTGTTTATTCAAATCACCTTTCAAATTAATAATTTGGCTTTTAAGATTCTTCACCAGCGCTTCATTGGTCCTCATGTAAGTTTCGACCTCGTGATTAAATGTCGTGGGTTGGTTGGGAGGGGGAGCTTGGTAAGCGGGTGGTTGATATGTGGGAGGTTGGTAAACTTGATTATTTCCTTGAGGTGGATATGGATTTATTTGGGTTTGATATTGATTAGGAGCTCGAGGTTGGCTTTGATTGTTACGATTGAGGTTGTTTTGGTTTTGAGGAGTAAAACCGGGTGGTGAAAGAAAATTGTTCGAATAATAACTTAGCAAATTACGGTCACCTTGAGGACGTGCTTGATAGCCTCCCGTAGAAAGGTTACCGTTAGTCGCGTACACGTTCTCACAAGGATTGTCTTGAGTAGAAGGACAATCGGTGTATGAGTGAGGACCGCTTTAAGTCTTACAAGAAAGTGCTACAACTTTAACTTGTTGATATTGCTTCGTAGCCATGGTTAAGAAATTTTTGTTCATCTCGGCTATTAAGCGGTTGAGTTCGGTTAACTCGGGGTTTGATGAAGTAGAAGAAACATTGACCCTCGGGTTATTTCTTGAGGATGCGGATGAATCCCAATTTTTATGATGAGTGGTCATGTTCTCTATAAGCTCTCTACACTCCGTGGGTCTTGTTTTCATAAATGTACCACCGACGACGGCATTAATCGTATCACGATCACGAAAAGTTAAACCGTTGTAGAAAGTGTCAAATAGAGTGACGGGGAGCATATTATGGTTAGGACAACAATCGATCAAGACATTATAACATTCCCAAGCATCGAAAAGAGACTCATCGGGTTCTTGAGTGAAATCACTGATTTGATTCCTAAGACTAGTTACCATGGATGGTGGAAAGAAGCGCGACAAAAATCGTTGAGTCATCTCGTCCCATGTATGAATTGAGTTTTTAGGAAGATGATCAAACCATTTTTCGGCATGGTGGGATAAAGTGTGGAAAAAGATGAAGATGGAGAAAATCCATGGTAACACCGGGCAATTTCATGCTTTGAGTGACGGTTATGAATTTATCGAGGTGTTTGTTGGCATCATCATCCGGTAATCCGCAAAATGGGCAAGCATTTTGAACTTGTTGGATCATGTAATGCTTCAACGAAAATTCGGGAGCCGTGATTTGCATCGGCGCAATCGGTCCTCCACGTCCATTCATTGTCGGTTGACATAACTCCTTCATCGTACGAAGGTCGGGTTGAGGGTGATGGTTGTTATTATTCACAACAGGGTGTGGTGGATTGTTATTATTATGCACACCGGCCATATCTAGGTCTTTACGAGTCTCGCGCTCAAGGTTAGACGAAGATCGAGTACGCATACACTAAAAATGCAATACAATATTTTTAATTTTTTATCTTTTTTATTTTTTTGGATTTTTTGAAAATTTATATATTTTTTTTATGATTATTTGAAAAATTTTTATGCTATGAAAATAACATTCCCAAGAGAACGAATCCCAAAATCCAATTTTTCTCACAAAAAACCGTTAATCTTTACGAAAAGAGCCGGCAGCGGCGCCATTTTAATATGGTGAAAGGATAAGTGTTTTAATACCAGGTTTTTGCCTTGTAAGAAAATGTTATCGTCCGAATCTCTTCGAATTGACTATTGGTTCAAAGTGTGACTCAATTGTTCTTGGTGGAATAATAAATGGTTTGGTTGATTATCTAGTTTAAACTAATAGCAAATATGTAAATGTCGTTGAGTAAAATAAGAGCTTTAAAGATTAAACTAAAATAACGAGTTAAAGATAAATGCTTGAAAATTTAAAGACAAGATTAGAAAAATACTTGAAAACTTAATGAATCTAAAACTTGAAAACTATGTAAAAACAGGAAACTAATCCATCGGAATGCCAAATCGGAACTGATCGGAATGCTTGGTCGGAAAGTATGATCGGAATGTTGGAAATTATCACTAATCGAAATATGGCAAACAAGACTCGTCGGAATAATAGTGCAATCGGAATGTCCAATCAGAATAAGGGAAAAACAAGGCTAATCGGAATATGGGAATAAGAAGCTTATCGGAATGATTAAAACAATAAGTCCAATCTGAATGTAACACAAATCTCCCTCATCTAAATATCAAAACCCTAATCCGATCAGGGTGATCGGAATACCAAGGGTCCCAATCGGAATACAAACTCCCTAATCCGATCAAGGAGATCGGAATACTAGAGAAGTGAAAATCGGAATGCTTCAATCGGAAAAGGGTTTAAACCTTTTCCGATTACCCTTTTGATTCGAAAAATAAGCTAAGTGATAAGCTAGGATGATAAGCTAACACCAAAACTTGAACGAATCTATAATGAAAAGGACTAAATAAGCACAAATAATAACTTTTTCAACATAAAATAAGCAATCTTTTAAATCAAACCATAAAAAAAGAAACTTTTTAAGAAAACTTTCAAAAAGTAAATAAGCTAAACACACAAATAAGCCAATAAGCACAAAGATCTTAAAGCTTATTCGTTTGAAAGCTTATGTAGGAATAAAAAGATTAACTTTTTAAGTACAAAAACATCAAGATCAACACGGATCAAATATATTTCTCACCAAAAGTTAACTAAAATCAAGAAAGGTAGAAAGAGATGAAAGATTAAAAGCTTAACTTGAACTTGATTAATGAAATCCAAATACAAAAGGTTTAATCTTGAAAGATTAAAAGAAAGAAAAGATAAAAACTTAGTGAGAGAAAGTTGAGAACTTTCTCTGTCTAAAACTAGAAAGAAAAATGAAAAAATGAAACTAACTACTAAAAACTAACCAACCCTCCTAATGTGTATTAGGAGGGTATTTATAGGGAAAATAGGAAGGTGTGCATGTGTTGCCTCTTCTTTCTTTCTTCTCAACTCGATTTAAATCTTTTTGTCTTCCTCTACGTCGTCTCGGGATTTGTCGATATATATTGAACTTGTCTTGTAATTTTCTTCTTCTATTAGACTTGAGTTCTTCGACTTCATTAAACTTCCGTCTTTAGACTTTTTCTTCGATAAATCTTCAGAATAGGCCTTGGACTTCCGTTCTTTTTGCACTCTTGTTCTTTTGACTTCGTCTTTTCTCGTTTTCTTCGATAAAAGCCCGTGAAAGCCCGTGTTTCCTTCCTTTTTAATCTTTTGGTCCTAAAACACAATAAAAACACAAACCACGCATAATTCCGACTTTTACGACATAAATTACACGTTTTGGTCTTGTTATTATTGGAAATAAGTGGTAAAAGGATAAGTGTTTTTACACTTATTAAATCCCCTACACTTGACCATTGCAATGCCCTCATGAAATGCATTAATTTTAAAGCACGGTTTACATTTTCTATCATAAATAACCCACCTTGGCCTTTATTAAATACTAAACATTTATGGAAAGTAAAAAGATAAAAACAAGTAAAGAAATCAAAGACTTACATTGGGTTTTGGCTGCCATGAACGTTTATCATCCTCAAGTTTCACGTTCCCCATACCAAGCTTAAAAACGAGATCATTGTTATTATAAGTTAGCAAACTAACACGAATTCATGTGGGCCAATTATTTACTTAGACTCCCTTATTCCTAGGTGTATCTCTTATATTTTATTTTTGTATTGAATGATCACGAGGATGCATTGTTTGACTTATTTCGATAGTTATTTAGGCCGAAAATAAAGTGAACGATTTAATCAATAGTTAGTTAAAGGACAAAATCTTTTAAAACTGCTTCTCGGGACCTCATAAAGTTCATATCTTGGCATAACTCGCTTCACGATTTGAGACCTTTCTCGGACCGATATTTGGCAGCGACTTCATACTTCGAATCTTTGAGAGACGTTCTTGAAATTATGGTCTTCTCTTCATAATAGAAATTTCTTCACTTGAAGTTTTGAGAGATTCTTCATATTTGGACCACGACTTCTTCATTTTTCTCCAATCTTTATTTTGAACTTTGATATACAACGATCCGCCTCCTTTTAGGACTTGGATCTATTTATCCTCATACCTTGTTAGGGCCTTTTTGGATAGACTTCTCCATGATCTTTTGGGGAGTATTTTCTTTTCGTCGTGTGTCTCGATCCTTCATATTGATTTTCGACAAATGATTCTTCACATCACTTTTGGATCTTTAGCAACAAAATGTAGCCCTCATGCCTTGTTAGGGCCTTTTCGGACTCACCAATCTTCGCATCCCGCTTCAATAAGTTATGCTTTGGCTATGAACTCTAATTAATACCGAGCAACTTTTAAACGATCTTGGGCTAGAAGCTAAGTAACTTTTCAAATCGTACAACCTTATTTATTGCAGATAAATTTATTAACAAGCGATGGGAGAATAGGCTCATAATTAACTCACATAAATTCACGAAAGAATACCAAACTTATAATTGACTCTATCATCTCTCGCCCTCCACAGTTTAAAATCTCAAGGAATGAGACTCGTGGATGCCTAGCCTATTAAATCAAAGTTTTGGGTTTTCGAGTCGCCTATAGGATCTTGCAAATTCTTAGACTTTTTCAAATTTGGAAATTGCATTTTAAAGTTCCCTTGATAAACAACTCTCTAGGATCAATTATAGGAACTTGCGAAAATTTCTTGTTCTTAACCCGTGAGAGTTAAGACTTTCGCGTTTTAAAGCTCCCTATATAAAAGCCTAGCAAAACTTGACTTAAACACGTTAAGGATACTAGCTAGAGTAAACTTAGATAAGTAAACTCGGGTTGAGTCAAAATATTCACGACTTTGAAAAACTTAAAACCACTTTATTAAACTTTATTTAAGCAAGGAAAGAAAACAACCATAACAAAGGAAAATACAACTATACAACTAGGCCAAATTAGATTAAAAATTTTGAAAAATGTCGAAAAATCGAATTTTCCGGTTAAAATGAGGACAAATTAATGGAAAAGACCACTTACTTCGATAGAAGTCCCCCCTACACTTGATATAAACATTGTCCTCAATGTTTAAGCATGTGGGAGTAAACTCCCCTACACTTAGGACATTGTGCACTTTGTTTAAATCTTTCTAAGGAAAGGACAACTAAAGTGATTTCAATGTGAACATATAAAATATGAAATATTGAATCACAAGAGTTTAGGATAGAACCGGGAAGATGGGAACACGGGATCACGGTTCGTCAAATGTCATCAAGGGTCTCTTTGAAGCTTGAATCCCTGTAGAGAATAAGAAACAAGACAACAAACACATACGGGGCTCCCCCTACACTTATTATGAAAGCAGTAAAGGATAGAACACGGGTTGCCTCCCGAGAAGCACTTGTTTTTGATAACCGAGTCACGAGCCTGACTCGACCCAAATTTAGTTCATGGGAAACGTGGTGAGGGATGGAATCATCTCATGAGAGATGTCCTCACCAAAGTACAATTTCAAACGCTGACCATTCACCTTGAAATTGGCGACGGTGAATGGACCAGACCAGCGGCTCTTCAACTTGCCAGAGAAGATATTCAACCGAGAGTTAAAAAGTAAGACTTGATCACCAACATGGAACTCTCGGTTCTTAATTCTTGCATCATGGATGATCTTGGTCTTCTCTTTGTAGATCAGTGAGTTCTCGTAAGCTTCATTCCTCAGTTCATTAAGCTCGTTGAGTTGAATCTTGCGGAGATCACTGGCTTTGTTGATGTCGAAGTTAGCCCACTTCAAGGCCCAGTACGCCTTGTGTTCCAGCTCGATAGGGAGGTGGCATGCTTTCCCGTACACAAGACGATAAGGAGTACAACCGATCGGCGTCTTATAGGCGGTACGGAAAGCCCACAAAGCATCATCTAACTTATCGACCCACGCGGCACGATGCTCTCCCACAGTACGCTCCAGAATTCGCTTCAATCCATGGTTGGAAATCTCGGCTTGACCATTGGTTTGGGGATGATAGCGGTGGAAAGACGATGATTAACACCATACTTAGCCATGACTCTTGCAAATTGATCATTGCAAAGATGAGTCCCGCGGTCACTGATTATAGCACGAGGAACGTCGAATCGAGCAAAAAGTTGCTTCAAAAAGTTCACAACCACCCTCGCATCGTTCGTAGGGAGATCCTTAGCTTCAACCCATTTAGAAACGTAGTCAACGGTGACGAGGATGTACTTGTTCCCTTTGGATGATGGAAATGGCCCCATAAAGTCGATGCCCCATACATCAAAGATTTCACATTCTTGTATGAAATTTTGAGGCATCTCATCTTTATGTGTGATCTTGCCTTGGCGTTGGCAAGCATCACAATGCTTAACCATTTCGTAAGCGTCACGATAAATGGTGGGCTAATAGAATCCAAAGTCGAATACTTTCTTCGCGGTGTAATTGGGACCAAAGTGACCACCGGTGGGTCCTTTATGGCAAGCATCAAGGATTTTTACCGCTGCCCGGCCCATCAACACATCGGCGAATAATCAGATCAGCACATTGTTTGAGAAGGTAAGGGTCGTCCCATAAATAATGTTCAATATCTTTAAAGAACTTTTTCTTCTGTTGGGACGTGAACCCTTCCTTGAGAATACCACCCGCTAAGTAGTTTGCAATGTCCGCAAAGCACGGGGTGTCATCGAGATTTGGATTGATAGACATTAAGGCCTCAAGGGGAAAAGAGTCATTGATCTCTTTGTTCGGATGATCCCCTTGATAAGGATCCTCAAGTCTACTGAGATGATCCGCGGCTAGGTTTTCAGCTCCCTTTTTGTCACGAATTTCAATGTTGAATTCTTGAAGGAGAAAAACCCAACGAAGAACTCTTGGCTTAGAATCTTGCTTTGTCATCAAGTACTTTCAACGCGGAATGATCGGTATACACGATGGTGGTAGAAAGGACAAGATAGGGGCGAAATTTTTTAAAAGCATACACTACAGCTAAAAGCTCTTTTTCGGTAGTGGTATAATGCAATTGAGCCCCCGTCATTGTCTTGCTAGCATAATGGATTGGTTGGAAGTGTTTGTTCACTCTTTGGCCCAAAACCGCTCCAATAGCAAAGTCGTTAGCATCACACATCAACTCAAAAGGTAGCTCCCAATTAGGGGTAACCAAGACCGGTGCCTTAGTTAGCTTAGCCTTAAGAAGATTGAAGGATTCAAGAAACTCTTTGGAAAAGATGAAAGGAGTATCTTTTTCCAAGAGGTGGGTCATCGGGCGAGCGATTTTAGAGAAATCTTGGATGAAACGACGATAGAAGCTCGCATGACCGAGGAAACTTCTCACACCCTTCACGGTTGAAGATGGAGGCAATTTTGCAATAACATCGACTTTAGCACCGTCCACTTCAAGACCGGCTTTGGAGATTTTGTGTCCTAGCACGATGCCTTCTTTTACCATGAAATGGCATTTTTCCCAATTTAGAACAAGGCGAGTGTCTTCACACCGCTTAAGCATACGTTCTAAATTGGCAAGGCAAGAAGAGAAAGAATCACCATAAACCGAGAAATCATCCATGAAGACTTCCATAGTTTCTTCAACCATGTCATGGAAGATAGCCATCATACACCTTTAGAAAATCCCAGGAGCATTGCATAAGCCGAAAGTCATTCTTTTGTAAGCAAATGTTCCGTAAGGAGAAGTGAATGTGGTTTTCTCTTGGTCTTTGAGATCGATGGGAATTTGAAAATACCCGGAGAAACCGTCCAAAAAGCAGTAATAGTCATTACCCGCTAGACGTTCAAGCAATTGATCCATGAAAGGAAGGGGAAAATGATCCTTTCTCGTAGCATCATTGAGTTTGCGATAGTCTATACAAACTCTCCACCCTGTAACGAGACGAGTAGGAATCAACTCGTTGTTTTCATTGGGAACAACGGTGATTCCGCCTTTCTTAGGCACACAATGGACGGGACTAACCCACGGTGAATCCGAGATAGGATAGATCATTCCCGCATCAAGAAGTTTGATAACCTCTTTTTTGATTACGTCATGGATCTTAGGATTCACCCTTCTTTGACTTTGAATAGTGGGTTTAAAGTCGTCCTCCATGAGAATTTTGTGTGTGCAGAAGTGAGGATCAATTCCACGAATATCAGAGATCTTCCAAGCAATCGCTTTCTTGTGATTCTTCAGCACGGTGATAAGGCGGGATTTTTCTTCTTCTTTCAAGTCCTTAGCGATGATGACCGGTAACGTCTTGTTGTCTTCAAGGAAAACGTACTCGAGATGAGACGGAAGATCCTTAAGCTCTAAATCCAGAGGATTTTCGATGGACGGCATAGTCAACATCGGATCATCGGTAGAGATAGCCTTAGGAGACTGTGGTGAAATATGGTCCTCATTGAGAAGTTTCTCAATGGTACGAATGTCTTCATCCCAATCGGTGGGAGATTATCATACTTAAGATGGAGAGGACCCAAGCTAGCTTCAAAATCATCCAAGTCACTTTCTTCAAATGGAGTTAATGACGGAGCAATAGAGGAAACGGTCTCAACAATAGGTAGAGAAGAAGAACCACTTTTACAAGCGTATTTGAAATGTTCTTCACAAGCCTCATCAAGAACATCAATGAAATTAACACTCTCGTTTTCCGAAGGCTGCTTAGAAAGTTTAACCATGTTGAAGACGATTTTATCGTCACCAACTCTCATGATTAATTCGCCCGCGGCTACATCGATGAGAGTGCGACCGGTCCTCAAGAATGGACGTCCAACGATTAATGGAACACGGGGATCCATCTCATAGTCAACGAAAACAAAATCCGCCGGGAAGGTGAATTTGTCGACACCAACGAAGACGTCTTTGGCTATCCTCACTGGATAAGCAACCGTACGGTTGGCTAATTCCAATGTCATTCTTGTGGGGACTAGCTCGGGGAGAGATAATTTCTTCCAAACACTTAAAGGCATTAAGTTTATACTAGCACCTAGATCGGCTAGGGCCATGCAACTCTCTACTCCCGGGAAGTTGCAAGGAATCAAGAAACGACCCGGATCACCAAGCTTGGTTGGTAATTTCCTTAAGAGCACTGCGGAGCAATTCTCATTAAGTTGGGTCTGAGCAATATCGAGAAGTTTCTCCTTATCACTGAGAACATCTTTAAACATCTTAGCGTATTTAGGCATGTGAGCGAGAGCCTCAGCAGAGGAGATATTGAAATTCAGTTATTTGAACATTTTAAGAAAGTTCGCAACCTGAACATCATCCTTGTTCTTCAATTTCTCTTTCCTCAACCTCGAAGGATAAGGTATATTGGGTTGAGATGAAGGCTTTGGGATAGAATTCACACTCACATCCTTGGGTGGTGGAGGGGTAGAAGTAGAAGGTGGTGGAATTGGAGAAGTAGAAGTTGGAGGAATAGAAGATGGAGGATTTGGAGAAGGAGACTCGTTTTCCTGTGTCACAATCACCGGTGTAGGTGTAGGAACCTCGGGTTCCTTTAAACCTTTTCTACTGCGAGTGGTGATTGCTTTCATCTCCCCTCTTGGATTAGCAACGGTGTTACTCGGAAGAGAACCCGATCCAGAGGCTTGATTACTAGGGAAAAAACTAGCCATCATGTTCCTCAAGTCATTCGTTTGACTTGCCAAAGTGTTTCGCATATCAGCTCGAAGATCATTCCCTTGCTTCACCATATCTGCTTTCATGTTGGCCATTTCCCGCTGAAGATTTTGCACGATTACATCGTTAGTCCTCATGTAGGTTTCAACATCTTGGTGTAAGGCTGTGGGTTGGTTGAGAGGAGGAGCATGGTAGGCGGGTGGTTGATAAGCAGGTTGTTGGTAAACTTGGTTGTTTCTTTGAGGTGGATATGGGTTTCTTTGGTTTTGATATGGAGTTGGAGCACGTGGTTGGTTTTGATTGTTGCGATTGAGGTTGTTCGGGTTTTGTGGGGGGAAACCGGGTGGTGAAAGAAAGTTGTTTGAGCGATAGCTGAGTAAATTGCGGTCACCTTGAGGACGTGCTTGATAGCCTCCCGTAGAATAGGTACCGTTGGCGGCATACACATTTTCCGGATTGTCGTGAGTCGAAGGACAATCGGTGTATGAGTGAGATCCCTCGCATATATCACAAGATTGAGTCATAGCATTGGCTTGGGCAGTGATAGCTTTAGTATTATTAGCGGCTTGGAGAGCAAGTGATTCAACAAGCGAAGTAAGCTTATCAAGTCTCTTGTCGCTCTCATTAGTGCTAGCACTAGCCACATTGGTCCGAACACTCTTAGTTTGCACTCTAGACTTGTTCTCAATAATATCCCAAGCAGCATTAGAAGACGTAACCAAAAGATTACCCCCCGAGGCACTATTTAGTGAATCTTGGTCGTTCATGCTTAAACCATTGTAAAAAGTATTGATTTGGTGCACTTTGGTAAAACCATGTTGTGGGCACTTTCTTAAAAGTTCTTTAAAACGGTCCCAAGATTCACTAAAAGTCTCATCGTACTTTTGTTCAAAAGTAATGATTTCATTCCGCAAAGCGGTAGTACGAGAGGGTGGGAAAAAATAGTTTATGAATTTGGTCTCTAAGTCCGTCCACGTAAGAATACTTTGTGGCGGTTCCTTATCAAGCCAATGCCGGGCTTGTCCCTCTAATGAGAAAGGAAAAATTTGCAAGCGGATTGCCTCTTGTGAAACCCCATTGAATTTGATTGTATTTGTGAGTTGAAGAAACCTTTTGATATGGTCATGAGGATCATCAATGGTACGTCCCAAGAATGGTTGAGCAGAGACCATTTAAATAAAGCCGGATTCAAGCTCAAAGTTGTTGGCTCCAATCGCGGGTATGACAATAGCATCGTGGTTGCCCTCTACATGTGCTTGCAAAAGTTCGATCATAGGGCGATTGTCCGGTAGAGGTTCATTATTGTTATTATTCATGTTGTTTTGAGGTGGATTATTATTGTTGTTGTGTACACCGGCCATGTCTAAGTTATCGAGAGTCTCAGGCTCTTGATAAGACGTTGATCGAGTGCGCATACACCGGCAAAAGAACTAACAAAGCAAGAAATATTTTTGGTTTTTTATGTTTTTTAATTTTTTTTTTTGTATTTTTGAAAATTTTATATTTTTTTTTTTGGATTTTTTGAAAATTTGAAAGCAAGGAAAATAACGTTCAAAGATGAACGGATCCCAAAATCCAACGCGTCTCTCACTAAAACCCTTTAATCTTAACGAAAAGAGCCGGCAGCGGCGCCATTTAATACCAGGTTTTTGCCTTGTAAGAAAATGTTATCGTCCGAATCTCTTCGAATTGACTATTGGTTCAAAGTGTGACTCAATTGTTCTTGGTGGAATAATAAATGGTTTGGTTGATTATCTAATTTAAACTAATTGCAAATATGTAAATGTCGTTGAGTAAAATAAGAGCTTTAAAGATTAAACTAAAATAACAAGTTAAAGATAAATGCTTGAAAACTTAAAGACAAGATTAGAAAAATACTTGAAAACTTAATGAATCTAAAACTTGAAAACTATGTAAAAACAAGAAACTAATCCATCGGAATGCCAAATCGGAATCTGATCGGAATGCTTGGTCAGAAAGTATGATCGGAATGTTGGAAATTATCACTAATCGGAATATGGCAAGCAAGACTCGTCGGAATAATAGTGCAATCGGAATGTCCAATCGGAATAAGGGAAAAACAAGTCTAATCGGAATATGGGAATAAGAAGCTTATCGGAATGATTAAAACAATAAGTCCAATCTGAATGTAACACAAATCTCCCTCGTCGGAATATCAAAACCCTAATCCGATCAGGGTGATCGGAATACCAAGGGTCCCAATCGGAATACAAACTCCCTAATCCGATCAAGGAGATCGGAATACTAGAGAAGTGCAAATCGGAATGCTTCAATCAGAAAAGGGTTTAAACCTTTTCCGATTACCCTTTTGATTCGAAAAATAAGCTAAGTGATAAGCTAGGATGATAAGCTAACACCAAAACTTGAACGAATCTATAATGAAAGGGACTAAATAAGCACAAATAACAACTTTTCCAACTTAAAATAAACAATATTTTAAATCAAACCATAAAAGAAGAAACTTTTTAAGAAAACTTTCAAAAAGTAAATAAGCTAAACACACAAATAAGCCAATAAGTACAAAGATCTTAAAGCTTATTCGTTTGAAAGCTTATGTAGGAATAAAAATATTAACTTTTTAAGTATAAAAACATCAAGATCAACACGGATCAAATATATTTCGCACCAAAAGTTAACTAAAATCAAGAAAGGTAGAAAGAGATGAAAGATTAAAAGCTTAACTTGAACTTGATTAATGAAATCCAAATACAAAAGGTTTAATCTTGAAAGATTAAAAGAAAGAAAAGATAAAAACTTAGTGAGAGAAAGTTGAGAACTTTCTCTCTCTAAAACTAGAAAGAAAAATGAAAAAATGAAACTAACTACTAAAAACTAACCAGCCCTCCTAATGTGTATTAGGAGGGTATTTATAGGGAAAATGGGAAGGTGTGCATGTGTTGCCTCTTCTTTCTTTCTTCTCGACTCGATTTAAATCTTTTTGTCTTCCTCGACGTCGTCTCGGGATTTGTCGATATATATTGAACTTGTCTTGTAATTTTCTTCTTCTATTAGACTTGAGTTCTTCGACTTCATTAAACTTCCTTCTTTAGACTTTTCTTTGATAAATCTTCAGAATAGGCCTTGGACTTCCGTTCTTTTTGCACTCTTGATCTTTTGACTTCTACTTTTCTCGTTTTCTTCGATAAAAGCCCGTGAAAGCCCGTGTTTTCTTCCTTTTTAATCTTTTGGTCCTAAAACACAATAAAAACACAAACCACGCATAATTCCGACTTTTACGACATAAATTACACGTTTTGGTCTTGTTATTATTGGAAATAAGTGGTAAAAGGTTAAGTGTTTTTACACTTATTATGTTTTCAGACTTATTAAATAACCTACACTTATTAATATGGTGAAAGGATAAATTACAAGAACTACGTACGTGTTATTACACGATAAGTATTAAGTATGTATAAATGCACGATAATTATTATCAATAATAATTAAATTACGAAAATGAAATCATGAACGTAAGAATCACGAACGTATAATTATGTATCTACGTAATTATTATTACGACTACGTACAAGTATATATATAATAACACGAATATTTAATAATAACGATACGTAAATACGAGCACACGAACAGGTAAATTATTAGAACAAGGAAAAAATACGTGTTTCCCTTGGTGGGCCCTACTAGCCGCGTCTTCAAGAGAAGGAAAGGGGCCCAGCCCATGTTTAATTTTACTAAATAAACAAATAATATAAAACATTATTCATTCATAGAAGATTTTAGAAAAAAACAAAAACCCTAATCCTTCCCCTTGCTCTCCTTGGTCAGCGGCTACATCAAGAAACAAGGGTGATTGGTTGATTTTGATTTAACAAATCATAAGAACGTGTTCGAGTATTCATCCTCCATTTATTCCACATGTTTTGGTAATCCGAAAACCATTCTTTTTTATTTTTTTTATGTTTTTATGAACATGTGATCATGGGGGTTTAAAAACAAGATTAAAACATGCTAAAAATCATGGTGAGGAAAATCAATTAGGGTGTTTTCGGGTTTGGTATTTGGCCGCCACATAAACCGAGAGCCAAGGGATCTCGGCGTCGTTGGTTCACACCCCAACCGAGACACATGTCTCGGTGGTGGTGGGTTTCGGTCAACAGTAGGGAACAAAACACCCCGACATGCGTCGGGGGTGTCTTGTGGTTCGGTTGGTCTCGGCAGCCACACAGCCCCAACCACCGGCTATAGCCGGTGGCTATTTTTGGTAAGCACGGGGAACATCGCAGGCAGCAGGGGGGCCACCGACGTACTGTCGGTGGAAATCCTTTGTGTGTTAGCGGCTGGCCAAGATGACAAGACCACCGGCTGCAGCCGGTGGCAGATTACCGAAGGCAGGGGCAACCGGCTTAGGCCGGTTTGCCACTGTTTTTGGTTGAGTTTGGTTCCGCCGGTTCACGGGTTCACAGACCGGTTCACGACATGTTTTAATAAAAATAATACATGGGTTCGGTTTACTATTTTTACAAGTTTAATAGTTTTACAAGTATATTTATTTACAAGTTAATTAAATTAATTTAACATGGCATATAATTAATTTAATTAAAACATGGACTTAGGTTTATTATTATTATTTAATAATACATGATTTTAACCTAATATTTTATACACTTTAATTTAATTAAATCATAGTTATATTTAATTAAATCGTATAACATATAGTTTATTTAATTAACATGTTATAATTAATAAACTATAATATTGATCACACGACTTAGTATATTTAATCAGTAAAACTTAAGCTTATCTAGTTAGCTTGTTAATCTAGCTTAATTCTAAATATGGAAACTTTCTATTTCAGAAAACTTACTATTTTTAGAAACTTTCTATCTTTAGAAACTTATCTATTTTAAACAGTTAATCTATTTTTGGAAACTTTCTATTTTTGGAAACTTTCTATTTATTGAAACTTTCTATTTTAGGAAACCTGCTATTTTTAGAAAGTTACTTATTATTACACAACAAGTATAATAATACAAGAAATACAAGTAATACTTAATCAGAATATCCAGAATACATGATAAACACAGTATAACATTAAAATCAGAAAACAACACATGAACATATAAAACAAGCTAAGTCACGATATAAAAACAGTTACGTACCCAATAATCAGAATACTTATACACGTATACTATTTATGTAGCATTACTAAGATCGAAGTAGGACTCTCTTCCGTTCGTCTTCTTCGTTCACTGGACATAAGGTACGGATTCTCTGTTGGACATTCTTTCCTTATTAGGATTCCCCGTATGCAGCCAATTATTTTCCCAGTATATGTTTTATATGTTTTGAATTGCATATGTTTAATTTAAATGCTTTAGCCATATACATGCATGACCAGTTCACCTAGTTATGGAGGTACCATAACCATAACACTAGAGGTACCAGTGTTATGACTTCACCACGACGGAGCGATAGCTCATGGCGTCCCTTTCAGCTTTTGGCCATATTATTATGTTATCATGTGGGGCGTATGCGTGCATCCTAGGTTACATATTTTTAACAGATTATTCAGGTGAATGTGGTGTGTGTCTTGCATCCTTCACAAGGAGCTGATCCTTCCTACCCAAACTTATATTAATTAGAGGCAACCCCTCTAGTTTCATTATTAGGTCACCCCTCCAAGTAAGCATGCACGTTGATATTTCATGACTTATATTGGATTAATGGTTAACATGTTAGACAATTTTTATAAGATAAACATAAGGCTCTTCAAACTATAAAACCAGTTTTACTAAGTTATACCATGTTTTCCAGGACATAATCATTTCTGCTGCTATATGTTGTATATGATTATGTTATTCATTCTATGCTTTTATATCCGCGCACTGAGCGTTATGCTCAGCCGTTTTCCTTTCATGTTCCCAAAACGGCAGGTACTCAAAGGCGTTCGTAGACTCTAAGCGTACGTACATATGGATTGGAAGATTTCTAGCCTTCATTACTTTATGCTTATCATCATACACTTTGCGACTTGTTTCTATGGACATTGTTTAGTCCATTTCCTTTATAGTACTTATGTTTGTGTGTGATGAGCTTTTACTTTGGGGTACCGATGTTTATTTCCGGTATTTCCTTTATGGTCATGTAATGTTTAAGACATTTATCCTTGTATGCTTTGATGACACGCCATAATCACGCGTGACATTCCATTTACCAAAATGGGGTGTTACAGTAGAGTCTCATTTCAAGGTTTGAAAAGCTTCTTCTTCGTCATATCCCCACACATACGGTTTATTTTTTTGAGTCAGCTTAGTTAATGGTTTCGATATCAAAGAAAATCCTTCAATAAACCTTCGGTAGTAACCAGCCAAACCTAGAAATTGTCGTACTTCAGTTGGAGTAGTTGGAGCACTCCAATTTTTTATGGCTTCAATTTTCGCAGGATCAACATATACGCCACTTTTATCAATCACATGTCCAAACAATTATACGAAATTGAGCCAAAAATCACACTTTGAGAATTTTGCGTACAACTTTTCGTTCTTTAACAAGTTCAAGATAGTCCTTAAGTGTTCATCATGCTCTTTTTTCACTGTTGGAGTAGATTAGAATATCATCAATGAACACCATGACGAATTTATCAAGATATGGCTTACACAAACGTTTCATTAATTCCATGAATACAACAGGTGCATTGGTCAAACCAAAAGGCATAACCCGAAACTCGTAATGACCATAACGAGTCCTAAACGCCGTAACAGGAATATCTTCCTCACGTATGCGAAGTTGATGATAACCAGAACGAAGATCAATCTTGGAGAAAACAAGAGAACCTTGAAGTTGATCAAACAGATCATCAATTCTTGGAAGCGAGTAACGATTCTTAATCGTTAGCTTATTCAGCTCTCGATAATCGATGCACATACGGAACGAAACATATTCCTTCTTAACGAATAAAACAGGAGCTCCCCAAGGTGACGAGCTCGGTCGGATAAAACCTTTATCAGATAGTTTTTGCAACTGCACAGATAATTCCTTCAGTTTGGATGGTGTTAAACGATATGGCGCACGTGACACAGGTGTAGCACCAGAAATTAGATCGATTTGGAATTCTATTTTCCTTTGAGGCGGAAGCCCTGACAAATCTTCTAGAAATACTTCAGGATAGTTACGAATGATGGGAACATCTTCGACTCGCTTCTCCTTTGATTCCTTCTCCGATACTTGAGCTAGGAATATTTCACAACCTCTTGCGATATACTTACGAGCTTTAATGCACGAAACGATTTACAGTTGGGAATTATTTTTATCGCCTTCGATAACTAAGGTCTTGTTATCTAAGGGAATCCTAACTTTCTTCTCTCCACACAAAATAGACGCTTTATACTTCGATAGCCAATCCATTCCGATAATAACATCGAAACTTCCTAATTCGACGATCATTAAGTCTATTTTAAAAATACGGTTCAAGGGGTTAAGGAACATCCTAAAAGTGCACTATTGGTACTCACCAATTTACCATCAGCTAGTTCTACTTCATAAATCGCGTCTAATTTGACCGGTTTGATATCAATTAATGTACTAAAACTTGTAGACACAAATCTTTTATCGGCACCAGAATCAAATAAAGCTGTAGCATAACGGTTATTTAGTAAAAACGTACAAGTGACAACTTTCGGGTTTTGCTTTACATCGACATCTCCCATTTGATAAGCTTTTCCTTGATTATTTCCACCACGTGCATTTTTCGGAGGTTGAGGGCATTGATTCCTCATCTGTCCATTACCTTGACAACTAAAACACGTCACTCCTTTCCTTCCTGGTCCCCAACAGTCGTCAGTCTTATGGCCAAACTTGTTACATTTCCCGCATTGAATACATTCACCAGTATGCGGCCTTTTGCAGCATTGACAATGGTTTCCCTTTTCAGTAGGTGCATTTTTAGTCATCGCATTTTCATTACCCCTCCTTCGGTTTTGATTCCTATTGTGAGATTGATGGCTTTCGCCTCGATCATCACTATCATCTTTTGCCTTTCTTTTACTACCTTTAGGAACACCATCAGTCTTATCATGGATGATTTGCCCCATTAGTTGGTAAGCCATTCTGACAGCTTCATCAATATTGGCAGGTTTAGATGAGGTCACATCGCCATGGACATTAGTAGATAAGCCTCGAATATATTGCTCTACCTTTAAATATTCTAGGTTTACTTTATTTGGGCAAAGTAAAGCAAGTTCATGGAATATGTGAGTGTATCTATCAATATCAGTACCCTTCAGTCTCAGCGGATACAGTTCCTGTTCCAACATTTGAATAACACTTCTTGGACAAAATTCCTCGGTCAACCACCTTCATACTTCAACCCAAGGTGTGGATAAGCAGTATCCATACCCATTGAGGCCATTCTTCCATTCCACCAAGTTAATGCTCGCCCTTGAAGAGTAGCAGTAGCAAACATCACCTTATCTCCTTCCTCAGATTGACTAAATCGGAATACAAATTCAAATTTTTCAAACCAATGGATTAACCCAACAGCACCTTCAGTACCCTTGAAAGATGGTGGTTTGCATTTCAAGAAACTAGTGTAGGTACACTTCTTATTTTCAGGAATTACTAGTCTATCAGCACCGTCAGCTCCAACACCAATATTGTCGGCTCTAGAACCAACATTGTTAACTCCAGCTTTATCATTGACAGGTCCAACATTGCCAGCTCTAGCATTGCCAGCTCCGGCATTGCCAGCTCCAGCACTACCAGCTCCAATATTGCTAGCTCCAGCATTGCCAGCTCCAACATTGCCAGATCACCGGATCCACCGGCTTCATTATTCATATTTGCCAAAAATGCATTCATAGAGACCTGGAATTGGTCAGCTACTATAGCGCGTAGTTGCGCCTCAGTCATTGATTTTGGCGGCATTATGCTGTTATAACACAATTCAAATCATAATGAGTATTCATTCAGTGGTTGTGATAACAAAACATGAATAATATAGATGAAAAGAAACAAGAATGGAGATAAAACAAAGAATAGAATTTAAACAAGGAACGAAGATACGCAAGGAATAAGTCAAAATACAGGAATTTTTCTATTGTGACAATCTGCGACGTATATAAATTACGTAATAGTATTATAAAAAATAAATAATTAACATTTATTATTAAATAAATGTAATCCATGCTTTAAGCATAAATAATAATTAATTATTTACAACATATATATACTATCTCGTATATATATAATTTTTTCATTGTTGTCCATTGGCAACTCGGAGGTTTTGCTTACAATTGTTATAGTCAAAAGATTTCAAAAATTTATTTTCGGAAAATCTTTTCGTTCTCTATAACTTGAGCTCTTGATACCAATCTGTAACACTCTCAAATCGGGTCATTTTAGCGGAAGGGTCCTTGAGTGTTACTTACATGATACAATCACACAATAATAGAAAACGACTCAAAAGGAGTCGTTTTAATAAAAACATCCATTCATTCATTCAAAAGATAATAATCCATACACGGTCCCAGATAACTTTAAAATATTTACTGTACACATCAAAAGATAAAAATTGTTTCGAATGGATATATTTTATAAAAGCGAGCCAAAGTCACCAAAATTAATCAAGCTTCATGAAACCACCTTCCTTGAGTACCTTCTTTATGGACATGCGATAAAACATGCTATAAAATCTACAAAAATTGTTGATTGAATCCATATAGTTTAAAATATATAAATCGAACACAAGTATTTGGATAAACCTTCATCTGGTTACAATTATGTGGACCAAAAATAATAATTATTGTTATTACATAAGCTTCAAGACATTGAACGTTAACATAAATTTATTTCAGCCCACCAACACACCTAGCCAAGTGCGTATATTTCTCTTATACATATGCATCCGATGTGCTCCAATACACTAGTGTTTCATTACACCTTACGATAGTTAATCGCATCGGACTGGGCGTCACCCCGATAGATCTATCCACAGTACTTGCTTTCACTCACACCGAGTAATTAACAATTCATGGGAAATGGGTCTTTTAAGGCTATAAGCGAACTTACGTAATAACATTCATCTAAGCATACAATGGGGTCTCTTGTGTTCTGTTTTAGAAATAAGCATGTTATCCCCCTCGCGGGTTTTATAAAATAAGTAAATAAATAAAAGAGAGGCTATGAACTCACCTTATTGAGTAAGACTTGTATACTAGAAATGAGCGTAACAATATACAACAACGATCACTAAATCAAAATCATTGAATTTTACTTTTGTCCCTTCCTTCAAAAATTTAAATGGTTGACGTTGATGAAAATATAGTTTAACATATGAGAACATACATACATATATATTTTTTAGGAGCTTAACCACGCTACAATTTGTAGCAAAGTCTATATACGTGGCTTAATATTAGTTAATATATACGTGGCTTGATATTAGTTAAGTCCTTAGCATTCAAGGAATGCGTTGTCAATGTTTTATACAACATATACGTGTCTTCTTATATCAAATAAGCAATTTTATTTTGTTAATATTATATAGAATTTTAGTCATTTATTAGTTTACATTAGATAATAATAAATTTGACATTTGCTCATTCAGTCACTAGCTTTGCTATTAAAATAATATTTTTGATATATCATGGCTTAGCCATGAAGTCATATACATATTATAGATAGGCGTGAATAGATGTAAACAAAATTATTAGTTATTTTTTCTTTACAATGTGTAAAAAGCGGGTATTATTGAAACCCGATATTTTAAAAGTTACGCGATTTAAAAAATACTCGTAAGACACAAGAAAATAAATGCTCAATATAAAATGAAAACATCGACAGTCGAAGGACATTTATATTTTGATAATTAAATGACTTAAAATAGTTAATGCGTCAAATGAACGAACAAAACATAAAGGTTTAACGTAAATTACGAAAAATACTTTTAAAAGAAAATAATAAAAATAAAATAAAATAAAAATTAAACGACAACAATAGAAAATATTTTTATGTCATAACGAGAAATAAATATCGATACTTATTGTATTCCTTACCGGTTATAACCTAAACGACATTCTTACGCTAAGCTTCAAACCCTAACCTTCCCGGTTAGTCGATAAATTTAAAATTCTCAATAAAGTAAATACATAACACGTAACAGTCGAGATAAAAATAACGACCTGAAATCAACGGATTGTCACATCCCGAAACATAAAGTAACTAAACTGTAACATCAGTTAGAATAGTCTTATTGAGTTGTATGACATTAGACAATGATAGTCTATAATGCATAGCAAAACAACTTGTACTCATTCGTGATTAATAAATGACTATCCTTTAATTCCAAATTCTACATCTTTCAGTTATTATCTTTCCTTGCTCATTTCATCTAATCATTTGTTCCTTTTAAACTGCTTGTTCCTTTTAATTAATCTGATTCTTGTAATGCAGTCATTGAATGAATACTCATTATAATTCATACTATACTAGAATCGTGATGCCAAAAATATGACTGAGCACGTATGCGCCAAGTTATTATTGAACAAGTTATTGCATCCTTAACTGAATTCATGGCCAACATGAATGATATAGCTGGCAGCTCTAGTGGGTCGGTAATTCGGTTGGAGCAAGTAGTTCTATGGTGCAGATGATTCTGGAGGACGAGCGTGTGGAACTGAAAAAAAAAGAGTTAGGATTTCCTTAATTGACTAGACCTTAATTATCGAAGGTGATAAAAATAATTCTCAACTGAAAATTGTTTCGTGCATTAAAGCTCGTAAGTATATCGAAAGAAGTTGTGAATTATTCCTAGATCGAGTATCGGAGAAGGAATCTAAGGAGAAGCAAGTCAAAGATGTTTCAGTCATCCGTGACTATCCTAAAGTCTTTCCAGAAAATTTGTCGGGCTTCCGCCCCCAATGCAAATAGAAAACTAAATCGATCTAATTCCTAGTGTTGCACCCGTGTCACGTGTGCCATATCACTTAGCACCATCCAAACTAAAGGAATTATCTGTGTGGTTGCAAGAGCTATCTGATAAAGGTTTTATTCGACCGAGCTCGTCGCCATGTAGAGCTTCGGTATTATTCATAAGAAGAAAAATCGATCGTTTCATCGAGAACTGAATAATTTGTTGGTCAAGAACCAATATCTTTTGCCGAGCATAAATGAGTTATTTGATCAGCTATAAGTTTCTAA
Organism: Glebionis coronaria; assembly: GCA_025667525.1. Classification (NCBI taxonomy): domain Eukaryota; kingdom Viridiplantae; phylum Streptophyta; class Magnoliopsida; order Asterales; family Asteraceae; genus Glebionis; species Glebionis coronaria. Next base: position 183,242,662 of record CM046880.1, on the reverse strand, counting down.
TGTCTATTATAAGATTATCTACGAACTGATTATCATCAACTTCGCATCCGCGAGGAAGATATTCTAATTAATGCTTTTAGAATTCATTATGGACATTATGAGTCCTAAGTAATGCCGTATGGATTGACCAATGCACTGGCCGTATACATGGATTTCATAAATCGTGCGTGCAAGCCATATCGTGATAAATTTGTGATCATGTTCATTGATAAGGTTCTGATTTATTATAAATATAAAGAAGAGCATGGTGAACATCTACAGACTATCTTGAATTTTCTAAGGAGTGAAAAGTTATACGCAAAATTTTCGAAATGTGATTTTTATTGCGTGTAATTTCTTAACCATGTGATTAATAACTGTGAGGTTCATGTCGATCCTGCAAAAATCGAAACCATTAAAAACTTAGAGTGCACCTACTACTTCGACTGAAGTGCGACAATTGTTTTGGGTTTTACGGTTAGTACCAAAGGTTTATTGAAGGGTTTTCATTAATTTCTAAGAAGACGTGTATGGTTAGCGCTACTTGTAGGATTCAGAGATCTAATTATGTTAACATCCCACAAGCCTAAGTATTTCATACATCCTAGATCGAATAAAATGTACCATGACTTGAGGAAGTTGTACTGGTGGCAAACATGAAAGCGTATATTGTGACTTATGTTGGTAAATGATTGGCATATGCTAAAATCAATGCTGATTATCAAAAGCCATCAGGATTACTTCAACAACCGGAAATTCCTATCTAAAAGTAGGAGCTAAATACAATGGATTTCATTGCAAAGCTTCAGAAAACTCTGTTTGGATTTGATTCAGTTTGGGTCATTATTGTCTGATTGATTAAATCTGCTCATTTCATTCCAATAATAAAATGATCGTAGAAACTAAGAATCGTTTATTAGCTGCTCGTAATAGACAGAAAAGTTATGATGATGTGAAGCGAAAACCATTGTAGTTCGAGGTAGGTGGCAAAGTTATGCCAAAAGTATCACCATGGAAAGGTGTTATACGTTTTAGAAAATGTGAGAAGTTAAGTCCCTGTTACGATTGGGCCACTTGAGATAATATCGAGAGTGAGCTTGGTGGCATACAAACTTGAATTACCTCGAGAGATACAAGGAATTCAAAATACTTTTCATGTGTCGAACCTAAATCAATGTCTATCCGACAAAGATCTTATTATCCTTTTTGACGAAGTAAGATTCGATGATAAGTTGAATTTCATCGAAGAACTTGTCAAAAGTATGGATAAGGAAGTTAAGCAATTGAAGAAAATTTGAATTCCTATTGTCAAAGTCCGATGAAACTCGAGACGATGACCAAAATACCCTTAGGAAAGGGACGATCAAATGTGGAATAAATATCCTCATTTGTATGACTTCAACAAGAAGGCAGGCAATAAGGCAAATTGATCTTCAGAGACGAAGATCACTGTTAGGTGGGGATGATGTGACAATCTTTATATTTCAGGTCGTTATTCTAATCTCAACAATTACATATTATGTATTTACTTTATTGAGAAATTTAAAGTATCGGCTAACCAAGAAGGTTATGGCTTGAAACTTAGCGTAAAAATGTCGTTTAGATTATAACCGGCGAGGAATACGTTAGGTATAGATATTTATATTCTCATTATGACATAGAAATACCTTCTATTGTCGTCGTTTAATTTTTCATTTTACGAGTATTTTTGTAATTCACGTTAAACCTTTATGTGTCATTCGTTCATTTGACGCTTAACTATTTTATGTCATTTAAATATCAAAATATAAATATCCTCCGAATGTAGATGTTTTTATTTTATATTGAGCGTTTATTTTTCGTGTTTTACGTGTAACTTTCAAATCACGTAACTTTTAAAATATCGGCCATTAATAATACCCGATTTTCTAAAACATGAGACAAAAAAAACAATTTTCATGACAACCATCTCATCTCATGAGGTGGCGCCCAAAGATAGTAACACCAAACTAAACTCTCGTACTTTACTTCATAATTAAGAAACAACAATTGTAGTATCTTTCTTTATAAACTTTATCAACGGAGATAGTAGTATCAATGGTTCTGTTTTTTTTATTTTCTCGGCGTTTAGGTCATCATAACATTCAAATGCTAGGTAAAAGTTATTGCTTTAATTTTTGTTTTGCACCAACTATATTGCAAAGGTGATTTTTATTCTAGTTATTGGTTATTTTTTTTTGTGATCATATATGTTGACTCAAATTTTTATGCTCTTAACATGTTGGTCTAATCAATTTATGTCCATGATAAAGATTAATTTTCTAACTTGCGATGCTCAGTTCGGATTTGTAAAAGTCAAAAAATATATCTTTGAAAGACAGAATATTAAAAATACTATAAATTGATCTACGTATGCACTTTTATATTGAAGTTTACATTAATTTCAAACTTATGATTTTAGGACTAAGTGATTGAAAATTTTCTTCAAAATGTCTAAGCTATATTTTTATAAAAATAAACTTTTATAAAAATAGTATTATTCCATTACGTTATCATTTATATCTCAAAGACGCGTCATCTTTATTTTAGGTCGTTATTAGAAGCTCGTGGTTTTCTAACTTATCTTATTTCATCGTTCACTTCCGTCATTATTATCTTGATCTTTATCCTCGTTTGATATTGATATTGCCAAGGTGAGTCTATAGCCTTACTTTTAAATTCTTTAATTGTTTTAGAAACGTGCGAAGGGGATAACATACTTGTTTTACTAAAAATAAAAGAGTATAACTATAAGTCGTGGTAAACCAATTGAATGGTGCAACTAGAAGTTGTGAAAGCTCTATTTACTTGAAAAGTAATTATTGAAAATGAAGGGTACAACAAGATTTGTTGTAAACCGATGAATGGGTGCAAACAGAAGTTGTGGTAAACCCTATTTGTTTTAAAATAGAACACAAGGGACCCGATTGTATGCTTAGATGAAATTTATTACATAAGTTAGGTTTAGCCGTAAAAGACCCAATGAATCGTGAATTGTTAATCAAAAGAACGCTAATACTATGGATAGATCTATCGGGGTGACGCCCAATCCGGTCGCGACTAGCTATCACGTAGTGTAGTGAAGCACTAGTAATGAAACATCAGATGTTTTAGTATAAGAGAAATATACGCACTTGGCTAGGTGTGTTGGGATGAAATAATATAGGTTAACATTCAATGTCATGAGGCTTATGTAATAACACCGACAATTATATTCGTACAACATAATTGTCTTTCGATGAATTATTAACCATGGAAGGTTATTCAGAATACTTGTGTTCTCTTTATTTAATTTAAACTCTATGGATTCACTCAACATATTTTGTTGACTTTATAGCATGTTTTACCCTAGGTCCATAAAGAAGGTACTCAAGGAAGGTGGTTTCATAAAGCTTGCTAAATTTTGGTGACTCTGGCCCGCTTTTATAAAATATCTCCATTCAAAACACTTCTTATCTGATGTGTGATGTGTGTTGTAAACTTTTAAAACAATCTGGGACCGTGTATGGATTATTATCTTTTAACATGAATGAATGGATGTTTTTATCAAAACGACTCGTTTTGAGCCCTTTTCTATAGTTGTGTGATTGTATCAAGTAAGTAACACTCAAGGACCCTTCCGCTGCTATGACCCGATTTGAGAGTGATACCAATCTGTAACACTCTCAAATCGGTTCATAGCAGCGGCAGGGTCCTTGAGTGTTACTAACTTGATACAATCACACAATTCTAGAAAACGGCTCAAAACGAGTCGTTTTGATAAAAACATACATTCATTAATGTTAAAAGATAATAATCCATACACGGTCCCAGATTTTTTTAAAAGTTTAAAGCACACATCAGACATCAGATAAGAAGTGCTTTGAATGGAGATATTTTATAAAAGCGGTCCAGAGTCATCAAAATTTAGCAAGCTTCATGAAACCACCTTGCTTGAGTACCTTCTTTATGGACCTAGGATAAAACATGCTATAAAGTCAACAAAATATGTTGAGTGAATCCATAGAGTTTAAATTAAATAAAGAGAACACAAGTATTCTGAATAACCTTTCATGGTTAATAATTCATCGAAAGACAATTATGTTGTACGAACATATTTTTTGGTGTTATTACATAAGCCTCATGACATTGAACGTTAACATATACTATTTCAGCCAAACACACCTAGCCAAGTGCGTATATTTCTCTTATACTAATGCATCCGATGTTTCATTACTAGTGCTTCACTACACCACGCGATAGCTAGTCGCGACCGGACTGGGCGTCACCCCGATAGATCTATCCATATTATTAGCGTTCTTTCCATTAACAATTCACGATTCAATGGGTCTTTTAAGGCTAAAGCTAACTTATGTAATAACTTTCATCTAAGCATACAATCATGTCCCTTGTGTTATATTTTAAAACAAATAGGGTCTAACACAACTTCTGGTTGCACCCATTCATGGGTTTATAGCAACTCTTGTTGTACCCTTCATTTTTAATAATTACTTTTCAAGTAAATAGAGCTTTCACAACTTCTAGTTGCACCATTCAATTGGTTTACCGCAACTTATAGTTGTACTCTTTTATTTTTTAGTAAAACAAGCATGTTATCCCCCTCGCAGATTTCTAAAACAATTAAAGAATTTAAAAGCGAGGCTATAGACTCACCTTGGCAATATCGATATCAAACGAGGATAAAGATCAAGATAATAATAACAGAAGTGAATGATGAAATAAGATAAGCCGGAAAACCACGAGCTTCTAACAACGACCTAAAATAAAGATGACGCGTCTTAATGATATAAATGATAACATAATGGAATAATACTATTTTTATAAAATTTTATTTTTATAAAAATATAGCTTAGATATTTAGAAGCAAATTTTCAATCACTTAGTACTAAAAGCATGAGTTTGAAATTAATATAAACTTCAATGTAAAAGTGCATATGTAGATCAAATTATAGTACTTTTAATATTCGGGCTTTCAAAGATCTATTTTCGGACTTTTACAAATCCAAACTAAGCATCGCAAGTTAGAAAAATAATCTATATCATGGACATAAATTGATTAGACCAACATGTTAGAGCATAAAAATTGGAGCCAACATGTATGATAAAAAAAATAACAACCAATAACTAGACTAAAAATCACCTTTTCAATATAGTTGATGCAAAACAAAAAATAAAGCAAAAACTTTTACCTAGCATTTGAATGTTATGATGACGTAAACGCCGAGAAAAAAAAACCCATAACCATCGATACTACTATCTCCGTTAATAAAGTTTATAAATAAAGATACTATTATTTTTGTTTCTTAATTATGAAGTAAAGTACGAGAGTTTGGTTTGGTGTTACTATCTTTGGGCGCCACCTCATGAGATGAGGTGGTTGTCATGAAAATTGTTTTTTTTTGTCTCATGTTTTATAAAATCGGGTATTATTAATGCCCGATATTTTAAAAGTTACGCGATTTGAAAGTTACACGTAAAACACGAAAAATAAACTCTCAATATAAAATTAAAACATCGATATTCGGAGGATATTTATATTTTGATATTTAATTGACATAAAATAGTTAATGAGTCAAATGAGCGAATGACACATAAAGGTTTAACGTGAATTACGAAAAATACTCGTAAAATGAAAAATTAAACGACGACAATAGAAAGTATTTCTATGTCATAATGAGAATATAAATATCGATACCTAACTTATTCCTCGCCGGTTATAATCTAATGGGAATTTTCACGCTAAGTTTCAAGCCATAACCTTCTTGGTTAGCCGATAGTTTAAATTTCTTGTTGATACAAAAGTTGGATGATCCTTGCTAGACCCGAATTAGGCTTAATTCGGGTTGGCTGAGCTCCGGCTCTTGCACCAACTGAATTATCTTGCTGAGATCCTGCACACTAAAGCAACACGCGTTAGGCTTACCGTGAGAATTTATCCCACGATTAGACTCCTGAGTGAGAGTAAGTAATCGGTTAGAGTTTAAGAATCGTATGTGAGTTTGGAGAATGTAATACCTTTGTGGAACCATTGGGGGTTCCTTATATAGGCGGTGAAACCCTAATGGGCTGTCACCGATGCTTCGGCCCCAAGCAAAGGATAAGTGCCATAATTAGATTGATTGTTATCTTCTAATTATGGTGAGTGTATATCCTTCACTTCGGGGTAAATCCTAATCATAATAAGATTATGATTCTGTCTAACCCTGTATCGGCCGTAACGGGTCGTGGGCCGCACACATGTATGCGGCTACTGTTCATTCGAAGCCCATAAGCTTTAAATGATATTAAACCAACCCATTAGTAACAGGCCTGATGCGGGTAGTACCCGTGGGCCGGGTTTATGACCCGGCTGGGGACTATACGTTATCATGTCCCCCCAGTCTAGTTGTTACAGCCGTAGGCGGAATATCTAGACTAACAAGATTCTCCTCGGACGTACCAAGAAGGAACTTTAGGAAATGATGAATATTGAAAATTATGTTTCGGCCGCACGTGGCAACCTTATTAGGAATTTATTCCTATGATACCTCAGCCGCACTTGACGATCGAGACAAATTAAATGCAACATTGAATATGGTCTTACGTATGACCGCATATCCCTACACAATCAACTGTTCACTTGCCATTTGACTGACAAAGTGCAAACAGTCAGAACCTCGAGCGGCGCAACCTTCTGAGTCAGAAGTGACCCGTGGGTCCCACCTGACTTTTCACTTGCCACTTGCTTCCCAACCATACGATTCTGGTGAGTGGAAAACACGTGTCATGAATCCAACGAAGCATGACTATCAAGGCAACCCTATAAATAAGTCGCCCCTACGGCTGTGTGTGACACACAATCTTTTTCTTCGTTTCTGCCTTTAGCGCTTTCTTCCTTAGAACCACCTTCTTTCACACGGATCCTTCCTCACACAGGTTAGAATACCACGCCCTCATCTTTCTTTAATTAATAATGGCTCAAAGAAACAACCCGTCTATTGGATCCGTGCTAAACGTAATGACAGAGGATAAATTAGGGCACTTTTGCTCTGAATTCTTCATTCCTAGCAACCTTCATCCCTCTCTCCCTGGTGCAGGGGACCTGACAACTAAGGCACCCCAGGGGAAGATTGTCCTATACACCCGTATTTTTGACGCGGCCAATTACCGCATTCAATTTACTCGATTCCTTGTAGATCTCCTAGGTTATTATGATGTACATATTACCCAACTACATTGTATAGGCGCATGCAAGATTAGGCAATTTGAAATCCTTTGCCGTGCAAGAAGCATCCCCCTACCGTAGAGTTATTTAGACTGTTTTATACTCCTAACTTAGTGAATGGGTGGCTTTCCTTCAAGAAACGATCCCCAAACAATCCCACAGCCCACAACAAAGCCATTGACTCACTAAAAAATTGGTACGGCCGTTACTTTTTTGTCGACTCAATAGTGTGGCCGACCGATTTTGTGTTTAAACATAGAGTATCCCCTGAGCCGCCTCCACGAGCTGGTACATATAACGCCCAACATTCCCAAGAAATAGATAGGAATAGAACAGGGTTTCATAGGAACCTACCCGAGTCGTTGCTTTGTCTGTTAGGAATTAGCCGCAACTACTTTGGCCCGTCCTACAGATATCCTGTATTCTGGAGAAGGCGTGGTGAAGGTAGATATAGTATCCGCACTTCAAAACATACATAAAACTGTTGTCTGTAACTAACATACTTTGTTTTCTTAACAGAAATGAACTTCTTTGGGATCCTACGCCAGGGTGATCCAAAACTTATACCAGAGGGAGCCCGTTCTAGATGTGAGAATGAGCTACCCCTTCTTGAGCATACCCGAAACGTGACCATCGCCTTAGAAGCCGTACCAGACCCCCAATCTGACGAGGAAGATACAACACTCATGATGACCCCCGTAGATTTTAGTAACTAGGATGGGGACAATCTAATGCTGGAGGATGAAGTCGGGCTACTCTCCACCTAGGACTGCCACCCCTGCCCACGAAGAGGAGCAGGGTGATAACATAGAGAGGACCACGTCCAGTCTCCGCCAAATGCTGGGCGATGACGAGGAGGAAGTGCAACATGTAGAAGAGGAGGAAGAAGAAGCCCAGCCCGTCCCCAAGCGTACCCGTAGGAAGAAAAAGCGGGTAAGAAGAGTTGCCCAGGCCGAGATCGGGGAACACAATGCCCCTGTGAAGAGACTGTACGAGGATCACCCCCACTACCAATCTGGTGAGAGCACCAACCAAGCCTCAAGGACGGCGCAGGCTGCACCCGTGGATCCGGACGTGCCATTACCAAATGTCAAGCCAGTCACTCAAGTACCCCCCACTACGTCAGAACTAGAAAAAACCAACATGTAAGTCTACCGCATATGTTTCTCATTTATGTCTTTTGTCCAAGTAAAAAGATACGTTCTTCCATAAACAACATTTAATGTATATTCCAATTATTGTCGCAGGGATGAACAAGCTGGTGTCGCACCTGCCCAAGAGGCACGGAAGGAGAAGGACCCTGTCGTGCATGCCGCAACGACCAGATCTGGCCCAGCCTTTGAGGAAGGTACCCCTACGGCTTCAGAAGAGGTACCGGTGTCTGACCCCCATAAATAATTCAACCCTGACTGAAAGATAACCACCGCTTCAAGAATGAGGCAGGCTGAAGAATGTCGTGACTATCTGAACAACTGTATCCCTCACGGCCTGGTAAAGGATGTAAATGCACTAAGTCATGTGGACTTGGTGGATGAATATAATGGTGCCTTGGTTCATCAGATGGCTATGGGTACTTCCATGCGGGTAAGATTTGAGGCCGCCTTAGAGCATGTTGATTCCTTGAAGAGAAAAGTTAGCCGAAGAGAGAAGATGATTGAAGACAATGAAGCCCAGATTGCCGCCCTCCAGTACCAACTTGCTACTGCCGAGGCTGTTGGAAATACGTTTTACATATTAGAATGGATCGGTCACTCCAACAATAGCTCATGTAATAGCTCGGAGTTTAGTTTACTTTCACTTATTAAACAAAGCCCAAACCGAGCCCATGAGATGTATGGGCTGGCGGCCAAGTGTAAGCCCAAGCCTATCACATGGATTGGGTATATAAACCCTCTCCTTAGATGGAGAGGGTGGTGGATTCATTCATTTTACACATAGTTAACAAGGTGTTTTCTTATTTTCTCTCTCAAGTGTGTGTGTGAATTCTACCAAGTTTCTATCTCATCTCTCTCTAAAACATAAGCAAGATTTACATATCATACAAATGGTATCAATATCCATGGGATGATTGTTTGGTTTTTGTGTTTGTGTTCTTGATTCTCTCGTCCATTTTGATCTGAAATCACACGAAGCAATTTTTTTATGTTTTTATGATTTAATCTTGATATACCTCATCTAGTTACTTCTTATAGTGATTTGGTATTGGTATTTTGGTTAAAAACACAAAATTTTTAGGTGCTTGATTCGTTTCTTGGCTTAAAATTCTGAATTTGTTGTGTACTATCCTAGAAAAGTGGTACTTTTGTCTTCATCGCAAAGTTGGTATCCATCGCAAAGTAAGCAGGGTTCTACATTGCGATCGCAAAAACCTTAGGGTTTCTACATTGCGATCGAAGAGTATTCCGATACCCCTTATTCCGACGTACATTGCGATCGTTCATTGCGATCGTGGATTTCGACGGAATTAAGGCAATATTGTGACGTTACTCTGTCCAAATTTCGTCAATATTGCGATAGGTATTGCGATCAAGCATTGCGACAGGTATTACGATCAAGCATTGCGACAGTTATTGCGATCAAGCATTGCGACATGTATTGCGATCAAGCATTGTGATAGTTATTCAGATAGACATTGCGACAAAACTTGTTTTGTGCATTCCGATAGGTATTGCGATCAAGTATTGCGATAGGTATTCAGACAAGTATTGCGAAAAAACTTGTTTTGTCTTGGAATTTTTGGTTTATCGAGAACATAATTTAGGGGATTTCAACATTATTTCTCGGCTTAACACACAACAACAAACACATTAACTTTCTCTCATTGTTCGATCAACTTTGTAAATCTTAACTTATTGAAATATAGTACACATCTCTTACGGATAAGTCCATCCTCTCGGGTACGGATAATCGTCCACCAATGTTGGTGAAGACTATGTATGAGGAGTGGTCTTCCCGAATGGAACTTTATATGTCGAACAAAGAAAATGGACATCTAATTTAGGCATCGGTGCTCAGTGGACCATTGGTATATGGTACTGTGACGGAAGGTGCTGTTACTCGTCCTCACACAATAGGTGAACTAACTGGAGATGCTAAGATACAAGACAAGTGTGATAAACAAGCTACAAATATCATTCTCCAAGCCCTTCCTCCAGATGTATACAAACTCGTCAGTAAACATAAAGTTGCCAAAGAGTTATGGGATAGAGTTCGTGTTCTAATGCAAGGCACTTCGTTAACTAAACAAGAACGAGAGTGTAAGCTTTATGATACTTTTGATAAGTTTGCCTATGTGCCAGGGGAGACTCTCAATGATTACTATATGAGATTTACCCTATTGTTGAATGAGCTCAATATCTATGGCATGGTAATTCCTACGTTTCAATTGAACACCAAGTATTTGAACACTCTTCCTTCAGAATGGAAAAAGTACGTGACGGATGTTAAATTGGCTAAGGACTTGCATAACACCAATGTGGATCAACTTCAAGCTTTTCTTCAACAACACGAATGCCATGTGATCGAGGCTCGGTTGTCTACACCTCAAGTTCATGATCCACTTGTCATGTATGCTTCTCAACAAAACATGGCTTATACTTATCAACAACCATCATACTTGCAGCAGCCACCACCGCACACCTATCAGCAACCACATCAACCATCTTATCGCCCACTAATGATGCCATAGCAAGCATTTCAACAAAGTGTTCATCAACAATCTTTTCTACAACAACCACCACATCAGCCATCACCATCATAAGCCAACACTTCTCCAATGGGTTATACTCCTCAGCAAGGATATTTTCCAATTGAAGCACAACCAGCACAAGCCTTCTACTCCAATGAACTTCCACCAATCCAAGCACCGGTCTTTACTGCAAATGATACGCCAGCTGACGTTCTAAACCATCTCACTGCCTACTTGTCAAAAGTTGTTGGAACTAGAGGATTTCCACCAACAAACAATCAGCTCGGCACATCTTCAAATCCTCGACAACAAGCCACTGTTCAAGATTGTCAAGTGACGGTGCAACCTATTCAGGGAAGGCAAACTTCATATGGACTTCCTACAAGGACTATGAATGCTCAAGCTGTGAATTCTCAAGCTAATGGAAATGGAAGCCCTATTGGTCCTCAAAAGGCTGTGACTTGCTACAATTGCCGAGGACAAGGTCATATGGCTAGGGAATGCACTCAGCCAAAATGAAGAAGGGATGCAACATGGTTTCGTGAGAAGATGTATTTGGTTGATTCTCAGTCTAAGGGGCATATCTTGGATTCAGAAGAGTTAGCATTTCTTGTACACCCAGGGGCAGCAGACAATGAAGGCATTGTAGTCGTTTCCACTTGTAATGCATTTTATCAAGCAGATGATCTTGATGCATATGATTCGGATTGTGATGACATTCACTCTGCCCAAGCTGCTCTCATTGCTAATCTCTCTTACTACGGTTGTGATGTCATCAGTGAGGTACCCACCACAACCAATCTAGGTAATTATGATAACCAACATCAAGTTGGGCATGAAAATGACAACCTCGAACAGCATTCGGGAAATAGTAACTCAAATGATGTGGTACCCAATCCTACACATTTCAGTGAACCTCAATCAAATGCTACGACAGGTATGGAATCTTATGCTCAACATGATTTTGTCATGGTGCCTAAACATATTATTGATCAAATGCATATGGCTCTCAGACAATCCGTAGATACGAATTCCACCCTAACTGCTGAGCTTGTGTTGCATAAAGAAAAGGTCAAAACTTTTGAAATGGTCCCTCAAGCAGAGAAAATAACATATTCTGAATTTAACAAATTTCGTTTTGAAATGATTGAACACTTGAAAGAAATAGAATCATTAAAAGCTAATCTTTCCAATGAATTAAAAGCAAAAGAGGCGGTTGTCAATGATTTTCAGAAACTTAAAATGGATTTCGAAACCCGCGAGTCTAAAAAGTTTGAATCGGAAATTAATGCTACCAAAGTTCTTAAATTCAAAGAACAACAGCTTTTAATACAATACGCTTCCACAGAAAAGGTTCATCTCTTAACTAAATCATTTAAAGAACTCGAACTTAAGCGTATTCAAGATTTACCACTTAATCCCGGTTATGCAAAACAAGCTCAGGATATATTACTTGTCTTTATGATATGACCCTAATTGGCAAATCAAAAGAAGCACCTTTTGTTCGTAGTACTGAGGAGACACAATCAATTGCGAAAGAAACTCATTCTAAAATGCTTTCAAAATTCCATAAGCTTGATTATGATACGTATAATAAAGATCATATTTCTAAAAAGACACGTATTCGCTTACAAAAGGAATTAGTTGAATTGACAGTTCTTGTGCCCCAAAGTTTGTCAAATGAAAACCCTCCTAGTACGTCTCCTACAATTGTCAAAACGGATTTAACGAAGTTAATTCCACCGGTAAGTAAGGCGTCCGTTAGCTTAAATGCGGTACACCAACACTTAGCCGATTTTGACAAGGTCATTTTGGAACGTACGATGGCTTCGGCCATAACGGAAGGTGAATGGAATTTTGAGCACACTAGAGCTACGTTCTGAGACGAAATTATTCCATTTCTAAACAATGTTAAAGCTTGTCTTAGTACTATTGATCAAGATTTGCTTTTGGCAATAGAAGAAGTTAGACGTGTTTTCAATGAAATGGATGATGCTTATGAAAACAGTTTACTTGAAATAGAACGAGTTTCACGCCAAAATGATCAGCTTCTGAATCAAGTGATGTCTGTTGATATAGTTTCCGCCTGTGTGAATAGAAGTGTTGATAATGATTCTATTGTGCATAATGTTGAATCTGTGGATGATGTGGTAGATAGTACTTGTCACGAATCTGATGCTGATTTTTTAAAGCTTCAAGATTCATATTCTTTGCTTTCAAAACGTTTTGATGAGATTCAAACACATTGTATTTCGCTTGAATGCAAGCAACAATTTGTTCAAGAAATCTTTGAAACGTCATTCGAAGGTGTTAATATCGATGATGCAAACTTTGAAAAGAACTTTCGATTGAGTTTACAATCAAAACAAGCGAAGTGACAAGATTGCTAAATCTTTGCTGATAGACATAGAGAAATCTAAGGAGCTTAACTGTGTGAACGTACTTGAGGCCGCTGAGAATTTAAAACTTGATCTAGATAATCGAGTTTCCAAGATTTAGTCCAAAGTTGATAACTTAAAACAGAAAAATACACAACTCTTCGATTCAGTAAAGCCCGCATGTGCTAATACCACTGCACAGAATAAATCTTTGATTGAAAGAAAGTCGGTGGAAATATCTGATTTGAGGGAACAAATTTGTGATAAAAATCGGGCCTTGGCTGAGTTAAAGGAAACACTTCGTACTCTAAAAGGTAAGAATGTTGTGGATAACGCAGTCACTGTCTCAACATCGTCCTCTAGTGCAATCAAAAGGAACCTTATCGCCGTCACACCACTTAACAAGGGCCCTAGGACTAGACCATCTCAAACTTTGGTCACTAAAGATAAGGCGGAATCAAAACCATCTTCTAATATTCCTGTGTTGCCTTCTACAGGAGTAAGCACCACTACTAAGGCTCAAAGATCTAAGCTTAAAAGAAACAAGAAGAATTATAGGATCTTGCCCCCATCTAGTAGTCAAGTGAAGAAGAAAGTACAAGCCCATCCTAGGAATGTCATTTCTGTTTTGAATAAAAAGAATCATGTAGCTAAACCTAAAGGCTCTGCGGTTGTGCAGCGTTCTAAGCCTACTGTAAATTCTAATTTGAAATGTTGGAATTGCAATGAATGTATGTTTTTTAGTCGTCATGATTCTTGCCTTATTGACCACGTGAGTGAGATGAATGCCCGAAAAAATGGATTAGAATGGAAACCGACTGGGAAAGTGTTAACCCAAGTTGGTTGGATATGGCGCCCCACTGGTATAACTTTCACTATAGTAGGAAATGCGTGCCCTTTAACTAGGATCACTCCCACTAAAGCGAAGAAAGCGTGGCCTTTAACTAGGAGTACCAAGGCTACCAAAACACAAGCGTGTCCTTTAACTAGGAACACCAACACTACCGTAGGAACCAAGTGCCCTTTAAATAGGTCTACTCCCACTGTAGTGCCCGCTAATAATCCAAAACCTCAGAAAATTGGAACAATAAAACCTGTTAGTGCTAAAACTCATATTAGAAAACGCAAGAAATCTAGGGGTCACATAAATGTTAGCAATTCTGACAATATTATATCTGTATCTGCTAACACTCCGGAACCAATAGTTTCCAATGCATTGTCTACTGTTGTTGTTAAAAACAGGTGGTCCAAATTGTTCTCTGGTATTTGGACTCTGATTGCTCTAAACATATGACCGGAGATCGCTCTCAGCTCAGAAATTTCGTCAGCAAGTTTCTTTATACGGTTCAATTTGGAAATGATCATATTGCAAAGATAATGGGTTACGGTGAATATCATATTGGGAATGTTATAATTTCAAGAGTGTATTATGTGGAAGGTCTCAGTCACAACTTTTTTTTGTGGGACAATTTTGTGATGCAAACCTAGAAGTTGCTTTTCGAGAGCATACCTGCTTCATTCATAATTTGGAAGGGGTTGATTTACTGAAAGGTACTCGAGGGAATAATTTGTAAACTTTGTCTCTACAAGACATGATGACCGCTAAGTCATGGTTATGAAATCGACGGTTATCTCATCTTAACTTTGACGCTATTAATCACTTGGCAAAAAACGGACTTGTTCGTGGTCTTCCTAAACTTACATTTCACAAGGATCACTTATGTTCCGCGTGTACAATGGGGAAAAGCACTATGAAATCATACAAACCCGAAACTGAAGACACCAACCAAGAGAAACTTTATTTGTTGCATATGGATCTTTGTGGACCAATGCGTGTCGAAAGTCTTAGTGGTAAAAGGTACATCCTCGTCATTGTGGATGATTACTCTCGGTTTACATGTGTGAAATTTCTTACAACAAAAAATGAGGCACATAAATTCATCATCGGATTTCTCAAGAAGATTCAATTGCGTCTCAACACTACTGTCCGACGCATTCGTATAGATAATGGAACCAAATTTGTGAATCAAGTTTTGCGTGATTATTATGAAGAAGTTGGCATTTCTCATGAAACATCCGTTACTCGCACTCCACAACAAAACGGTGTCGTTGAAAGGTGAAATCGCACACTTATGGAAGCTGCTCGAACAATGTTAATTTACGCAAAGGCTCCATTGCTTTTATGGGAAGAAGCAGTATCTACAGCAGTGTACACCCAAAACCGGTCACTAATTCGTAAACGCCATGGTAAAACACCTTATGAGCTTCTCCATTGAAAAGTACCAGATTTATCATATCTTCATGTATTTGGTTCTCTTTGCTATCCAAATAATGATGGTGACAATTTGGAAAAACTTCAACCAAAGGCTGATATTAGTATCTTCATTGGTTACGCACCCGCAAAGAAGGCATACCGAATCTACAACCATAACTCTCGCAAGATCCTCGAAACTATGAATGTTGATTTTGATGAGCTGACAGCAATGGCTTTTGAGCAAAGCAGCTCTGAACCCGCACTTCATGAAATCGGACCCAATAACATTAGCTCTGGTCTTGTCCCAAACAACCCTACTTCATCATAATTTACACCACCTTCTAGGAATTAATGGGATACGTTGTTTCAACCGTTCTTTGATGAATTCTTTACTCCTCCAAGTATTGTTGCTCTAGAACCTGAGGTAATAGCTCCGGTAACCGAAGTTGTCCCTCCCGCAACCGAAGCACAATCGGATACGTCTGCACCTACAATTTGTCAAGATATACCTTCAACAAGTAATTCTCAACCAACACATGTTTCAACTACTCATGTCATGCCTATTTATGATGAAGAGGATGATGATGATCACGATTTGGAATTCGCTCAAATGCGACTTCCATTCTTTGGTGTACCAATTCCCGACCATAATCAAGCCGGGTCGTCCACCTCAGAGGAAGCTCCTACTACGGTTTACTCCAATCCACGGATTCGTGAACATGACAACAAGTGGATAAAGGATCATCCTATAGATTCTATTATTGGTGACCCTAATCGTCTGGTATCCACATGAAGTCAGTTACAAGAAAATGCAATGTTTTGTCATTTTGATGCTTTTCTCAGTGAGGTTGAACCTAAGACATGGCAAGAAGCTTTTACCCAATCCTGTTGGATAGAAGCTATGCAAGAAGAACTTAATGAATTCATACGTCTTGATGTATGGGAACTTGTCCTAAATATCCGGATGGTTTTGTGAATCCTAAATATCCCAATCATGTGGAGCTTGCTTCAATCTATGTTCGAAGCCTTGCGTACAAGCTTAAGAAGGCTCTCTATGGGTTGAAGCAAGCTCCACGCGCATGGTATGATCTATTGTCACAATTCCTCATAACGCAAGGCTTCGCTAAAGGCAAGGTGGATCCCACGCTGTTCATTCAAAAACGCGGTAAAGATATGACTATGGTACAAATATATGTTGATGATATTATATTTGCAGCCTCGACCCAAACCTTATCTGACGAGTTTGGGAAACTCATGTCTTCCAAGTTTAAGATGTCAATGATGGGCAAGGTGTCATTCTTCTTAGAACTACAGATATCTCAGAGTCCCAGAGGCATCTTTATCGATCAATCCAAGTATTCCCTTGAATCTCTTAAGAAATATTAAATGGAATCTTGCGACCCCGTGGATACTCCAATGGTGGAACGAACTAAGCTTGATGCAGATCCACATGGAGTTGCCGTTGATCCGACACTGTATCGTGGAATGATCGGTACTCTACTATATATCACAGCGAGTCGACATGATCTTCAGTTTGCTATATGTATGTGTGCTCGGTATCAAACTAGGCCTACTGAGTTACACTTTGCTACTATTAAACGGATCTTTCGATATCTTAAAGGAACCATTAATCGGGGACTTTGGTATTCGAAGGACTCTTCTATTGCACTAATGGCATATGCAGATGCGGATCACGCCGGTTTTCAAGATACAAGGCGTATCACGAGTGGAACTTTGCAACTACTAGGAGATCGACTAATCAGTCGGTCATCGAAAAGGCCGAAAAGCACTGCAATTTCAAGTACGGAAGCAGAATACATAGCTATGTCCGGTTGCTGTGCTCAAATTCTTTGGATGAGATCGCAATTAACCGACTAGGGTCTAGGATTCAACAAAATTCCGATGTACTGTGACAACAGAGTGCAATTGCCTTATGCTGCAAAAATGTTCAATTCTCCCGGTCGAAGCATATTGACGTTCGCTACCATTTCATCAAGGAGCAAGTGGAAAATGGAGTAATCGAGCTTTACTTTGTCCGATCTGAGTATCAATTGGCAGATATTTTCACAAAGGCTTTAGATCGCGCTCGAATGGAATTTTGGGCCGACAAGCTAGGAATGAGAACTTTCTCGCCTGAGACTCCAAAGCAACTGGCAGATGAAGCAAAAGAATAGTGGTAGTAAACTATTCTCCGTATCCTTGGTGATCATCTGTATATATTGTTTATGTTTTTATCCACAAAAGCAAAATACAAACATATAAATCCATATAAAAACAATAAAAATTGAAAAATTCAGAAAAATCCAAAAATATTTTTATTTTTCAAAGGCACGTCTTTTGGTACGATAATATTTACGGCCTTAGAAATGTCGATTAATATTGACATGGTGCCATAAATAGAGTTCGTACAAAAGTTGTAAATATTTCATAAAACATGCCCATATGGCTTGTAGTTATTTCTGACTGCAACCCGTTTTTCACATTAAAGTCAAGTATTTCTTATGAAAGCTTTGGCTCACAACGGGAATTAATTTTCTCGGGCAAGGTTTACTTTAAAACCTTGTAAAGGATCAGGTTTACTTTATAACTTGGTCTAACACAAATCTATGTACGCATCAGTGCATTTATTTGTTAAAACAAGAGAAGTCTTGTTTTTATGAAGTTACCATCTCTACAACCATAGCTATCTACATTTGGTATCTACATACTCGACGATGCGACTACTCAACCGACGACTACAACTCTTTCAATAAAACACGGGTCAACAATTAAGGGGGAGCAATTGTCAAGCATTCAGAATCTTCGATGCCGAACGTGCCAAGTTCACAAACTGGTGTCAAGACAAAAATACCAATCGTACATGTGGTGTCAAGAGATGACTTCAGACGTTACGAGGCGACCAACATACCGACAAGAACCATTTGATCTTATCATATGATGTTCTCATAAATCAGGTCCAACCTTGCCAATTCTTGCGAATATGGTGAATATGTGATCATGTTACGAATCGGTATCATATCTCATACATTTGGTATCATGAAGATAAAACGGACTTGTCCCATGTCAGGATGAAGTGCAGTTTCTCACTTTGAAATGGGTTTATAAGGTGAAACTCGATGAGTTAGGTAGAATATTGAAGAACAAAGCTCGACTAGTAGCTCGTGGATACAAGCAATTATTAGGCATTGACTTTATGGAATCCTTTTCACCTGTTGCCCGTTTGGAAGCTATTAGACCATTCCTTGCTTATGCAGCCCACATGAATATGATCGTCTATCAGATGGATGTGAAGACGACATTTCTCAATGGTGAAATCAAGGAAGAGGTCTATGTTCAACAGCCGGATGGTTTTGTGAATCCTAAATATCCCAATCCTGTGGAGCTTGCTTCAATCTATGTTCGAAGCCTTGGGTACAAGCTTAAATGGCTCTCTATGGGTTGAAGCAAGCTCCACGCTCATGGTATGATCTATTGTCACAATTCCTCATTAGGCAAGGCTTCGCTAAAGGCAAGGTGGATCCTACGCTGTTCATTCAAAAACGCGGTAAAGATATGACTATGGTACAAATATATTTTGATGCTATTATATTTGCAGCCTCGACCCAAACCTTATCCGACGAGTTTGGGGAACTCATGTCTTCCAAGTTTAAGATGTCAATGATGGGCAAGGTATCATTCTTCTTAAGACTACAGATATCTCAGAGTCCCAGAGGCATCTTTATCAATCAATCCAAGTATGCCCTTGAATCTCTTAAGAAATATAAGATGGAATCTTGCGACCCCGTGGATACTCCAATGGTGGAACGAACTAAGCTTGATGCAGATCCACATGGAGTTGTTGTTGATCCGACACTGTATCGTAGAATGATCGGTACTCTACTATATATCACAGCAAGTCGACCTGATCTTCAGTTTGCTATATGTATGTGTGCTCGGTATCAAACTAGGCCTACTGAGTTATACTTTGCTACTATTAAACGGATCTTTCGATATCTTAAAGGAACCATTAATCGGGGACTTTGGTATTCGAAGGACTCTTCTATTGCACAAATGGCATATGCAGATGCGGATCACGCCGGTTTTCAAGATACAAGGCGTATCACGAGTGGAACTTTGCAACTACTAGGAGATCGACTAATCAGTTGGGCATCGAAAAGGCAGAAAAGCGCTGCAATTTCAAGTACGGAAGCAGAATACATAGCTATGTCCGGTTGCTGTGCTCAAATTCTTTGGATGAGATCGCAATTAACCGACTAGGGTCTAGGTTTCAAAAAAATTCTGATGTACTGTGACAACAAGAGTGCAATTGCCTTATGCTGCAAAAATGTTCAATTCTCCCGGTCGAAGCATATTGACGTTCGCTACCATTTAATCAAGGAGCAAGTGGAAAATGGAGTAATTGAGCTTTACTTTGTCCGATCTGAGTATCAATTGGCAGATATTTTCACAAAGGCTTTAGATCGCGCTCGAATAGAATTTTTGGCCGACAAGCTAGGAATGAGAACTTTCTCGCCTGAGACTCTAAAGGAACTGGCAGATGAAGCGAAAGAATAGTGGTAGTAAACTATTCTCCGTATCCTTGGTGATCATCTGTATATATTGTTTATGTTTTTATCCACAAAAGCAAAATAGAAACATATAAAACCATATAAAAACAATAAAAATTGAAAAATTCAGAAAAATCCAAAAATATTTTTATTTTATTTTTCAAAGGCATGTCTTTTGGTACGATAATATTTACGGCCTTAGAAATGTCGATTAATATTGAAATGATGCCATAAATAGAGTTCGTACAAAAGTTGTAAATATTTCATAAAACATGCCCATATGGCTTGTAGTTATTTCTGACTGCAACCTGTTTTTCACATTAAAGTCAAGTATTTCTTATGAAAGCTTTGGCTCACAACAGGAATTAATTTTCTCGGGCAAGGTTTACTTTAAAACCTTGTAAGGGATCAGTAGTTTTACTTTATAACTTGGTCTAACACAAATCTATGTACGCATCAGTGCATTTATTTGTTAAAACAAGAGAAGTCTTGTTTTTATGAAGTTACCATCTCTACAACCATAGCTATCTACATTTGGTATCTACATACTCGACGATGCGACTACTCAACCGACGACTACAAATCTTTCAATAAAACACGGGTCAACAATTGAGGGGGAGCAATTGTCAAGCATTCAGAATCTTCGATGCCGAACATGCCAAGTTCACAAACTGGTGTCAAGACAAAAATACCAATCGTACATGTGGTGTCAAGAGATGACTTCAGACGTGACGAGGCGACCAACATACCGACAAGAACCATTTGATCTTATCATATGATGTTCTCATCAATCAGGTCCAACCTTGCCAATTCTTTCGAATATGGTGAATATGTGATCATGTTACAAATCGGTATCATATCTCATACATTTGGTATCATGAAGATAAAACGGACTTGCATTTTTCTTCCCAAAACCTTTGTTAAAACTTCATTAAATCATTTATATTAAAAACATCGATTGGGTTAATATATTTAATATGGGGGAGAAAATGTGATTTAATATGGGAAATTATCACAAATGGTTTGACTTAATGTGCTGGCTCATCCCGACATATGCGAAATGTTTTCGAATATCGTGTCATATGTTAAGGGGGAGAAAAATGGATTTGCTATACAAAAATGGATTTTCATGGTGATTTATACTTACCTACAACCCATTTATTTCACGACGATGAAGATTGTGGTGTCATAAGGATGGTAGGATAGGTTAAGTCCAATGATTCTTCAAGAACCAGAGGAATCTTCCCAAGGACATTCCATAGCTAGAAATAGTAGTCCTTAGGTAAGATGGAGAAAGATTGTGAACGTAGCTGAATGCTGACCAAGTACTTAAGTTAGCACTGGAACAATCACAACAAGGTGCTAGTTATGACGTATTGGTAAGCATTGAAGGGGTTGAAGAATGAAAAAGAATTGTAAAGATAAAGGGTCTAAAGAAAGAAGCCCTCCTTACAACCTTAGGTAGAAACCGGGTCAATACATATGCTATTGAGATCATTTTTAATGATGCTCGATATTGAAGATATACATCATGGACCCAGTGATGCAATGCACAACCCATCCCAGCTAACTCAGATATCTCTCAAAAGGTATTTGTTTTAATCACACGGAGACAACGCATTATCTATTAATTTATTCACTCCGAATAAATTGGGATTGAAATGGTGGCACTCCTCTCCAGCCTCCGATCACTAAAATCCAAAATGCACGATCGAGTCTAGAGCCATTTGAGATCATCAAATATCTCATTAGGACACATTTCCATATTTCCTTGCTTCTTCACACACTGTGAAAAGTAAGAAAGATCTTAAGAGTCCTACACAAAATCTTCATGAGCTTGCCTGAACATCCGAGTAATACGAAAGTATTTACAATGAAGATGGAAATCCTTCTTGAGAGAATATCAAAAAGCTCATGGTAGGTGACTTGTGCGATTCTTTATGAATCAAACTTGTGATAACTGGAAAGCAACAGTTGTTTAATTCTTAATTGAATTTAAACACGTTCCAGGCCTCTACGCAATATCTCCGTGATCTTGCCAGAACACTCAGAGTGATACCTTAGTGTTCACAGTGATGAGTGGAAATCCTTCTAGTGTTAACCTTAAACAGCACTTGGTAGGTAACTTGCAAGATTCAATATGAATCAAGCTCGTGATAACTGGAAAGCAACGATGGTGCGATTCTTTAATGAATCAAACTTGTTCCAGGAATCAGAATTGACGGCTTCAATCATGCGGATAATTTAATCCAAATGATTCACTCTTTACGTTCGTAGTCAGCTTTAGACGATCGAGTAAAGAAAACAGGTTTACCCGCGATATCTTGTCAAGGATATTTTTAATTTAATCTACCTGCCACAAGTGCGATATTTAATATCCTCCAACGGTCTTCACTGACCGGAGGTAAAATGCTACCGAATTAGAATAAAATGTTCAAAGCCATTTTGTTCGTGTCTACTTATGTTGCGACATTTGAAGACGGTGGCGTTGAGGAATCCAAGAAGAAGTCGTCCCCGCATGCTTATACTTTATGCACTTAATACCTCATCTAATTCAAGAAAGCCTAAAAGTTAAGTCTTTCGCTGTATAGAACTTTGAAGCTATCAAGAATTACGAAGGTATAAGTATGTGGGACATGGTGTCACGAAGAGGCGAAGATCACAAGTATTGGATGCACAAGATCAAGGCAAGAGATTAATGCTAAAGATTTATATCAAAGATCACATCAGTATGTTCACCAGAAAAGAAAAAGAAAAGAAAGACGAAGACTATGAGCTCAAGACAAGCATATTATGCTAGGTTTAATTTATTATTGTAACTTGGGTAAGCCCTTGTTTTGAGTGACCTCCCTTAGGGGGAGTTTGTTGGAAATACGTTTTACGTATTAGAAAGGATCGGTCACTCCAATAATAGTTCATTTAATAGCTCGTAGTTTAGTTTACTTTCATTTATTAAACAAAGCCCAAACCGAGCCCATGAGATGTATGGGCTGGCGGCCAAGTGTAAGCCCAAGCCCATCACATGGGCTTGGGTATATAAACCCTCTCCATAGATGGAGAGGGTGGTGGATTCATTCATTTTACACATAGTTAACAAGGTGTTTTCTTATTTTCTCTCTCAAGTGTGTGTGTGAATTCTACCAAGTTTCTATCTCTTTCTCTCTCTAAAACATAAGCAAGATTTACATATCCTACAGAGGCTACCATTAAAGAACAAGCAGCGCATGCCAATACCCATGATCAACGCGTAGCCGAGCTTGAATTTCAACTTGAGACTGTAACAGCTAAGGTATGTATCCGCACCGCATCATGCCCACGCCACACTATTCTGCATTCTAATACTTAAGGTATCACACATAGGTGATCGCGGCAGAAGCATTGGCCAAGTCCTCCTCTGACCAAGTGTCCACCCTTACAAAGGAGCTTGAAGACACGAATGCATTGATCCAGGGTGAGGAGAGACTGAAAGAGGAGCTTGCCCGTGAAAGGGCCGTGGTGGAACAATTGATGGAGGCTTCCACACAAAAAGACATACTGCTGAATGCCCTTACTACAGAGCGTGATGATGTATTGTACCCCCAACTACTAGCAGTCATTGTCGGCCGCAGGTGGATGGTGGGTCATGGGACGCGCCTGGCTGTCACAAAAGTGTTGGAGGCCCCTCAGTTCGTGCAACAGTTTGTAGAGCTTGTATCGGATGGCATCGACCACGGTCGTCATGAGGGAATGGCTATGGCCACATAGTTAATAAGTAAGAAGCAAAACTTCACAAAACATGCTTACTTTAACACTCGAGCTGCAGAGAAGATGACCGCCTCTATGGCTGCTATGCGAGATCTTAACTACCCCTTCTTAGCTGAACCAGAGGCTACAAAAGATGCGTCCAATAAGGAGATTATGGAGAAGCTAAGTCTTGGTGCCTTCTCGCAGGACGAGGGACACTCCCGGGCTCACTTCACTCCCTCCCCCAGCTAACTCACCCTTCCCGTCTATGAAGACGTCACCAGGATCGTAGTTGGTGAACAGCTATTAAGTGAAGTGCTGGAGGTGAATGCGGCTCGGGCCTTGGACAGAAAAGAGCATGATGATGTATTGCCTCGAGTAGCCGAAGAGCAGCGGGAGTTAGGCAAGTTCCTCCCCCGCTTGTAGGGCGTTCCCTTATTTGATGCAAGTTCTGAATAATTTAGTCTGTAACAAAACATTCGTCCGTAGATGTCCACGACACTTTACCTCTTGTAACATTATTATAACATTTGAAAATAGTATTTATGAGTCCGTGGTAGTCACGACAATTTTGATAATTGGAAACTTGCTTATATTCCTTTAGATATTATATATCTGCGTCGCATGACGTGTCACGTCTTACCTAGAATAAAACCAAGTCTATATTCTACTAGACGTGCGGTGTGCGTCTTTACCATGCAAAGCACTATCTAAGCGCGACCTATGGAAACTTATTACAATGTC
Source organism: Glebionis coronaria (assembly GCA_025667525.1). Classification (NCBI taxonomy): domain Eukaryota; kingdom Viridiplantae; phylum Streptophyta; class Magnoliopsida; order Asterales; family Asteraceae; genus Glebionis; species Glebionis coronaria. The sequence continues at coordinate 183,218,127 of CM046880.1, read as the reverse complement.
TTGTAAATAAGGTGTCTAGTAAGGATACATGATCCGCGTCACTAGGGTTGCATCCCTCTTATGTGACAAGTTGAATTATTAGGTTCACTTAATCCTCTTACCCCGCCTGGAGGCGAATAGTACATGTACGGTTGTGAATGAATGCATATGAATAAGAGATAGCACATAACAGAAATAATAACTAAATCTATAAGACAATAATTTGCACAAGAACGAGCCGTGGAGCTAGCTAGGCACCACGGCATTTTATTAGTACGTTTACGATTTTTGTTTTTTGACAAGAGTGGAAAATCCTAAAACAAATAGAATCTAGAAAGTAACAAAACAAAAGAGAATACATGGATCTTCATTGAATACAACTACGTAGCGAAGTGTCCATGCGGAAGCCATAGCCTTTCAAAGATAGCATTTTTTAAGATTGCAGATATTCCATGTGCGTTCCAGGTCACGGCCATCCATGTCACGCAACTTGTACGCGCCCAGTCCTAAGGCTTCCGTAACCTCATACGGCCCTTCCCACTTGGGGCCAAGATTTCCTGTATTCTCCGCGCGACTTACCTCGTTTGCACGATAAACAAAATCCCCCGGTCGAAAGGAAACACCTTTAACCTTGGCATCGTAATAAGCCTTCATCCGTGCCTTGGACTTGGCCTCATTGATGGCCGCTATTTCTCTTTTCTCCTCTAGCAGATCAAGATTAATCCGGAGTTTCTCATCGTTCGTGACGACATTAACCTCCGATGTGCGGATGGTTGGCATCCCAATTTCTGCTGGTATAACAGCCTCGGTCCTATAGGCCAACGCGAATGGAGTGTCCCCATTGGCTGTTTTAATCATAGTCCTATATGCCCATAGAACATGTGGCAACTCGTCTACCCATTTGGCACTTCGCTCGTCCAAGCGTGCCTTGATGCCTTCACCTAAGCTTCTATTTACCCGCTCCGCAAGACCATTAGTCTGTGGGTGCTTAACGGATGCGAAGCGCCGCGTGATGTTCCATGTCGCGCACCAATCCTTGAATGGATTGTCCGCAAAATGTTTCCCGTTATCCGAGATTATTTCTCCTAGTAAGCCAAAGCGGCACACAATATTTTCCCAAACAAACTTTTTAACTTGCTTTCCTGTAATGGATTTGACCGCTTTAGCTTCTATCGAGCGTGTAACATAGTCCATTGCCACAATCAAGAACTTAACTCCCCCTGCAGCAACTGGAAAAGGCCCTACAATGTCAATCCCCCATTTATAGAATGGTCATGGGGATGTGATGGGTGTCAGTTCTTGCTGCGGATGTCGTGGCACCGGCATGTGCACTTGGCAATCACTGCACTTACGAATCATGTTGCGTGCATCCCTATGCATAATGGTCCGATAATATCCTGTCCGTAAAGTTCGTGCTACTATGGATCGGGATCCTGCGTGCATGCCACATGACCCTTCATGTATCTCACTGATTACATAGGAAACCTGTCGTGGCCCGACACACTGCAACCACGGCTGTAAGAAGGACTGCTTGTACAGAATACCTTCTCGAAGCTCGAAGTGCTGCAACTTCCTTCTGATACGCCGTGCCGCCTTTTCATCATCCGGAAGGGTTTCATCCGTTATATAGCTGATGATCAGGGTCATCCATGTAGGCCCATCTTCCTCAACTATAGATGTGATTTCTCCCTCTGTTATAGACTTCTCCTTTATTATTTCTACCAAGACTTGCTTGGATAAGTGGGCGAAACTTGTTGACGCAATTTTGCTTAGAGCATCCGCCTTCTTGTTTTCACCTCTTGGTAGCTGCTTGATAGAAAACTTGCTGAAAGTAGCTACGAGTGACTTGACTTTCTCCAAGTATCGAACCATATTATCCTTCTTGGCTATGTAACCTCCTAGAATGTGGTTCGCGACAAGCCGTGAGTCCACGTAAGCCTCAAGGTTGCGGACTCCTATTCTAGAGGCGATTTTTAAACCTGCATTCAACGCTTCATATTCTGCCTCATTATTAGTGGCTGTGAATTCAAAACACGGGGCGTAGGTAAACTTCATTCCTTCCGGATTCGTAAGGATGAGGTCAACTCCTGACCCGTCCGTGCACGAGGATCCGTCAATAAACAAGACCCATGGTTCTGCTGGAGTTTCCTCTCTTTGTATGACCGGTCCGTCCTCATCTGGCTTCTCTATTAAGAAATCTGCCAAGATTTGGCCTTTGACCGTTGTCCTTGGTCTATAGGAGATGTTATGCTCTCCTAATAGAATGCTCCACTTCTGTAGCCTACCAGCCACGTCTGGTTTGGAGATGATTTGCTTTATTGGTTGATCAGTAATAACCACAACTGGGTGCGCCTGAAAGTACCGGTGTAACCGCTTTGTAGCGAATACTAATGCTAAAACCAACTTCTCCATAGAGGAATAATTCAACTCCGGCCCTTGTAGTGTTCTACTTATGAAGTAGACCGGAGTCTAGACCGTGTCCCTATCCGTCATAAGTACCACACTTATTGCTCCGTGTGTAGCCGATAGATACATAATGAGCTCTTCCTTAGGTCGGGGAGCCACTAGCGTGGGAAGAGCTGCGAGGTGCTGTTTAAGTTGACTAAAAGCTTCCCCAGCTTCCTTTGTCCAATGAAAATCTCCCTTATTGATGCACTTCTTGTGTGTTTTGAATAGAGGTAGTGATTTTTCCGCGGACTTCGACAAGAACCTGTTTAGCCCGACCAACTTTCCATTCAATGATTGTACCTGCTTTTGTGTCTGAGGAGATGGTGACTGTATCACCGCTTCTGTCTTTTCCGGGAAAGGCTCGATTCTGTTTTGATCGATCATATATCCGAGGAACATCCCTTCCGTTGCCCCAAACGTGCATTTTTTTGGATTCAGTTTCATATTGATTCTTCTCAATGTGTCAAACGTCTCCTGGACGTCACGGAGGAGTGCCTCCTCCGTATGACTTTTGATGACTAGATCGTCAACGTAGACCTCAAGGTTGAGGCCTATTTGTGAGTCGAAGGCTTTATCAACAAGTCGCTGATATGTTGCCCCAGCGTTCTTTAGTCCAAATGGCATTTTTTTGTAACAGTACACGCCCTGACTAGAATGAAACGCCGTCTTCTCCTTATCTTCTTCCGCCATCCGGATCTGGTGGTACCCTTTATACGCATCTAAGAAGCATTTGAAAGGATACACACATAGGGATTCTACCTTCCAGTCAATCTCTGGTAACGGATAGCAGTCCTGCGGACAAGCTTTGTTCAGGTCTGTGAAGTCCACGCACATGCGCCAGCTCCCGTCATGCTTCTTGACCATGACCGGGTTGGATAACCACTCGTGGTAGTATACCTCGCGCATGATTCCTGCGTCTACTAATTTCTGTACTTCATCCAGTATCACTTGGCTGCGTTCTGGTGCTTGACCACGCTTCTTTTGCTTAACAGGAGGATATCCCTGGCGGATCTGAAGTTTATGTTCTGCTATCGCACGCGGCACGCCTGTCATATGCTTGGGCTCCCATGCGAATACATCAAGGTTTGCTCTCAGAAGAGAGCACATGGCCCTCTTGCCGCTATCCGAGAGCGTCCCCCCTATGGACACCTCTTGTTCCGGATAATCAGGATGGATTGCCACTTTCCAGTTGGGGGGTGTTGAGCCTGCCTTAACGGGAACAGGTGGGACTGGTGTTGCCACGGCGTGGAATTCGGGCACTAGTATGACTGAGTTTTAGATGGTAACAATTCCTCCTTCCACAGGGAACTTAATCATTCCGTGAGCTGTGGACGGGACAACCTGTATGGCCAGGATGCCTGGTCTTTCGATGATCCCATTGTATGGAGAGTGTGAGCGTATCACCATAAAGTTCATCCACGCCGTGGTGGAATGCTCTTCATTCCCAATGGTTACTAGGAGACGCAGTTGTCCTATTGGCCAGATAGTATCTCCACTAAAGCCAATGAGCGGTGACGTGGCCGGGACCAATTGGCTTCTTATTTCCGGTCGTAGCTGTACGAAGCAGTGTTCGTACAGTACTTCTGCCGATGACCCTCCATCCACATACATACGGCGAACATTGTGTGTTCCAATGCTTACCTCAATAGTGAGAGGTGCATCGGCTACGTCACTTGCCGTGATGGGAGGGAATGAGATTTCTCTGCCGCGTGAAATTTTTTGACTAATTTTCTACTTTGTGCGGCGCTGCCAGGATTGGATCATGTATATATTCAAAGGTTTATCCTTTTGGGGATCCTTGATGAGACTGCAATTATACATAGTCTCATCGTCCAAATCGAGATTAAAATGCTTAAAATATCATGAAAATACCCCTATATATGCTTGTATTTGTGTCTTGTGTATTTTAGGTACGGATATCGAGAAAAAGGCAAAAAAAAGATCACAAGAATCAATCAAAAACGAACACGAGAATCGAAGCCGCACAATGAACCGGACCCGAATGATGAATTTCCAAAAATACTTTGAAGAATTGAAGATTGTCAAGTTTGGTCCTCCAAGTTTGAAGACTTGTCATTTTATACCCTTGTAAAACTCTAAAATTACATTGTGGTCCCTAAAATGTCAAGAGTTCACATATTTGGTTTTTGAAGAATCAAGTTGTACAAGACGAAGCCGAGATTGTAATTAACGGAGCAAATCGAGTATTTCAGATCGACTCGACGAAGTTTAGAGATTATACAAATCAAGACGAAGTCAAAGTCAAACTTGAGAACCGACAAAAACAATGGGCACGGAAAACCGACACCGAATCTCAAAATAATATTTTACGGGCCAACCCGCACCCGTTAACCGGTCCGAGTCAGCCCGTTAGAATATTAGTAAAAACAACCCTTAGCCCACCCTTTCTTTTCATAAATTTCAAATTTGGCAAATGTTTGTATACACCACCAAGCCCAATTCCATTTATCAGCCGAAATTTAAAAGCCCATCTTTATTCAAAGTTTTTATGCAAGCCCAAGAAATTTCCACCAGTCTTTTGTTGTTGTAACGTTTGATAAAAAAAAATGAACGAATTGGGATAAAAAAAGGGGGGACGAGTATTTGGAACAAACACAATTAGGGTTCTTACACCCACAGCCACCATTATTACCTTTAATCTCAAAACATTATCAAACATTAATCCCCAAAGTCACAAGATCAATTCAAACTCTTTGCCAGTCACTATCCACCCTACCCCACACTTGCCCCACATCAACAATCACGTGAAGAGACTGAGAATGAAGACAAGAATGGAAAACGATTTATCATTTTTTTGAAGACCAGACCCATGTGATGCTGATAAAGATCAAAGACAAAGATTGATTGAAGAATATGCGAATCTTATCGGCATATTGCAAGGGCAATTCGGGTAATCGTAGCATTAGGGTTTGCTTATTTCTTTATGCTTCTAGATTAATCTTGTACCCATCTATATAAGGGGCCTAGTTTTCATTTTATTTTTTTTGGTTCCAATTTTTCTTTAAAAAATTTGTAATCCGAATTTTAGATGAATGAAAATTGTGTTCCATTTATTTTTCTTGCAATCTTTTAAATACCTGTTATTTATTTTTCAAGCAATTTAAATTTTATTGTCATTTAAATTCTTGTTTAATTTTCGAAAATCAGTTTGTGCTTTTATTGGTGTTCAAGATTTTAATTTTAGTGAAAGTGGTTTTATTTACTTGCGTTGTACCGAAAAAAAAGAGAGTATTGTTTTTTTTTTATTTATTCTTATTGAATTGAAAAAAAGGGTATATTGGATGTTGTTTGTTGCTGTGTGACGAAGAAAAGAAGAGAGTGTTGTGAGTTTTGTGTTGCCGAGACACAAAGAAGAAAAAAAAAAGTGGTCTATTGATGCTGTTGTGATGGTTCAAAGCAAGCAGAAAAAAGGTGATTGTAGATTGATGCTGTGCGAACAATAGGAAGGGAGTTATCCTGTTTTTATATAGATTGGGGTTTGAGGTTCTTGTTAGCTAGTTAACATTTCTGCTCAGTTTGAATCGTGTTTCGAGAGATAAATCGACAACACGATGGAAGATGTTTGTGTACTGTGATGTTTCGGTTGATGGTTTCTGGTTGGGCGCTGAGCTCGAGCTGATTATATAGCAACTAGCACATGGGCCTGGAAGCAGTGTATAGTTCCGTTCCCTTTTTCATATTTTCCTAACTTAAATTGCTATGCTAGTATAGATTTAGACTAGTGTCAACATGCTTGATTTAATTCTGAGTAGGCGATTAAATTATAGTGACTACAATTTAGTGAGCTGATAAATGTGGTGCATAAATGTTAGTAGTGGTTTGATTGTCTAGATGTTTCTTCATTTAGATGTTATCGCTATAATTTTCATTGTTGCCATGTATGTGCTTGTTATGGTTGTTATTGTAATTTGAGTAGTGTAGTTTATGTCTTCTGCATATCTACTTTTTGTGGCTTAACTTGTCAATGCGTATGCTATTGAGTCCTAGTGATGTGAATCTGTGATCACATTGGTTTCAATGTGCTGCCATGAACACCCCAATTCCATAGCAGTAAGATACAGTAGGGCTAGGTTTGTGTGTTTAAGTATCATGGTTGCATGAATTGGCAATGCTTATGTGAAGTGGTAGTGGGCTGTTAAGTCTTAGTTTGATAGCTCTCCTTAAGTGTGCACTAGTTTTTGCCCACTGTCCTTCAATCTTAGTTTCTTTCTTTTGAAGTGCAAAGACTTTTATCTATTGTGTGGTGATTTTTGTGTGTAGCTAAGTTTGTAGTTGGTTATTAACCAAGGACCAGCCAACTGCTGTCCTTGGTTTGCTGTTTATCACCAAAAAGTCTTAAAGCTGTCCAAAAAAGTCTGTACAACTTATTTGGATAACAGAAAGTTGCTTTCATATATATCCTTGCTGTTAAGTTGCTGTCAACAACAATACTCTGTCAAAAAAAAGGGAGGAGAAGGGTTTGAACTCGTGACCTCTACCCTCCACGCCTGACATAGCAGTCACACAAACTTACCATCTGCTCACAGATCCCTTTTTGTTTACACTTCCTTTCATATCTCTTTTATAGCTTTTTAACTCGTGTATGCAGCCAATAATTATAAATAGCAAAAAGGGGGAGCAGCAAGGCTCGAACCCTTGACCAAATAGACATATCAGATTCAGCAATCAACAGTCTAACCATCTCTGCTAGTAATCCTTATTGGTTAAGTTTTACAACTTGTTTTATTTATATGCATTTCCTTTATTGTTTATCAGGTTTAAATTAGTTTATTACACAGCTTTTATGTATCTTAATTTTATATACTTTCAAGATTTTAATTTTAAAAATGACGTAAATTAGTTTCTCAAAAATTTTTAGGATCTATTTTCTTAGTTTAGTATTTTTAATCATTTATTTTCATTAAAATAGTATTTAATTCTTAAAAAAGATTTTAAAAGTAAAAAAAAAAATATAATTCTTTTTTTTTAAAAAAATAAAATAAAATTCTTTTGTAATTTAGAATGTATAAAAATTAAATTAGCATTTTAGGCTTTTAATTCAATAAATTACGTAAGTGTCGTGTTTCTACGTTCGTGATTATTTTCGTATGCTTTTGTTATTTCGATTTTTTTAACCCATTTTGTTTTTAAATTAGTTTTTATTTTTCTTTAGTCTTTAACTAAAGGATTTTTAGGTAAAAAAAAAGGGTTGAGTTTTGTCTTTTTCGTAGTTAGTTTTATTTTTAGGTTTTTTAATTAACTTTAAATATTATTATAAAATAATTTAAGCACTTTCAAAATTTTTGGTTTGCGAAGTTTTCTTAGTTAAACTTTTTAGGTACTTTTAGTGATTTTTATTTAATTTTTAGGTTAAATTTTTCGTTGGGTCGCGTTTTTACGTTCGTACGTATACGCGTTTTCGTCTGTTTTGAGCGTAGTCCGATCACGTTTTCTTTTCTTTCCTTCTTTCCAAAAGCGTAATCACTCGATTAAATAACGTATAATATTGTTGGCTAAACACCATAGCTCCACCGAGAACGAACTCGACGACGAGTATTCGCGTTTTTCACAAAACGTAATTACTAATACTTGCTACGACTTAGCGTTTGCTTACTTTTTCCTAAAGGCAAGTAAAACGACTAAAAACCGCTACATCAAAAATGGCGCCGCTGCCGGGGAGGTGTGTTTAGCCATATTTATTTATTGTGTTTATTTGAGTGTTTACGTTTTTATCGTAAATACTTATTTTTATTTTTCTATACTATTAGCCATATAAGTAAATACGTGTTAAATAGAACTCTATTAACACAAAATCGTTTTCTCGTTTTTATTGTGCATAATATATTGTATTTACGTAGAACAATTAACACACAATAATTATCCAAATACGCGAGAAATCGCACCTCAATAGTTGAGCGTTCCGGTCACTATTGTTGTATCGAATTCAAACGAAAGTCAAAGGCAAAATAGATAAATACTCTTAATTGATTTAATCTCGATAAATACAAACTATAAGGTGGGTATAAGGCGGTTGTATTTCACGACCTAAGGAAAAAAGGCTCTTAAGTGCTTCGCGCCGCCTCGTTTTCTCCGCTCGCTTGTGCGTATTTTGAAAGTGACGATTAATTAGGGGTTTGCCACATCAAGTATTATTAATCTATTTTTGTGAGTTTTAATTATTGAACCTCGAAACGTTTTGGCGTTCCGCCAACGTTTCAAAGTCGACGAGGGTTCTTACTTCACGTAATTATCTTCATTCTTCTTGGATTCATTAATTGAGACCTTTGATTAGTGGATAGTTTTTGTAGATTAATTTCTACGTAATACACCCAAAATTCCAAAAAATTAAAAAACAATCAAAAGCACAAAAATAATCTTCCACATTCCCTCTAATTTCATAATTCTCTTCTTTCACCCTCTATAACGTTTAATTCTCGTAACACCGTTCTCGTTGCATCATGTCGAATGATAGTGGATATTATTCGTGTCCATATTGTGGAGGCCCGCCCGATGGTGCCAATTGTTTTAATTGTAAGGTTATTGGAGGTCGAGAGGGCTATATCTATAACTCCGCTCCACGTGATCATGATGATAATTTTCAATCTTACGACCAAGATCACCCATCGTCTTCGTTCTACTTGTTATATGATTCGTCTTTTAATTGTGATCAAAATCAAAATGATGGAATGAATCAAAACGCCTTTTGTGACTATGTGAGACGCAATAATGAAAACTTAATGATGATTCAAGAACAAGTTAGGAACCTTATGGAACATCACGAAAAACAATTGGAAACTCAAAAGGAATTTTACTTAAAGGAAATGGCCTCCATGAGAACCGAGTTGGAAAACGAATATGATGCCGCTTTTAAAGAACAAGAACGTTTATCTGACCAAGTTGACGAGAGATGGGATAAAATTGTTGACAAAGTTGTGGAGGCTTACACTATTAAGCAAAATGAACTTCTTTCAACGATTGAGACCTTAGAGAAAAAAGTAGCTTCATACGAGTCGAGTTCTTCATCGAACGTCACCAATCCTAATCTCGAGGGAGAGGTTCAAGTTATTTCGACTCCTAAGACTCGTACGTCTCGTATTGATCCCAATCTCTCGAATTTTAGAGTCGTGCAACCTTCGTCGTCTTGCAAAAACATAGAGGAAACAAAAACGTCATCCAACGAAGTTTTGAAAAATGTTTTTGAAAATAAACCAAAGGAAAAACTCGTAGGATACTTGGGATATTTAAATCTTGTACCTTCTAAACCTAATTTTTCTAATGAGGATGAAATTATTGAGGATTTTATAAATCAATATACACTTAATTTTGACGAAGAAATTCCATTAAATGATTTTAAAGAAGAAAAATGTGACAAGGTTTTAAAGGAAATCATTGAACCCTCGTTTTTACAAGATGAACGAAAATTAATTCCGAAGGGACGTGTTAGTAATTTTGCTTAAATGTTTGAAAACCCACGTTCGATCCCTTCGAAGGACAAAGTTGAAACCGTCAAGGCAAAATCGTCACGAGACGAGCCTTTTACTCCTAATCCCACACCGAGTGAGATTTTGGATTTATCATGTGAGAAGTCTGCCGATGGCCTTGCTCACATCGATACATTTTTCGATATCGAGGTCGAAACGACAAAGACAAAATCTTCAATTAAAGAGCCTTCTTTTCCTAGTTTCACGACGGTTGAAGCTAGCGACTCGATTATCGACGACTTTATTGCTCGACCTCTTCCACGAGGAAGAGAAGACGTCTTTGATCCCGACGGTGATTTTTCCGAGATTAAACGTATACTTGGTGATCCGCCTTCAATTTTCGAGTTTGATGAGGACCGTTGCGTTAGCCCAGAGGGGGATGTTTTATTAGTCGATTCAAGTTTTAAAAATTCAAATCCTCCTCCCGCCTTCAAGATAAATGTGGAAATTTTAAGTGTGCCTAGAATTGTTTTGGAAACACCAAATATTTTCAATTTAATCAACTTGGGTTTTCGTAACAATGAGTTTAAAAATGAAAAAGGAAAAGATTTTACAATTGATTTGAAAAATTTTCCAAAGTTAACTCCGTCATCACCTCGTTTAATTGAGCTTGCTACAAACGCGTCTACTTCTTTTGACGACGTTTTGTGTGGATCTAGTATGAGGGAAGCCCCATTTGTTCCCTCACACTTCTCCACCGAGGACGAGATTTTTGACCCCGGTATCACGTTTAAGATAAAATCTCGGTCTTTTACCGAAGTAGTCACTAGAAGATCCTTCTACACTTACGGTATGAGTTTACCTCGAGTGACTCGATTTTTATGCCCAACCAATGTCCCACCCTTCTCTTCTTATGCTATTTTCTTGTGTCCCTTTGGGACGACGATGTTTGAGACCGTGTTTCTTCGTTTATCATCCGAAAACGAAGACACGATCTTTGATCCCGGTATAGAGGTTTTGCCTTTATACACAGTTGCTTTTGGGCCTTGATTACATGTAAGTCCCACCAAAAATGACCGAACCAAGATAATCCCTAAATGATCACATTTATGAGGATTCGAGTCGAGCTTTTGACTCGGTTATCAAAAACAAGGTGCCTCGTGGGGGATTCTCATGCTTATCCATTTAAATATTATTGCTTTTTAGTTAACCTAATGTGAGGGGATTTGTGCCCTTTCAACCTTTGTTCCGTGGTTGTTTGTGAATTGTGGTTTTTAGATTATCATCTTCACGATTGGAGCCTCTCGTGTTCGTTTTATGGGAGCACTCGATCGTTTGCTTTGAAGAATTTCTCGATATCCGCATGATATATCCTTTGATGTTCTAACCTTAGGTTTATAGCACACTTCATAAATGGCTTTAAATTTAACGGTTACACCTTTTCCATGCTAGATTAGGCATTCGACTACGTCTCTAGTATGGGGGTGTTTGCACCCCTAGACTCGAAACATTGAGGACAATGTTTAACTTTAGTATGGGGGGGTGAATAGATACTTGCCTTGCCAAACCTTCACGCTTTCCAAAGTTTATCTTTTTGTTTATCGTTTTTGTTGCAAAACAAGGCTAAAAATGGCCAAATTTTAAAATTTTTGTATTTTTCATAAGTGTTTAAGACACGAATGTAGGTTTTCCGATGGTGAGAATAAGAGTAATTTTTGACTCGACCGTGCGTGTTGAGCACTTAGCTTCGATTCCTTAACTTTTTAGGCTAAGTCTCTTAAATGAGGACGAGAAATGATAGAGTTATTTATAAGTCTCGTAATCGTCACGATCTCATGTGTAGTAATTATTAGCTTATTCTCCCCACACTTTTGTATAATAAATTGTTAATAAATATTGATTTAGCGGTTTAGTCACTATTGTTGGTTTCTAATTTGTTTTAGTAGCTTCCATGTAAGTAAATTGGGAAAACATTAAGGTATCGCCAGCGTCACGGTTTTGAAGTATTGGCACCCGAATAATCGAAAGCTTCACCTAATAATAAGATTTCAAGTGCTCACCTAAATTAAGCAAAAATTTGAAGCTCACAAGGCCGAAAAATCTATGCCCAAATTGAAAGTGAATTAAGCCTTAATCTTCGAAGCTTTAAAGATCCAAAATTCGCTTTAGCGTGAGGATATACGTCTTTGGCTAATAAAACCACCGATGAGGCGGATAATAAAAGGCAAGGCAAGACCGAAGTCATAATAAAAGCTCCATGGCGGAGTTGAATAAAAGATGGAGGTAAACCATGATAATAAAACCACCGATGATGGCGGATAATAAAAGTCTTGGTAATAAGTCTCATGTTCAAAACCGTTATAAAACCGTGTTTATCGATCCTTCTTGTTGACTTAATTTTTTAACATCGTTGTCTATTAGGGTGAATTATTAATTAGATGATTTTGGTTACACCGTTAAGTTTCTATTTTTAGACTTAATCTCTATTCACGCATAAGTCGATGATGTATCCTCGTGATCATTAAGACAAAATAAAATATAAGAGATACCAAGTAGGAATAAGGGAGTTTAGGTTCGTAATTAACACTCATGAGATGTGATCGTGTTGCTAACTTATAATAACAATGATCTCGTTACACGCTTAGCATGGAATTGGGTGAAAATCAAGGACGACGAAATTATTTCTAACGAAGCATTCACGTGTTCTTGTTCTATGATCCCAGAAGTCACTTAATCGTGATGAAAATCATACATTATGTCTAAAACGCGTATAGTAGTTTATTTAAGTTTATGTCTTCAATAAATGTCATCATAAAATTAATTTTGGAGGTGCTACGATACTTTATTCTAGCATTGCGTGAGGGCACGACAATGGTTTAGTATGGGGGAGTGATTAGACTGCAATTATACATAGTCTCATCGTCCAAATCGAGATTAAAATGCTTAAAATATCATGAAAATACCCCTATATATGCTTGTATTTGTGTCTTGTGTATTTTAGGTACGGATATCGAGAAAAAGGCAAAAAAAGATCACAAGAATCAATAAAAAACGAACACGAGAATCGAAGCCGCACAATGAACCGGACCCGAATGATGAATTTCCAAAAATACTTTGAAGAATTGAAGATTGTCAAGTTTGGTCCTCCAAGTTTGAAGACTTGTCATTTTATACCCTTGTAAAACTCTAAAATTACATTGTGGTCCCTAAAATGTCAAGAGTTCACATATTTGGTTTTTGAAGAATCAAGTTGTACAAGACGAAGCCGAGATTGTACTTAACGGAGCAAATCGAGTATTTCAGATCGACTCGACGAAGTTTAAAGATTATACAAATCAAGACGAAGTCAAAGTCAAATTTGAGAACCGACAAAAACAATGGGCACGGAAAACCGACACCGAATCTCAAAATAATATTTTACGGGCCAACCCGCACCCGTTAACCGGGCCGAGTCAGCCCGTTAGAATATTAGTAAAAACAACCCTTAGCCCACCCTTTCTTTTCATAAATTTCAAATTTGGCAAATGTTTGTATACACCACCAAGCCCAATTCCATTTATCAGCCGAAATTTAAAAGCCCATCTTTATTCAAAGTTTTTATGCAAGCCCAAGAAATGTCCACCAGTCTTTTGTTGTTGTAACGTTTGATAAAAAAAAATGAACGAATTGGGATAAAAAAAGGGGGGACGAGTATTTGGAACAAACACAATTAGGGTTCTTACACCCACAGACACCATTATTACCTTTAATCTCAAAACATTATCAAACCCTAATCCCCAAAGTCACAAGATCAATTCAAACTCTTTGCCAGTCACTATCCACCCTACCCCACACTTGCCCCACATCAACAATCACGTGAAGAGACTGAGAATGAAGACAAGAATGGAAAACGACTTATCATTTTTTTTGAAGACCAGACCCATGTGATGCTGATAAAGATCAAAGACCAAGATTGATTGAAGAATATGCGAATCTTATCGGCATATTGCAAGGGCAATTCGGGTAATCGTAGCATTAGGGTTTGCTTATTTCTTTATGCTTCTAGATTAATCTTGTACCCATCTATATAAGGGGCCTAGTTTTCATTTTATTTTTTTTGGTTCCAATTTTTCTTTAAAAAATTTGTAATCCGAATTTTAGATGAATGAAAATTGTGTTCCATTTATTTTTCTTGCAATCTTTTAAATACCTGTTATTTATTTTTCAAGCAATTTAAATTTTATTGTCATTTAAATTCTTTTTTAATTTTCGAAAATCAGTTTGTGCTTTTATTGGTGTTCAAGATTTTAATTTTAGTGAAAGTGGTTTTATTTACTTGCGTTGTACCGAAAAAAAAAGAGAGTATTGTTTTTTTTTTATTCTTATTGAATTGAAAAAAAGGGTATATTGGATGTTGTTTGTTGCTGTGTGACGAAGAAAAGAAGAGAGTGTTGTGAGTTTTATGTTGCCGAGACACAAAGAAGAAAAAAAAAGTGGTCTATTGATGCTGTTGTGATGGTTCAAAGCAAGGAGAAAAAAAGGTGATTGTAGATTGATGTTGTGCGAACAATAGGAAGGGAGTTATCCTGTTTTTATACAGATTGGGGTTTGAGGTTCTTGTTAGCTAGTTAACATTTCTGCTCAGTTTGAATCGTGTTTCGAGAGATGAATCGACAACACGATGGAAGATGTTTGTGTACTGTGATGTTTCGGTCGATGGTTTCTGGTTGGGCGCTGAGCTCGAGCTGATTATATAGCAACTAGCACATGGGCCTGGAAGCAGTGTATAGTTCCGTTCCCTTTTTCATATTTTCCTAACTTAAATTGCTATGCTAGTATAGATTTAGACTAGTGTCAACATGCTTGATTTAATTCTGAGTAGGCGATTAAATTATAGTGACTACAATTTAGTGAGCTGATAAATGTGGTGCATAAATGCTAGTAGTGGTTTGATTGTCTAGATGTTGCTTCATTTAGATGTTATCGCTATAATTTTCATTGTTGTCATGTATGTGCTTGTTATGGTTGTTATTGTAATTCGAGTAGTGTAGTTTATGTCTTCTGCATATCTACTTTTTGTGGCTTAACTTGTCAATGCGTATGCTATTGAGTCCTAGTGATGTGAATCTGTGATCACATTGGTTTCAATGTGCTGCCATGAACACCCCAATTCCATAGCAGTAAGATACAGTAGGGCTAGGTTTGTGTGTTTAAGTATCATGGTTGCATGAATTGGCAATGCTTATGTGAAGTGGTAGTGGGCTGTTAAGTCTTAGTTTGATAGTTCTCCTTAAGTGTGCACTAGTTTTTGCCCACTGTCCTTCAATCATAGTTTCTTTCTTTTGAAGTGCAAAGACTTTTATCTGTTGTGTGGTGATTTTTGTGTGTAGCTAAGTTTGTAGTTGGTTATTAACCAAGGACCAGCCAACTGCTGTCCTTGGTTTGCTGTTTATCACCAAAAAGTCTTAAAGCTGTCCAAAAAAGTCTGTACAACTTATTTGGATAACAGAAAGTTGCTTTCATATATATCCTTGCTGTTAAGTTGCTGTCAACAACAATACTCTGTCAAAAAAGGGAGGAGAAGGGTTTGAACTCGTGACCTCTACCCTCCACGCCTGACATAGCAGTCACACAAGATCTCCTGGTAATTCGCAAAAGCGATTTCCTTGACGACGGTCCACCGGAGTCGTCATCGGAGGAGGTCTCGGGAAGTTCGCCCCTTCTGTCAACAAGATCTCCTGGTAAGACATCTTTAAGGGGGTGAACTTGTCCTCCGACCACCCTCCTTTGTTTTGGCTCTTGTAGTCCGAGCCCCTTCCACTGCCTTGGTTGTTTTGACCACCCGACTGTCTCCTGGACTGGTCGTTTGATCGATAGTTGTTTCCCTTTGTAGGATAGGTCGCGGCTACTGCGGTTTCTCCTTCTATAAAGTTCCTGACCCTTTCTATGAGGTCGTCATACCTCTCCGGTCGCTTGTCATTGAGGCGCCTAATTAATTCCCTGTCTTTTATGGCATGCATGTAATCGGAAATTTTTAGGAGTTCCGACAATGTCTTTGTGCGCGTGCACTCGTCATTGAAGCATTCGGTGAAGGCCTCCGTAGATCTCCAGGCCGTTGCTTGATGGTTGCCAATGGGACCGGATCCCTATTATACTTCTTTCACTGAGTATAATTATTTTTGAACGCAGTACGCAGTTCAGTGAAGCTATCAATGCTTCGGGTAGGAAGTCCCTCAAACCAATCACGGGCATTGCCGATCAAGGTTGAATTGAACATCTGGCACCATATAGGCATGGGCCATCGTTTGATTTTCGCCTGCGTATCAAATATCTTTAGGTGATCATCCGCATCACCAGACCCATCATAAGTCTTGACGCACACTGGCATGCGACGCTTCTTATCCTCAGAGTAATTCCGTATGGGGAGAGTAAAAGGATCTTCCTTGGGATCACATCATGGACGAGTGAGATTAGGATCACACCATGGGCGGGAGAGATCTTCCTCTTCTACCTCACGATAATAGGGGCAACCGTAGTACCCCTCATCGTCTGACGGCAGTGGAGGAGTACGCCTAGGTCGGTGACGCTTGGGTGGATGGTCATCCAAATCCTCTCTTGAGGGACCGGGGGAAGGGGGCGGTGCCCCACTCCTCGGCTGAGGATCGCTCTTGCGAGAAGAGCTAGGAGCCTTCTTCCCGGTATTCATCCTATCCCACACGCTTGTGCGGCGATTAGTTCTGGTTAACTCCAAGTCCGGCCGTTTGGCTGAATCGTCGGATCTATCTCCTTCTTCACGAGACTGCAGTAGTTCCTGCATGACACGGTCCCCTATGTGTTGAAACACATTCCGATGCTGGGAACTCTCCTCAAAGAGGTTTCGTTCCTGGGGTCGAGCCCTCTTCTTCTTCTGAAGAGAAGTGTCGGGCACGGCCCTGCCAAAGTTAAGCCTAGAGTGGAGGTTCCTACTAGGTTTAGCCTTGACGCAATACCCGGAACGATCCTCTCAAAGTTCTGCGTGAGAACACGAGCGAGTTCTTCCTCACTAAGTGGTTCGACTTCCACTTCTTCTTCAGTTGATGGCCTATGCGGCTCCTTGTTAGGGGCCTTAGGCGCACTCCCTGGATCAGGGTTGTCTATAGTTGAGGTTGGTGGTGGGGTATTAGCGGACGTACCTACCCCACCCATGGACTGAAAAATACTACGGTTTCTCGGTCCACCTGTTTGGTTGCTAGGGGACTGAGTGGGGATGAGTATCCCGTCCCCTGTGGGCTTCCGATTCGCAGGATTCGTGTTCCTGGGATTTCCTTGCGGATGTCCTTTCGTCATTAAGAGAGATCGAGATGAGATTTTCTCTAGCTTAGTTTATTGGTCCCACGGATGGCGCCAACTAACAAGGATCTTCGTCTCTGGAGATCAATTTACCTTATTGCCTGCCTTCTTGTTGAAGTCATACAAATGAGGATATTTATTCCACATTTGATCATCCCTTTCCCAAGTGTATTTTGGTCATCGTCTCGATTTTCATCGGACTTTGACAATAGGAGTTCGAATTTTCTTCAATTGCTTAACTTCCTTATCCATAATTTTGACAAGTTATCCGATGAAATTCATCTTATCGTCGATGGGTCCTTGAGTGTATTTGAATATGGAAATCATGAAATAAGTTAATTGACACCCTTTAATTGTTATGGTATGTAATTCGAATATGATATCGTATTTTGAGATGGTATTACCTTTGTAGGATAATTTATAATCGTCTTGTTGAAATAAATGGGGACGCCTTTTTATTTGAACAAGAAAGTTATAAGTTCTCGAACCATAAATATAATTCTTGTTTACATCGATTGCGACGCCTTTGGATGTAAACAACGAATTATAAATGAGTGGGCTCAAGTGTGCCAGACTTGGTTTATGTTTATTTTGTATACGGATGTATTTCCTCGACTCGTGTTTCGTTGGTATGAATCGTTCATTACCGTCGTCAATATGGTTATTATTGATTATCGTCTATGTACGAGTAATACGTCGGTCTTCTCTCGAGCTATGATTTATTTCTATGGACCCTTTCTAATGCGTCTCGATTATCGTGAGCTTGATAAGCTAACCGATATGAACCATTACTCGTTCTGAGAGTGGTCGACTTGTCTAACCGACAATAGGATTTAAGTGTGTATTGGTGGATCAACCGAAGGTTAAATTATCACCGAATACTTAACTTTGATGAAATGATTTTATATTTTTTCTTGTTATTATCGGTGGCTCATCGAAGAAATTTTCAAACACAACGAGAATATCTTTTGGGTATGGATCCGTTTGTGAGCACCCTGTAATATCTTTTGGGTATGGATCCGTTTGTGAGCACCCTGTAATCTCATTTGGGTATGGGTCCGTTTGTGAACACCCTCCAATGACAAAAATATTTTTGGATAGGCATCCATGGCTATTAGGCCCATGAACATCCTTTAACTTGAAAACTTTACTTTCACTAGACTTATCCGAAAATCCTGTCAAATATTCTTATTGATTTGGCATGGCTTGGCTATTTTGCAAGCATGTCGTATGTGATTATATGTGCTTAGTGATAGCTTTTGTATTTGATTTGGATCATAGTTCCTCCGATTAAGTAATGCATACTCTGAACGATTTCCGTGTCGATGAATTCGCTTTTGACGAAATAAGTTTGCATGTTCGAGATCATACAATTAGGTGATTTTGTATGACTAGTACTAGTTACATCGTCTTGATTATTTTGTAACGTGTCGATGGAAATATTTGTGATCCATGTGATTTTCTTTTATGACATAATTGTTTTTATGAGACCCATGGACGATATGTGTTTTGATTTGATCGATGTGGTTATCGGTAGCTTTGAATTGATTGACACGTTGGAGATTTCCCAAATGTGGCCACTTCTTTCGAATCTTCACCTGTCATGTGGAATTTTTTTTCGAACTTATATCGACCGCCGCATGTTTGATAAGCTAGTAGTAATGTACCTTGAAGTAGTCCAAAAATTGATGACTTGTTAATTTTTCGCTTCCAATGGATTCTCCTTTGACTTATGTATTATTCTTTCATTATAAGGATTAATGTTACATTCAATCCATTCATTTGTGCTCGTTATGTATACTAGTTTCTTTGACTTTTGTTCATACAACCTTTGTTAGGAACCTCGGCGATGACTTGTCTATTCGTCACCCCTTCGCCATTATATCGAATACTATTGAGACGAATTAAGCGTCCAGACGTCGCTTCCTAAAGGGGTAGCTAATGTAGTAAACCGAACTTTAAAATCAGCATTTAGACTGAGTTCTAATACTATTTCTAATATTCGGACCAATATTTATTAATCAAATTTTATTTGTCATGTTCGTTCGACGAATAATATTGAATTCTTGACTAACTGACAAGGTTAAGGTTTTAACGTATCGAATATGTGTCAGTTATAATTTATCGGCAAAGTATATGTCCGTCATCGATTGTAATATTATCGTTATGACATCAAATATTTTCTATTGTCGTCGTTTTAATTTTTCGTCTTACGATCATTATTCGTTATTTACAATAAACCTTTGACCTTCGTTCGTTTATATAACGCGTTAACGTATTTAAAATCATAAGCCCTCATTTATTTATTCAAATATAAATGTTATCCGAATGTCAATGTTTTTATTTTATATTGAGCGTCTATTTTTCGTGTTTCACGCGTATCTTTCAAATCATGTAACTTTTAAATTGTCAGGTTTCGATAATACCGGCTTTAGCAAATTGTGAGGCAAGATTTATATCAAATCTCACCTCGTTTATAAACACTACACGTTTCTCTCATTTTGATACGTGTCAATATTCTTTCAATGAATATTTTATACATACAATTGTAGCTAATCTTTATTTCTCATTTCATTGTCAAAACAAAAACAAGAATCCTCCACCTCCTCATGATTCATTCTGCCGATCCAAGCCTATCAAGATATAATTCATTATTTTATTTTTTCTAATTTTAATCAACAAATGTTAAAGATATATTAATCCTACATAAATTATTGAAGTTGTTTCATCTTTAAATCATCATGTTCATCACTATTTTTGAAGTTTAAGGCTGGAATGATAATGATTTTGGGATGATGATATTCTTTGTTTGTTAAATTATTTGGGTCTTGAGGTTTTAAGTTCTTTCCCATTGTTGTTCTTGACCATTGTGATCATCTATTTGTAAGAACATGTCTTTTGATTTGCAATCTTGTTATTATATATTCTTTCTTAATTCTCATACATGCAAGTGATTTTATTTATTTAAGATATACACATATATAATCATACTCATAAAATATTTAAATGGTTAAGGCATTGTATATAATTTTTGAACTAAGAAATAGTTTATGACGTGATTTTATACATACCTAGATTATCAAATTCAAATTAGTAGAATTTGTGTTTATTTCTAGACAAATTCGAGGGTTTGAGTGGTTACTAACAAATATGGTGATGTAGCCCTAGGTCTTACCTTTTATTGGTCGGGTCACTCGTCTCGTGACGATACCTGATGAATTAGATATTGTCAAAACGGTAAAAAGTGTCGAATCTGAACATGTTGTATAAACGGACTGAAAACTCCAAATATTTATATACTGACCCCTAAATATTTAAAACTAAAAGTTGTAGCTAAACATATGTAGAAATAGAATCAATCGGATAGTTTGCCAATTCATTACGGTTTGGAAATGGAAACCAAAACCATGAACCAAACATGGCTGTCCAAAAACAGCCTTGATCCGAGTTGATGTTTTGATCATTTTGACTCTTTTAGCATCAAACCATAAGTAATGGGAGTTCCTAATTTTTATAGTAGACTTAATTACGAAAATGGGAGTATGAAAACCGAGTCGGGACTCATCATGGTTTAGAAATAATGAGTTAAACACCATGACATGTTGTAAAATCGACGTAATTGAACCGTAACAATAAAATATGTAACTTTGCCATCTTTATAAAACCCGAGGTGGTAGGATCTACTTATCGGAAACTCGAGACCCGTTCATATGTTGGTGGTTAGAAAACCCGAGACCCGACCAACGTGAAATATTAAGTGGACATCTTTTGGAGGCATTTTAGAACCTGAAAACTATATAAATGGACTTGGGCCACAAAAGCCCAACTTGTACTTGTAATGGATATTGGGCCATTATTAAGCCTAAAATTGAAAACTAATTTGGAGTATGAAACTGATTTTGAAAATAGTTTTAAGTTATATAAACTTGTAATGGGCCACTAATGGGCTTTATTAGGCTTAATGGTTATAATAGGATAATACATGGTAGATTGCCATCAAAAGTCTTATGAAATTTTTATAAAACTTATACAATGTCCATACCTACTAAAGTGAACTATTTAGATTTATGTATTACTTATGTATAGTCTCGAGCCTAAGACACGCCTCGTCATTATAGGTCTCGTTCGTTCATATGTTGACCGTTGGGCATCTCGTTTTTTAATCAACAAGTGATTGATATCTCGTGAAGTTGTGTATCGACTATTGGATGTTTGTTCCTCGATAAACGTGTGATAGCTATATCAGGTGAGTTCATAGCCTCGCTTTTACTGCTTTATATGTTATTTATAAAACCCGCGAGGGGGAATAGATGCTGCTTGCAAATAAACATATGAGTTTTTATATACGCGTTAGAAAGAATACACAATTATATTCTATCAACCATTTGGATGTGCTAGACTTTTAGACATACATGAACATATTGAACTGGTGGACATGTTAATAGTATTGATCTTTTGAAATTACGTTGAACTATTGACTTGGTATATTATAATGGAATACTTTACTTGGCTTGGTTAATAATCTATCATCTGCCATGAATTGCCATGATTGTTGTGATTGACTTTGCGCATTATTTGCTATACGTATGACGTTATTAAATGTTGGACTTCGCATATTATTTTGTAATATGCAAGGGCTTGGTTAAATTCTAAACTTGTGGATTATTGTAATACACGACGACATTCAAACTACACGTATTCTATATGAATATGGTGTGTGCATAAATAGTCAGTGTTGGATGTGTGGGATACCATTCGTATCCTATGGGCTCTACCGTTCGTAACCCTCACATTATTAGTCTCCGGTTAGGTACCGTTCGTGCCCAATCTATACGTACCGTTCGTACGCTCCTGGCGATGGAGTATAAATATTATCGATAGCTCTATTAGAGGTCGGCCAACCTCTCGTTCCTTGGTTTACCGGAATGCATAGTACTTATATAAGGGATTTTGTGCATGGCACTATATTTATTTCACGGCTGTTACTGATTAACCAAGTGGCTTTGATGGTAATTTACTATTTTTAATCATATGTAGTATCATGGAAATATATGTGTGAATCTATTTGATACAAGTATTGTATGGGCGAGACTTGTATTTACATAGATTCATAGAAATCTTTTCATGAGCTTAGCTGAATACTGTGAAATATGGATATTGTATGTGTTGCATTATCGCCAATTTATGAGATTCTTGTGTTCAAAAGCTTTATTGTTTATTTAAAAACCTATGAATTCACTCAACCCGTTGTGTTGACATTTTAGCATGTATTCTCAGGTGTATAGGTTTAAGAGCAGCTAGAGCATGAACCCGCGTGAGATAAAGTAAAGGCATAACAAACAATTACCATTCGATAACTTTGAAAAACATTTATATTTTTATTAAAGTTTGTATGAATTGTTGGGACCTCTTTTTATTGAAACTCTGATTTTATATTATCGAATGGATTAACTTTTGAAACGTCTCTTTTGAGGTCGTTTTCTATGACTGTGTGTGATGTGCTATGAAGTAACACCCAATATTGATATTCCGCTGCCTTGTGAAATTGGGGCTGTTACAGATTGCCCAGCCACAGAAGAAAAATCAGCAACATAAAATGCAAAGGGATGTTCATTACATGAAAGGTTAAAGGAGGTGGTGTTGTCATCAAGGATCTTAGTAGAGTACCAGAATTCCCTAAGGTATTCTTGGTAGAAAACAGTTGGGGTTCTTGTGAACGCTTCTCCTACATCACAATTCTTCATGAAGTTCACCAGATCTGAGTATGTGTCATTTGGAGCTTTGAGCCATCCAATAAAGTTGTTCACGGTGAGGATACAATCATTTATTTCGAAGTTAACGTTAGAGGCTTTTTGTCACACCCCACCATAGCAGAATATGGGGAGCGACGTATGGATATCATCACAACAATAGCGTGTCTATAGAGTTAACTAAATGAAATAGAAATGTCATAAAAAGGTGACACAATGTCATGACAATATCTCAAACAATGCAGGCGTCTAGGTAAGTAGGTAACAGGCCTACCTCTTACCAAAGACATTCAAATAACACACATTAAACATATAGGTATCAAACAATATACTAAATCAAAAGACAAAATAAAATCTAAGAGGAAAGGGATTCCTCCTAATGCAATTCTAGCAGCCTCTAAACTCTAGCCACACTTCTAATAGCATCCTTCTCAACTACCTCACCTGAAAATGACACTAAAATCTGTCAACATAAAGTCGGTGAGAACATAGGTTTAAATTATCAAAACATCTTAAGAACCCTTAACAACCGCTGTAAATAGTTGAAGAAAAACAATTTATAGTAATGGACCATAATGTGATAATCATGCTACATGCATCCACAACAAAACTCAAGCCAAGTACCAATCACATCTAAAAATCAAAAAGCACACTATAACAATCAAGAAGTATCCCATCACACACACAAGAACACACCATACTATCCGGATCTTTCCCACACCACCTGTGGAAGATGAACTATATCCCCGTCGAGATATCTTGCCTCCGAAGAGACGATGCACAAGTACTCAGGACGGATCGTGCCCCACGAACCAAGAACTCAGAATCAAGAACTCAGGACGGATCGTGCCCCACGCTCCACACACATCACAACTGGTCCCATAGACGCCCATACATCTATGTACCAAAGCCAATCACAACACAAACAAGATTCACATAAAAGCACATATGAGAACACATAAGCACGCATGTCACACAACAACACATCTATGTCCAAACATTTATAAAAATATAGTACCAAAAGATTTTAAGAACACCACAAGTGTCATCTCCATCCCATACTGGAAAAACATTTAAAAACTTAATAAAAATGGGACTATGAACTCACTTGATAGCACATCAAGCTAGCACTCCTGCAAACCTATAAAATCATACACGACACCCTTAGCTCAGGTCTTAAAACCCAAGTTAAGTAACAATCAAGGATATGAATCTAATCCCCCAATCCCCACTATCTAGTTCTCCCACTACAAGCTATTCGATACGTAAAATTCCAGTTTTTCCCCGGTACGGTTTACTAGTTACTAAACGATCACATGAAGTGAACTTAACACCACACTTGACTCCTACCCTACTGGATTTATGTTGTTATATGATCTAAGAACTTCAAAAACCAATTTTACTTTCTAATTACACGTTTAACCCTTTCGTTTAGTCTCTACGCCAAAAGTCGTTTTCACCAAAACTGATTTTCTGTTCATGCTAAATGTTCGACACCAAAAGCCCGACCTAAACACCATAACTTTTATTGAAAACCTCCAGTACTTTTATATACATTATAAAGAGTTCCCAAATCAAAAATCCCGGCTATCTCATTCGTTTGGTTAGGTTTTGACTCAAATCCCCGAAATCAAAATTTATTCCTGAACATCGCACTGTTTTTGTAAAAATTATTTGACGACCTTCCCGAACTCCATTTTCGACCAACCTTACATTTTTGAAAAGTAGACTCTCTGAACTTAATTGTAAAAAAAATAAACTCGACCAAAGGTGCTACATACTGCCCGGAATAGTCGACACAAGACAGCCTTAAAAATCAGATTGTTTTACGCCTTTATGCACTAACCCTCTAAACATCGTTAATTATCCCTAAATTTATAACACAAACCCTATAATCATTAATGGATCTTAATTAATATATTTTTCCATAAAATTAATAAAACCCTAATCATCTCAATGATGGTTAATTAACAATACAATTATGATTAATTAAAAACATAAATTATATTAAGGTTTAATTGATCACTTACCTTGAAACAAGAAAAATTAATGAACCCTAATCATAATTTCGACTTCTCTTGATATCCATGGAAGATTTAGACTGATTTTAGGTTTATTTAGGGTTATTAGTCGTTTTTAGGGGTCTAGGGGTGTTTATATAGGCCTTGGTAACCTTATGGACAAGTTTAGGCCCAATTAGGACTTTTAAATGGTAATTATCCTATTTTTATTAATATAATTATTAAAATTAAGGCTATGGGACCCACAAATTCGACTCATCTCTGTGTTTTATCATATTTACACTCTCCCCCTTCAATTTTATGTTTACTTATACTCCTATACACTTTCGGGACCAAACCGGGTACCCTTTTGCTAATTTTTCGACTTTTTACGCGATTTTTGAACTAGCCTTCATTTCTAAAAGTTTCTAAATATAGAAAGTAACTATAAAACTTATCCTAACCATATTATATATACTTAATACATACATACAACATACAATACGTACACGAAACCTTATCAAAACGATACCTGAACTTTTCTGCAGTTCATTTCTGAACTCATTTCATTTCATTTCATTTCGTTTCATTTCCAACTTATACCATGCTTTATACATTCATGTGAACTCATGAGCACGAACCAACCCCATCACATCATCATATAACGTACCATGTACTACATAAACAATGTCTAACATCATGATAAAGTCTCAAATATGAGCACATAACACATAAACGCACACCAAGCACATGATCAACATCAAACAGTCAAAAGTGAAAAATCCAAAATCTAGGGTTGTCACATCACTCCCTCCTAATAGAAATCTCGTCCCGAGATTTACTCCATAAGCTCAAAAAAACTTCATTTCACAACCAACTCGCTATCTCTCTCATAAGAACGTAACCGGATCATCCGTATGACTACAACAACGCCCTCAATGAATATAAGCTCAAGACAAATTTTAGGACCCCCAACTTCGGATAAACGATCAAGCCCATGGACAACTAACGGACGTTTACGTGAACGAATTTAAAAGAATGAACCAAAATGAGACTCCAAAAGATACTCAACATAAAACATGTATCGACTCCCAACGAACCATGGAAACGGACCAATGACAACAAGCACCCAACGACAACTGAAATGTGTTACGACCGGCGACATACTATTAAAACCTTGTGGAAAACCAAATTTTACCCCAGAATGGATTTTGTATTGTAATTGTATATTATTTGTTCTAAAACCATGGTATTACATTAGTAATTTATGTAATCATCTAACGAAAATCAATCTAATGTCTCTTCACGAACGATCAATTGTCTAAAGCACACAACACAATATCACACGTCAACATTGACTCCGGAACCCACATCCTTCATCAATGTACAATCCTTATGGTGGATACATCTCAAATCCTATCCCAAATAAGCCCTATGTTAGCCCTCTAAGTGTTCACTATCCCAAAATATCCAAAACACAAGTTTAAACCATATCGTTTGAAAATTAATCTTGAACTCGACACTTGTACAATTAATTCGACCAAGCTACTGACTTCCAATTACCAAAATTTCGGAATATTTGAAAAGTACGTTCCGAGTACATAATTTTAGGCTTTTTAATGTCCCAAAAAGCTTTGAAAACGAATAAGTTATGACCAAAACGATTTTACCTAAAATCTGCCCAGACATTAGCGATAGTTTCTGACAGTTTAGCGACGAATTTTGACATTTTAGCGACAGTTTCTGCCTACCCCGATTTATAGCAAAAAAAAACGATTTGAAACCCTAAAACCCCTCATTAATTACCAAATTCAAGACCTAATTTATTTTAATTCCAGAAAATTAGAAACCCTTACCCATCATATGAGTAATTACATGATTTTAACATATTTAATTAAATAAGAACAAGAATTTAACTAAAGATCATTAGCTTTAGGTGATCAAAACCAATTTTAGTTTTTTTTTTAAATAAACAAGCCATACTTATATGTTAAAAAAAATATGTATCCCATCTTATTTTAAACACGCTTACGACACTTAACCCTTATTTCACCGACTACCAACAACTATTTTAACTATTTACAAATTCCATTTCTTTTACCACGTAAAATTCAAACTAAAAGATACCGTGATCCCAAAAAGAATTCTCCACCCTCTCAATATCCTCTACACCAAAAGTACCGTACAAACAAATACGTGAAATGAGGACTCGATAAATGCGCTACTACGGAAGTTGAACATCTCAAAGAGAAACGAGCTAGCAAACCATCCTAAGAATACAATCGATAAGTAGAAGGGATATATACATATATATAGGCATAGGCGTACATACACTCAAATCCATACAACATATACAATACAAGCATGTATTAACCTCTTTCATGCAACCATACTTAGGAATTCATTGATGTCGTGGTACTTGTATAACTATGTTGGCCACCATACTTATACCAGTCCCCTTTCACTAATGCACTCCCTCCTATGATGGCACTTATAAGAATTAATACTACACATAACACATCAGTCTACAAACTCAAATAATCACATAGATCCTACAACTCATATAAGCACATAATCCACAACATAACATAGGGTCCAAAATCACATGTATTAAAATAACGTAGCCAATGCATGAAACATACAAACTCGTAATCCAGCTGAACTACCGTAGACAAAATTCAAAATGTATAAAGAACATGAAAACGTAATTAAAGGAAATCCAACAATGACTAGCGTATACGACTATAGTTCAACCCGCACTATTCAAAACTCGAAAAGAAAATAACATGTAGCTAAGTATGAATCATAGTAGTTCATGACCTAACAAATACTGCGAAAATAACATTCAAACACATCAGTTACAATAAAATGCACACATACTCCTATGACGCCTATATGCAGGGACCCTTAAGCTATAGACTAGGCTACGCGACTAGGCAACCTAATTCTCTATAACCATTGGCTCTGATACCATTCTGTCATACCCCACCATAGCAGAATATGAGGAGCGACGTATGGATATCATCACAACAATAGCGTGTCTATATAGTTAACTAAATGAAATAGAAATGTCATAAAAAGGTGACACAATGTCATGACAATATCTCAAACAATGCAGGCGTCTAGGTAAGTAGGTAACAGGCCTACCTCTTACCAAAGACATTCAAATAACACACATCAAACATATAGGTATCAAACAATATACTAAATCAAAAGACAAAATAAAATCTAAGAGGAAAGGGATTCCTCCTAATGCAATTCTAGCAGCCTCTAAACTCTAGCCACACTTCTAATAGCATCCTTCTCAACTACCTCACCTGAAAATGACACTAAAATCTGTCAACATAAAGTCGGTGAGAACATAGGTTTAAATTATCAAAACATCTTAAGAACCCTTAACAACCGCTGTAAATAGTTGAAGAAAAACAATTTATAGTAATGGACCATAATGTGATAATCATTCTACATGCATCCACAACAAAACTCAAGCCAAGTACCAATCACATCTAAAAATCAAAAAGCACACTATAACAATCAAGAAGTATCCCATCACACACACAAGAACACACCATACTATCCGGATCTTTCCCACACCACCTGTGGAAGATGAACTATATCCCCGTCGAGATATCTTGCCTCCGAAGAGACGATGCACAAGTACTCAGGACGGATCGTGCCCCACGAACCAAGAACTCAGAATCAAGAACTCAGGACGGATCGTGCCCCACGCTCCACACACATCACAACTGGTCCCATAGACGCCCATACATCTATGTACCAAAGCCAATCACAACACAAACAAGATTCACATAAAAGCACATATGAGAACACATAAGCACGCATGTCACACAACAACACATCTATGTCCAAACATTTATAAAAATATAGTACCAAAAGATTTTAAGAACACCACAAGTGTCATCTCCATCCCATACTGGAAAAACATTTAAAAACTTAATAAAAATGGGACTATGAACTCACCTGATAGCACATCAAGCTAGCACTCCTGCAAACCTATAAAATCATACACGACACCCTTAGCTCAGGTCTTAAAACCCAAGTTAAGTAACAATCAAGGAGATGAATCTAATCCCCCAATCCCCACTATCTAGTTCTCCCACTACAAGCTATTCGATACGTAAAATTCCAGTTTTTCCCCGGTACGGTTTACTAGTTACTAAACGATCACATGAAGTGAACTTAACACCACACTTGACTCCTACCCTACTGGATTTATGTTGTTATATGATCTAAGAACTTCAAAAACCAATTTTACTTTCTAATTACACGTTTAACCCTTTCGTTTAGTCTCTACGCCAAAAGTCGTTTTCACCAAAACTGATTTTCTGTACATGCTAAATGTTCGACACCAAAAGCCCGACCTAAACACCATAACTTTTATTTAAAACCTCCAGCACTTTTATATACATTAAAAAGAGTTCCCAAATCAAAAATCTTTGGCTATCTCATTCGTTTGGTTAGGTTTTGACTCAAATCCCCGAAATCAAAATTTATTCCTGAACAGCGCACTGTTTTTGTAAAAATTATTTGACGACCTTCCCGAACTCCATTTTCGACCAACCTTACATTTTTGAAAAGTAGACTCTCTGAACTTAATTGTAAAAAAAATAAACTCGACCAAAGGTGCTACATACTGCCCGGAACAGTCGACACAAGACAGCCTTAAAAATCAGATTGTTTTACGCCTTTATGCACTAACCCTCTAAACATCGTTAATTATCCCTAAATTTATAACACAAACCCTATAATCATTAATGGATCCTAATTAATATATTTTTCCATAAAATTAATAAAACCCTAATCATCTCAATGATGGTTAATTAACAATACAATTATGATTAATTAAAAACATAAATTATATTAAGGTTTATTTGATCACTTACCTTGAAACAAGAAAAATTAATGAACCCTAATCATAATTTCGACTTCTCTTGATATCCATGGAAGATTTAGACTGATTTTAGGTTTATTTAGGGTTATTAGTCGTTTTTAGGGGTCTAGGGGTGTTTATATAGGCCTTGGTAACCTTATGGACAAGTTTAGGCCCAATTAGGACTTTTAAATGGTAATTATCCTATTTTTATTAATATAATTATTAAAATTAAGGCTATGGGACCCACAAATTCGACTCATCTCTGTGTTTTATCATATTTACACTCTCCCCCTTCAATTTTATGTTTACTTATACTCCTATACACTTTCGGGACCAAACCGGGTACCTTTTTGCTAATTTTTCGACTTTTTACGCGATTTTTGAACTAGCCTTCATTTCTAAAAGTTTCTAAATATAGAAAGTAACTATAAAACTTATCCTAACCATATTATATATACTTAATACATACATACAACATACAATACGTACACGAAACCTTATCAAAACGATACCTGAACTTTTCTGCAGTTCATTTCGTTTCATTTCCAACTTATACCATGATTTATACATTCATGTGAACTCATGAGCACGAACCAACCCAATCACATCATCATATAACGTACCATGTACTACATAAACAATGTCTAACATCATGATAAAGTCTCAAATATGAGCACATAACACATAAACGCACACCAAGCACATGATCAACATCAAACAGTCAAAAGTGAAAAATCCAAAATCTAGGGTTGTCACACTTTTGGTACTGGAAACGCCATTGTATCGAGAATGAAGAAGATGAAGATGGTGTAAGGGTTTAGAGAGAGATTTCAGTGAGAGAGATGCAAATGATGAATAATGATAAAAGTGTTTGGTAAAAAAACCTTCGAACAATATATATATTCAAAATTTGAAACAGTTATTAACCGCATTTAACGCGTAGTGGGAAAACGACTTTACACAAGTCAGTCCCTTGACCTTTCAAAACTATTTCTCTCCTCATTTATCGAAAAAATGTGAATAAAATATTAGGAATGTTTTTAGCATTTACTTGGAAAGTAACTACCTATTTTCATGTGAAAAACATTTAATATTTATTCAGACATTAATGACATACATTAAATATTAGCCACAAGCTTTGAGATATTAAGCACACCTAGCTCTGCAACTAGCCTGTTGAACGAAGGTTCAGCCAAAGGCTTTGTAAATAAGTCAACTAGTTGCAGCTCAGTGGAAGCAAAATGAAGGTCAATATCTCCTTTAATAATATGATCCCTAATAAAGTGATACCTGATATCTATGTGTTTGGTTCTGGAGTGAAGCACAGGGTTGTTTGAGATAGCAATGACGCTTGTATTGTCATAGAAGATGGGTACTTTGTCATATAGAATCTCATAGTCAGCTAGTTGACTCTTCATCCAAAGTACTTGAGCACAGCAACTAGCAGCTGCAACATATTCAGCTTCAGCTGATGACATAGCCACAGAGTTTTGCTTCTTTGCACTCCATCCAACCAACTTGCCTCCTAGGATTTGACAGCTCCCTGAGGTACTTTTCCTGTCAATACATCACCCAGCGTAATCTGAATCTGAATAAGCCTTGAGATCAAAGCCTGATTCGTTGGGACACCACAGACCTAGAGAGGTTGTTCCTTAGAGATACCTGAAAATTCTTTTAATAGCCACTAGATGGGATTCATTAGGGTTAGCTTGGTACCTTGCACAGAGACATGTGGAGAACTGGATATCAGGGCGACTGGCTGTGAGATACATGAGTGACCCAATCATGCCTCTATACATAGTCTAATTAACAGAGACCCCTGACTCATCAGGGCCCAAATTGTTGGGTGGAAGCATGGGGCATTTCACTGATGCACAATCGGCCAACTCATATTTTTTCAGCAAATCTTTAACATACTTTTCTTGACAAATTGAAATTCCTTTGGACATTGTTTAATTTGAAAACATAAAAAGTAAGTTAATTCACCCATCATACTCATCTCATATTTCATGGTCATTAATTTAGCAAAATGTTTACTAAGATTAAAATTTGTAGACCCAAAGATGATATCATCCACATAAATCTGTACAATGATGAAATCACTTT
This sequence comes from Glebionis coronaria, assembly GCA_025667525.1. Lineage (NCBI taxonomy): Eukaryota > Viridiplantae > Streptophyta > Magnoliopsida > Asterales > Asteraceae > Glebionis > Glebionis coronaria. The sequence goes on along the minus strand of CM046880.1, from coordinate 183,186,221 downwards.
TATCTTTAAAGGTAAAAAGTATTTTATCAATGGAACCCCTGACAAATTTATTTTCAGTTAAAAAAATAGACAATGTTTCATACCATGCCCTAGGAGCCTGTTTCAGCCCATACATTGCTTTGTGAAGCCTGTACACATGGTTGGGAAACTCGCTGTTCTCGAATCCTTCTGGCTGTTCAAAATACACTTCTTCAGCCAAATCTCCATTGAGGAAGGAACTTTTAACATCCATTTGATACACAGTAAAGTTCATATATGCAGCGTAAGCAAGGAAGATTCTGATGGCTTCAAGTCGTTCTACAAGTGCAAATGTTTCATCATACTCAATCCCTTCAGTCTGTGTATACGCCTATGTAACCAACCTTTCCTTGTTCCTTATGATATTACCAATTTCATCCATCTTGTTCCTATATATCCATCTAGTGCCTGTGATGTTCTTACCATGTGGAGCAGGCACTAGATTCCATACCTTGTTTCTTTTAAACTGACTGATTTCTTCCTACATTGCAGCGACCCATCCATCTTCAAGAAGTGCTTCAGCTACACGCTTGGGTTCAATTTGGGAAAGAAATTCAGCAAACAAACATTCATTGGCTGAGGATGATTCTAACTCATGAATTCTCTGTCTAGTAGTAACCCCAGCATTTGGTTCACCAATGATGTTGACAAGAAGAATGTGCTGATCTCTTGACCATTTGCTTTGAGGAGCTGTGGAGTCATATACAGGTGCAGGTATGGAGGATGAAATTATAACTTGATTTTCATTCTACTGAGTAGGAGGACTCTCTTTAAAAACAATCTCTATGTTTGTGTCTTCATCAGCTATTTCAGGAAGTGATCATTCACAGACCACATGAGAGTCTTCATGATTACTAGCAATAGGTGAGTCATCTTCAGCCGAGGCGGAACATGGGCTTATGGAAGGCTGAGTTTCACTTTCAGCTGTCACTTGAGTAGAAGGATTTTCAATGTTGTGTGTTGACAACAGATCATGTACAGGAACATATGGGACAAGAGTATCTGTGTGTGGATGATGATGAAAGACAACCTTGGCTTAGAGAACTCATTTGAAGGGGAAGACCTATTTTCGTTGAAATAAATTTCATCACCTTCTGTTCTTGTTCTTTGTAGCACGTCATCATCTTCATTGTATGTGACATGAAAGGTTTCTTCTAGTCCCCGTCTTCTTGTGTTGAATACTCTAAAGGCTTTGGCTGTTGGAGAGTATCCTAAGAAGAAACCATCATCAGCTTTTTCGTCAAACTTTCCAAGTTGATCCCTGTAGTTATAAATAAACACAAGACATCCAAAGACATGGAAATAGCTGACGTCTGGTGCTCTTTTTCGAAAAACTTCATAAGAGGTGTTTCCATGTCTTGTAACAATGATTGATATATTCTGGTTATAGCAGGCAGTATGGACAGCTTCTCCCCAAAATTGCTTTGGTAAGGCTGTACCATTTAGAATGGTTCTAGCTGCTTCAATCAATGTTCTGTTTCTTCTTTCAGCTACTCCATTTTGTTCAGGAGTACCAGCTGAAGAGAAGTTTTGTGATAATCCCTTTTCATCACAAAAAGCTTCAAGTTGTTGATTCTTGAATTCAGTCCTATTATCACTTCTTAGAACTTTTACTCTAACTTCATTCATGTTTTCAACCTGCCTGATTAAGGACATGATGGCATCAACTGCATCACTTTTCCTTTTGAGGAAGAAGACCCATGTGTACCTTGAAAATTCATCAACTATGACCAAGGTGTATTTGTTATGATTAATGGTCTGTGGTTTGACAGGCCTAAACAAATCCATGTGAAGGGGATGTAAGCACTTGTCAATAGAAAATGATTGTCTGGTCTTAAATGATGACTTGTGATGATTTCCCTTAACACACGCTGAACATGTCTTGTCCTTAGTGAAATTCACAAGTGGTAGACTAGCAACCAAGTTTTGTGTGGCTAGCTTTTTGATGTTCTTGAAGTTGAGATGAGAGAGTCGTTTGTGCCACAGCCAATTGACACTTTCAGAGGATTTTGCCAGAAAATAATTTGAGTTGTCCTCTGAGCAAGAAGCCATGTTGATGACATACACATCTCTTCTGGTGCAATTAACACCACATCATTGTTCTTGTTAAATATGGTTCCTTGAGTCTTTGTAAACAAAACCTTGTAGTCAGCATCACACAACTAGCTGATGCTGATGAGATTGTGCTTAAGACCATTCGTATATGCAACCCTTGTAAACGTTATTCTGTTGCAGGTAACTGATCCATATCCCTCTGGGTCGCCTGAAGAGTTAACCCCAAACACCACTTTAGGACCATGCTCTTTTGAATATCTGTACAGATATTGTTTGATTCCTGTCATGTGTCTAGAGCAGCCACTATCTAGATACCAGACCGATTCCCTGAGATGTTTCTTTTTCATATTGATGTCAACCTATTGTCCTGATCTAGCATCTCCTTTACCAATAGCAGGTTCATCCTCAGCTATAGCCATACATTCCCTGACCCTGGTGGTATCTTCTTCTTTATTAGATGTCAGGGGCTCATCATTCCAATCATAGGCTTCAACTACCAACCCTTTATATGTCCTTTTATCACCCCTTTCTTCTTTGACAGAGATTCTAACTTCAAATTCATATGTTCCAACTCAGTCTTTAGTGCCTTGTATTTGTTTTTGTAATCCTTTTTCTCATTATCAGAGGAATTGGATTGATGAGATGAGTTGTTTTGTTGTGATTTGTACTTGTAAGGTCTGAATGATGATGGATAGGATGGTGAGGATGTTTTTGTGGATGGACAGTCTTTTTGAAAATGTCCATGTTTTCCACAGGCAAAGCAAGTCTCTTTGGATTTATCAGTTTGTTTACTAGCTAATACTACTCTTCCTGATCTTTTGTATAATCTTCTTTGATTAGCTAGTAAAGCTCTTTCACGAAACTCAACATTAAGGTCTGTCATGAATTCTTGGCTAATACGAGTGTCTTCTTCAACATCTGAATCGCCGTCATGAGTGTGTGAGGTGGAAATTAATGCTTTGGATGTTGCTCCCTGAACTACAAATCTTTCAGACTCAGATTTATAAATGGTATCTATCAAACCTTCTTCATAGTTGTATTTTCCATACAGCTGAGCCAACGTATCATTCTTGATGGAGTTATTGGCTCTCTGGGTCTGATTCATGCTCAACCATTTTCTAGGAAGTCTGTTGACAAAGGTGGCGTTTACTTCCGCCTGTCCAATGGTGACTTCATTCATGGCAAGATCGTTGAGAATAATCTTAATCCTTGTGTACGTCTGTTGTACCTTTTCACCTTCAAGTGCCTTAAAAGCATTAAACTAAAGCCTGAGTGCCTGAATATTGGTTTCTCTGGTTTCAGAGGGTCCTTCGTGGCCTAGGATGAGGTTTGTCCACATTTTTTTGGCTGTTGGACATTGGATTACTGATTTCATGATGTGTTTTGGGAGACATGAGATTATAATGCTTTTGAGACGTTTACCTTGGTTTGCCAATTTCCTATCAGCTAGAGTCCACTGCTTGAGAGGTTTGGGAAGAGGATTCTCATCAGCAGAGGTAAGCGCCATGGGAACATATGGTCCATTTTCTAGAATTTCTAGAAGAAATAGTTCAAGTCCATCTAGATAGATAAGAAATTGACTTTTCCAACTTGCAAAGTCATCTTCATCAAACACTGGTACGTTGGTAACATGGGAACCACCTCTTGAATCAAGAAGTTGAGGAAGATCTTCTTCATTTTGAGTGGGGGTTACTCTTGGTGAGTTTGGTGGTGGTGGTGTGTTGTTCCCAGAAACCAAGTTAGGTGGTGGTGGTGGGGTGTTGCTCATTTCATGCATGGTGGATCTTGATTATAAAACTTAGAACGATGTTTATGAAGGTTTTAATATCAAACACCTCTCTAATACCAATTGAAAGTCCCTAAAACTAGATTGAAACGATTAAGAAGGATAATTAACACAAGTAAATACTTTTCAAACGTAGTACTTTATTATTGTATAACAAGTATTACTGTGACAATCCGTCAATTTATGGTTGATATTTTATTCTCAAATATTATTTAAAAACATTATTTTAATGTTATATTATGAACTCACTTATTTTTGGGAAGAAATTTGTATTTACGTCTTGAAGTAACATCGACTACGTCTAAACCGGAGGATTCTACGTTACGTGCTCACGTTTACATACACCGTCTTTGGTGACAGTCTGACATTTCAGAAAATAAATTTATCCGTGAATATTATTTTGGAGTTTTAAATTTGTGTTGGTTCATAAACTCACAAATTTACGAGAAGAGATTAGGACTTACGATTTTAATTTAACGTCCTTTACGACTAAACCGGAAACCTTAGGATTACGTATTTACGTTTTCGAACTCCGTTTTTTATGAGACAATTTTTATTAGATTCGTTTTGTGCCGTTGATTCATAATTTATAAAAACGTTTTTCGTAAAACGACCCGAGGACACGCAAATCGAGGAAACTAGAATCGAGGAATACCCGTAAATTAGTGGGATGAGACAAGTATACACTTGTCCCACCCCACTATATGGGACGGCTACACAAGACACCACATCACAAGATGTGGCAAACTTATATCTTAATACTTACACATGTAAGCTAAGCTTACAAAGTAAGATTTCTCAACACAAAACCATCTAACTTGAAACCACTTCTTCCATTATTCAACATGCAAAACAACTCAAATACTCTCTCCCACTCCTCTTTGTGCCGTCCACTTCCCCCCTAAACACCCATTTTGATCAAAATTAACCATGAAATCTTATGTTATTTCTACATATAATGATGCCCTTTTGAAGATATGAAGATTGGTGCAAGTTTTAACATCCAAAAAGGAGTTTTCAAAGGAGTCAAGGGCTGATTATCATCAAGGTTTTCATGTAGATGGGTGGTCTTGAAGATGATCTTGGTTTATCACAAGTTTCTCCATCAAAATCCATGTCCTAATCACAACCTACATCATCTTGGTGGTATAAAGATTGTTCTTCCCATCCTCTTGTTATTTTGATTATGTAATCATGTATTTTATTTCCTATTGTATATGTATATGATGAATATATGATGATAAAAATATTGTGTGGGGATTTAGTGTTGATAATCATGGGTAAAAAGATGAAAAACTATATGTAAAAGTGGTTAATCTTGCTTAATTTAGTAGGCTGTATAAAAACAGTAAATAACCATGTCATGAACTGATAAAATGGCATATATTAATGGATATACAGTAAATAATATGTCTTGTACATATGTGAGATTTGGCCATGCAATGGAATCATTAGGATGAGTGAGATATGATCAAAACAAGTTTAGAGTACAAATCTGAGTACACTGTTTTGGACGATATTTATAAAATACTTAGAGGCTGATTCAACAGTAGCCATAGTAGAGTTAAATGGAGCACATATCATTTAGTTTATGCCATAAAAATTTGGGCTTCTATCTCCATATAAAACTCTAGATATGGCTGTTTTGGTGAACATGAAAGTAAAAATCAGATTTTGGGAAATTAAAGTATAATAGTATTATATAAGCACTCAAATAAAAATTGTATAAAATGTGAATTAAAACCCAGTAACTTATATAATACATTTATATAAATATGTATAAGGATAAATAAATGGACATTTTATAAAAATGGTAGTTTGATATTTTATAGGTTATAAAACTATAAACATGATTTTTACGACTTTTTCGGCTATTACCGTAAAATTAACGTTTTTGTTAAATAAAACTTAGACGGTTGGACCCGTCTAATGTAAACTTTTATAAACTCATATACTGATATATAAACATATATAACAAGTAAAAACCGATAAAACCCAAACTATATAACATACGGACATTAACGGGCTAAGTTAACGTTATTGGACTAATAATACAACAAAATAGGCTAAAACACTTATAAACTTATTTATTGGGCTTAACCCATTTGGGTCCAACATGTAAAGTATAAATACTGATAATACAAGTATGAAATAGATTAATACAAGTTAATGAACTTATAATTGGCTTATTGGACCTAAAACACGTAAATAGGTAAAACTAGTAAACTAGTAAGAAGTTACCAATACATAAACACAAAAATGAGTGAATGAGAATATAAACCCACTTGATCATCATATATATATAATCATCATATGTATACATAATTGTTATTTTTATAAAGTCATTGGACAAGAGTCTAAGACGAGTATTATTTGTCTAGGTTTCCGTGATTGAAGCACGTACCGTACATCCGAATTGCCGATAACCCGCTTTCCCACATCCACGTGAGTTCATAGCCTCATACTATTTTTAATGTTTTTATGAAATGTTTTATAAACCCGCGAGGGAGATAACATGTTAGTTTTTATAAAATAGGACACCATTTGTCCCGATTGTTTGTTTATAGATTTGGACCTGAATGATTGTATGACCCGATAAATGACTAAATGACCCGATAGATGAAATGAAATGGATTATTAAAGTTAGGTTATGTCACTAAAATTCACATTAGCATGAATTGTGAACTACCGGGATTTGGTAGATGCTTATGCATATAATAGTACTATTTGGGGACGATCACCCCAGTTCGCACCTTGACGGTTGATCCCCGTCGTGCCACATTGATTGGTAAGCGAATTTATGTATGAGAAGATTTACACAAGCGTGATTATTGTGACGACACGCTAATTTAGATGGGCAATTTGAGTTTCGGGCTAGCTACCTGTTGTTTGATATAGTAAGGTAACAATGTCATGCGACTTGTAATAATCCAATTAACGAAATACTGCTTTAAGCATTAAATTACGATATATTACCTGACTAGCAATACGGGGTCTTACTATTGATATTATGTTCGTGTTTTGGTTTTTATAACCATAATCATATAACGGTTTTTATTTAACTCCATACAACGTTATAAAACGTACTGTATGATATTTCTACGACATTGGTTCGTATAATGATTTTGAAGGCGAAAGCCTATATTATGATTTTGATAAGGATTTGTATAAAATGACTTTGGCTATTTTATGGCCTATTACAATGAATTTTACAAAATGATTTTCGGTAATAATTTTATACCGATGTTAAATAGATGGATTTTATTAAACTCTATGAATTCACTCGGCGTTATCGCTGACCTTTTCTTTTAACATGTTTTATCTCAGGTACTTGAAGGTAATTCTCGGGAAGACAACAAGAATTCATGGCCCGCACCTAAACAATAATTTCCATTCAAATTCTTTGTAAAACTTGTATGAAATACAATGACTTGGGACCTATGTAAATTTGATATTTATGAATGAAAATGCTTTATTATTAAACGACGCGATTTTTATGAGTTGTCTATGATGTGAGTAATGTGCTATCCCGTAACCCCAGCTAGTCTTCCGCTGTATTGAGTCGTATGAATTGGGGGGTGTTACAGTTTGGTACCAAAGCTCTCGTTATAGAGAACGAAAGATTTTTAAAACCAAGGTTTTGAATAAAACATTTCAAAATCTTTTAACTATAAACATTTTTCTAAAAATGTCTAAAAATCTTTTGACTATAACGGTGCCGAAGAATTCCCGAGTTACCGACAAGGCCAGACTGAGAAGTGTTATTTTAATATATATATGATGACGTATAGTCCCCAACCGGGTCACGAGCTCGGCCCACGGGTACTACCCGTATCCGGCCCATCACAGATGGGTGGATAAATGTCATTCAGGCTTATGGGCTTGAAATGAACAGTAACCACAAATGTGTGCGGCCCACGTCCCGGTGCGGCCGACATAAGATTAGACAGAATCATATTCTGTCTGGGAATATCTTCATCCCAAATGGAGAGGATATTCACTACCAAAATTAGAAGATAACAATCATTCTAATTCTGATAGTTATCCTTTCCTTGGGGCTAAAGTATCAGTGGCAGCCCACTAGGGTTCCACTGCCTATAAAAGGAACCCCCAAGGGTTCCACAAAGGTATTACGATTCATACTCTTAACTCACATAAACCCTAAACCGATTACTTACTCTCACGCCGGAGTCTAATCGTGGGAAACATTCCCACGGTAAGTCTAACACGTGCTGTTTAGTGTGCAGGATCCCAACCAAACGATTCACTTGGTGCAGGAGCCGGAGCCCAGCCAACCCGAATTAAGCCTAATTCGGGTCTAGCAAGGATCAACCAACTTTTGCATCAACAAGTTGGCGCCATCCGTGGGACCCATAACACTAAGCTAGAACAAAAGCCCATCTCGAATTCCAATGACGAAGGTGCATCAGCAAACCAATCCCAGGAATATGAATCCTGGAAACCGGAAGTCCCATGGGGAAGGGATACTCATCCCCAGCCAATCACCTAGCCGCCTCGCCGGCGGACCTGGCAACCGTAGCGGCTTCCAGCCTTGGGGGTGACGAGCACGATCTCCACAACGCCCCCACCTACCTCAACCCTGGACAATCCGGACCCAGGGAGTGCGCCCAACCCTCCTAACAAGGAGCCGCGCAGACCATCGGTAGAGGAAGAGGTAGAGGTCCTACCACTCAGCGAGGAGGACCTTACTCGAGTTCTCACGCATAACTTCGATAGGATCGTTCCGGGATCGCATCGAGGTTGAATCTGGGGAGGAACCTCCAGTCCAGACTCAACTTTGGTGACACCGGACCAATCACCTCCTCCCAAATTCAGAGAAAAAGGAGAGCTCGACCTCAGGAACAGGGCACCTTTGAGGAAATTCCTCAACCCCGGAATGTGTTTGAACGCATAGCGGATCGCCTCGTGCAGGAACTAGTGCAATCACAAGAGGGAGAAAAGTCGGATGGTTCACCCGAACGACCAGATCGAGAGCTGGCCAGAACCACTCGCCGCCCGAGTGTGTGGGACAGAATGAACACTGGGAGAAGGGCTCCTGGTTCGTCTCAAAAAATTAGTCCCTATTCAAAGGATGGGGCCCCACCACCGTCCCCAGATCCGTCTGGGGAGGACTCAAATGACCATCCGCCTAAGCGCCGCCGGCCTAGGCGCACCCCTCCACCACCAAACAATGAGGAGTATTATGGTGGCCCTTACTATCGAGATGCGGAAGCAGAGGATCTCTCGCGTCCATGGTGTGAACCATGGGATGACCCTAGGCTCACCCGACCATGGGCGGATCCCAGGGAAGACCCATTCACCCTCCGCATACGGAACTATTCTGAGGACACCAAACGTCGCATGCCGGCGTGTATCAAGACTTATGATGGGTCCGGTGATCCTGTGGATCACCTTAAAATATTTGATACGCAGGCTAAAATTGAGCGATGGCCCATGCCCATATGGTGCCAAATGTTCAATTCGACCTTGATTGGAAACGCCCGTGACTGGTTTGAGGCACTCCCCCCACGGAGCATTGATAGTTTCACGGAACTACGCACTGCGTTTAAGAACAATTATACTCAAAGGAAGAAGTATAATAGGGATCCGGTCTCATTGGCAACTGTCAAGCAGCGGCCGGGGGAGTCCACAGAAGCCTTCACTGAGCGCTTCAATGATGAGTGCACGCGCACAAGAACCATGCCAGAGCTCCTAAAAATCTCTGACTACATGCACGCCATAACAGACAGAGAACTGATCAGGCGCCTCAATGATAAGCGTCCAGAGAGATATGATGACCTCATGGAAAGGGTCAGAAATTTCATAGAGGGAGAAACAGCTGTTTCTGCGGCCTACCCATCCCGAGGAAATGGGTACCGGTCAAATGACCAGTCCAGGAGACAGTCAGGCGGTCAAGGTAATCAGAACAATAACAAGGGTTCAGACTATAAGAGCCAGAGCAAAGGAGGACGGTCGGACGATAAGTTCACCCCCCCTAAAGATGTCCTACCGGGAGATCTTGCTGACAGAAGGGGCGAACTTTCCGAGACCTCCCCCAATGACCACTCCCCCGGAACGTCGGCAAGGAAGTCGCTTCTGCGAGTTCCATAATGACAAAGGCCACGACACGGAGGAGTGTATCCAACTCAAGAAGCATATTGAGTCGCTGATCAAATCAGGCAAACTCAAGCACCTAGTTAAGGATTGGAAGGATGGAAAAGACAACAACAAGAAGTATGATAAGAAGGATCCCCAAAAGGACAAACCTTCGACCATATACATGATTCAATCCAGACAGTGCCGCACGAGGCAGAAAGTTGGCCAAAAATTTTCACGCGGCAGGGAAATCTAATTCCCTCCCATCACAGCAAGCGATGTGATTGATGCGCATCTCACTATTGAGATAAGCATTGGAACACATAATGTTCGTCGCATGTATGTGGATGGAGGATCGTCAGCAGAGGTACTATATGAACACTGTTTCGTGCAGTTATGCCCAGAAATAAGAAGCAAATTAGTACCGGCCACGTCGCCGCTTACTGGCTTTAGTGGAGACACTATCTGGCCGATAGGGCAATTACGTCTGCTTGTAACCATTGGGAATGAGGAACATTCCACTACGGCATGGATGAACTTCATGGTGATACGCTCACACTCTCCGTATAATGGGATCATAGGCAGACCATGCATTTTGGCTATACGGGCAGTACCCTCTACGGCACACGGAATGATCAAATTCCCCGTTAAGGGGGGAATCGTTACCATTTACAACACAGTCGTACCAACATCCGAGTGTCACACCGTGACAACCCCGGCTCCACCTGTCCCACCCAAGGATGGATCACCACCTCCCAACTGGAAGGTAGCAATCCACCCTGACTATCCGGAACAGGAGGTATCCATAGGAGTGGCGCTCTCGGATAGCGGAAAAAGGGCCATGTGCTCTCTTTTGATTGCAAACCTAGATATATTCGCATGGGAGCTAAAGCATATGACAGGCGTGCCACGTGCGATAGCAGAGCATAAGCTCCAGATCCGCCAAGGGTACCAACCCATTAAGCAAAAGAAGCGCGGCCAGGCGCCTGAGCGCAGCCAAGTGATATTGGATGAAGTACGGAAACTAGTGGATGTAGGCATCATGCGCGAGGTATACTACCACGAGTGGTTGTCCAATCCGGTCATGGTCAAGAAACATGACGGAAGTTGGCGCATGTGTGTGGATTTTACGGATCTAAACAAGGCCTGCCCACAGGATTGTTACCCGTTACCAGAAATCGACTGGAAGGTGGAGTCCTTATGTGGGTATCCTTTTAAATGCTTCTTGGACGCATATAAAGGGTATCACCAAATCCAAATGGCGGAGGAGGATGCGGAAAAAACGGCGTTCCATACGAGCCAGGGCGTATATTGCTATACGAAAATGCCGTTTGGACTGAAGAACGCCGGTGCTACGTACCAGCAGTTGGTAGACAAAGCTTTTGAATCACAGATAGGACGCAACTTGGAAGTCTATGTTGATGACTTGGTGATAAAAAGCCACACGGAGGAGGCACTTCTCCGGGATGTCCAAGAGACATTCGACACGCTGAGAAGAATTAACATGAAGTTAAATCCAAAAAAATGCACATTTGGGGCAACCGAGGGAATGTTCCTTGGGTATTTGATTGATCCAAACGGCATCAAACCTTGCCCAGAGAAGACGGACGCAGTGATACAACTGCCGTCCCCTCAGACACGGAAGGAGGTGCAGTCCTTAAATGGGAAGTTAGCCGGGCTGAATAGGTTCCTATCTAAATCCGCGGAGAAGTCGTTACCCCTATTTAAGACACTCAAGAAGTGCATTAGAAAGGGAGACTTCCGCTGGACGAAGGAAGCTGAGGAAGCCTTCGGCCAACTCAAGCAGCATCTTGCATCTCTCCCTATGCTAGTAGCTCCCCGGCCAAAGGAGGAACTCATTATGTATCTCTCAGCTACTCATGGCGCAATAAGCGCGGTACTGATGACGGATAGAGATACAGTGCAAACTCCGGTCTACTTTATAAGTAGAACACTACAAGGGCCGGAGCTGAATTATTCCTCCATGGAAAAATTGGTGTTAGCACTAGTATTTGCTACAAAGCGGTTGCGCCGGGTACTTTCAGGCGCACCCAATTGTAATCATTACGGATCAGCCGATCAAGCAGGTAATTTCTAGACCAGATGTAGCAGGGAGGCTACAGAAATGGAGCATCTTATTGGGGGAGCATAATATATCTTACAGGCCGAGGACGGCTGTTAAATGCCAGATCTTGGCAGATTTCCTGATCGAGAAGCCGGATGAGGAAGGGCCAATCATCAAGCAAGACGAGATCCCAACAGAACCATGGGTGTTATTCACGGACGGATCTTCGTGTACGGACGGGTCCGGAGCAGGTCTCATCCTCACAAACCCAGAAGGAATGGAATTCACGTACGCCCTCCGTTTTGAGTTCACGGCCACCAACAACAAAGCGGAATATGAAGCATTAATTGCGGGTTTAAAAATCGCCGCTAGAATGGGAGTCCGCAACCTTGAGGCCTACGTGGACTCACGGCTTGTCGCGAACCATATTCTAGGTGGGTATGTGGCTAAGGAGGACAACATGGTCAGGTACTTGGAAAAAGTCAAGTCGCTAATCGCGACTTTCAGTAGGTTTTCCATCAAGCAGGTGCCGAGGGGCGAGAACAAGAAGGCGGACGCTCTTAGCAAGATCGCATCCACAAGCTTCGCTCACTTATCTAAACAAGTCTTGGTGGAAATACTCAAGGAGAAATCTATAACGGAAGGGGAGGTTGTTGCTATAGTTGAAGAGGATGGACCTACATGGATGACCCCAATCATCAACTATTTGACTAATGAAACCCTTCCAGACGAGGAAAAAGCAGCACGGCGCATCAGAAGGAAGTCGCAGCATTTCGAACTTCGAGAAGGCATCCTTTACAAGCGCTCTTTCTTGCAGCCGTGGCTGCGGTGTGTTGGACCACGCCAGGCCGCTTACGTAATCAGTGACATACACGAAGGGTTGTGCGGCATGCATGCAGGTCCACGATCCGTGGTAGCTAGAGCCTTACGAACATGATATTATTGGCCTACCATGCACAGAGACGCGCGCGACATGATTCGCAAGTGTAGTGATTGCCAAGTGCATAGGCCAGTACCGCGGCACCCGCAGCCGGAGCTTACACCTATCACGTCCCCATGGCCATTCTATAAGTGGGGAATTGACATTGCAGGACCATTTCCTGTAGCTGCGGGGGGAGTTAAATTCCTGATTGTTGCAATGGACTACTTCACGCGGTGGATAGAGGCCAAGGCAGTCAAGTCTATCACAGGCAAGCAAGTTAAGAAGTTTGTTTGGGAACATATTGTGTGCCGTTTTGGTCTACCAGGAGAAATCATCTCGGACAACGGCAAGCAGTTCACGGACAACCCATTCAAAGATTGGTGTGCATCATTGAACATCAAGCGGCGCTTCGCATCTGTTAAGCATCCACAAACAAACGGCCTTGTCGAACGAGCAAATAGAAGCTTGGGGAATGGCATCAAGGCGCGTCTGGATGAACGAAGTGGCAAATGGGTCGATGAGTTATCACATGTGCTATGGGCGCATAGAACTATGATCAAAACAGCCAACAAAGATAATCCATTTGCATTGGCTTACGGCACTGAAGCTGTTATTCCAGCAGAAATAGGAATGCCTACCATCCGCACAGCGGAGGTTAATGTCGTAACGAACGATGAACAGCTGCGAATCAACGTGGATCTGTTGGAAAAAAAAGGGAAATAGCAGCCATCAATGAGGCTAAGTCCAAGGCTAAGATGAAGGCTTATTATGACGCCAAGGTCAAGGGTGTTTCTTTTCGACCGGGAGACTACGTCTATCATGCTAACGAAGCAAGTCGAGCGGAGAACACAGGAAAGCTGGGCCCTAAGTGGGAAGGACCGTATGAAGTCATTGAAGCCTTAGGACGAGGCGCGTACAGGTTACGTGATATGGATGGCCGCGACCTAGAGCGCACATGGAATATTTCCAATCTTAAAAGGTGCTATCTTTGAAAGCTACGGCTTCCGCATGGGTACTTCGCTATGTGCGGTCTTAATGAAGAACCATGCGGTTTCATCTGTTTTGTTTTGTCTTATGTTTGTTTAGATTCCTTTCTTGTTTTTTAGGACTTGTCATTATTGTTCAAACAAAGTGTAAATGTTCTAATAAAATGCCGTGGTGCCTAGCTAGCTCCACGGCCTGTTTCGTGCAAATCATTTTTTAGATTTTTTGTTAGTCGTATGAATTTTTTACTTGTATAATAATATGCCATGTTTCATTCATATGCATTCTTTCAAATTATTGTACATGTACTATACGCCTCCAGGCGGGGTAAGAGGATTAAGTGAACCTACTAATTCAACTTGCCGCGTAAGAGGGATGCAACCCCAGCCGCACGGATCATGTATCCTTACTAGACGCCTTACTCACAAGACGTTGTGATAAGTTTTGTGTGCCGTACTCACACGGTACTCTGCATAGTAAAGACGCACGTCGCATGTCTAGTAAATTATAGACTTGTATGTTTTTTTTTCATGTGTAAGACGTGATATATCATGCGGCAGTGAAATACAATGAAATACACAAGTTTCAAAAGTAAAAATAAACAAAATGGCCGTGGTCGTCACGGACTTCTAAATAAAAAGACAAGTTACTACAAATATGTCTTAGCCGTGTACATACACGGACGAATATAATCACAAGTGTTTACAACAGATAAGTTACAAGGGGGGTTGGAACTCCCCTAGGTCCTTCTTTGCTTCCTCAATTAGAGCACGAAGGACCTCCCCACGAGCGTCCTTCCCGTCCCGGGCTTTGACTGCAATAGCATCCAGTGCTTCTACAAGCAACTTCTCGCCTTCCATTGTTTTGGATGCGGAATTGTAAGTGGCCAACGTTAAAGGAATAGGATCGGCACACAGCCTATTCCTTTAACGTTGGCCCTTATCGTCTCATTTGGAGCATCCTTCATTTCCTCAAGCTCATCTAGGAGAGGGTGTTGGATCTCTGCCAAGGCATCCATGGACGCAGTCATTTTACCCGCTGTGGAGGGGTTGTGATACGGATGCTGTGTGATATCCTCATTTTTCCCTATCATCTCCGCAGCTTTGACCAGGCCTTCATTCCTACCACGGTCGATGCCATCGGATACGACCCCGGCAAACGCCTGCAGTAGGTGTGGAGCGTCCAAAGCCTTACTTACAGCAAGTCGCAGTCCTTGCCCGATAATCCACCTACGGTCGGCTGTAGCAGTTAATAGGGGGGGGCATACCCTCTCAGCGCACCTTACAACCATCTTGCTTAACTCTTCATCAGTTGAGGCAACTTGCTCTTCAAGATTGGTTTGGGTCCGCGTCAATTCTTCCTTCAACGCGTCACGCTCCTGGGCGATGTTGAAGGATTACACGGTCACAGCCTTAGCAGCAGCCTCAGCCGCAGACACCTACATATGAAATTTGGAGTTATTACAAGGATATATACTTTTTGGGTTACATGTATACAAAAAGTACGAGTGTATGTACAACATTTCGAAAGTTTACCTTCTCACTTGATGCGGTTACGAGGGCTTCCAACTCAGCAATACGCTTCTCTCTGGCGTCGGCGTGATGCGCCTGCTCCTTCACCGTTGCCTCGGCTATCAATAATGTCGCCTGCAATGATGCGATGGTCTTCTCGTTCTTCACGACCATCGCCTCACGGCGGGCTATTCTCTTGTCTACACGACTCACATTTGTGAGGGCCTGGATTAGACGGCGTCTTAACGCGACACCCACCGTCACCTGGTGTGCGGATGATACGTCAAACTGCTCGATAAGGGCCTCATGATCTAATTCATCTAAATCTTGGGTGAGGGCAGGCGGGGTGATGTGCTCGATAAATTCTGAACACTCGGATTCGGCCTCCAGCCGTGTCAAACTTGATAAGTTCCATACTAAGCGCATGCTTTCATCTGGCCCCTCGGGGCGCGGCTCCTTGGCACGTGTGGTGGCAGGTGATGGGGGCTTGTTGGTTGGTGCGGGGGATGGATTTCTCCCCACTTCTTCCCCTTGCGCTACGATTGCCGGATTCGCCCTGTTGTTTAAATATTAGTCTATGCATCATACAAAGATATGAATCATACTCACGAGGGGTACTTACGAGATGCCAATGACAGGGTCTGGGCCGGTAGGAGCTACGGCGCTCACAGGGGCGACTCGCAGAACTTGCCCTTCCATGTTCGGGGTGGGATCGGCCTGGGCAGTCGTGGTGCTACTTCCTTCTTGGTATTGTGGGTGGTCTTTCCGCAGCTTCTTGGGTGGAGCATTTGCGACTCCGGCCTCCTCCCCAATTTTCTTCGCCACCCGCCTGGTTGTCTTTCTCTTTCTAGAGGTAAGTGGGGTGGACCCGGAGGCTTGAGTGGTGTCTTTATTGGGATCATGCTCTTCTTCCTGATTGGTGGTGCCCCCCTCTAGCAATGGGTCTTCGCCGTCTTCATTGTGGAAATCCAATGGGGATTTCTCGATAACGGGCTCTTCTTCGTCCGATCTAGGCTCGGTTGTCTCTTCAAGCGGTATCGTACGGTCGGCTAATGCTTCTAGCAAGGGGAGCTCATTCGGCTTTAACGGCCGGAATCCTTCCGCCACCTTCATGGGGTCGCCCTGGCGGATTAGTCCGTGAAGGTTCATCTCTGCAAACAATTTTAGAAGTATATGGGTTAGTAAAGTTCTACACATGTGTGATAAATCAAATTTACAACATATATATTGGACCTACCCTCACCCTGTTCCGTTATGAAGCATGGGTATAAGTCATCCCTCCCAAAGTAACGGCGGCTTATCCCTACTAAGCACAGAAAGTGTTCCGGCAACCCTCTATGGAATTTTGTGCGATGGGTATCTAATATTTTCAGGTCCCGGCTACTATAATCTTTGGATTTGGGCGGATAGTCTTTTGGGGCTTTGGTTTTAAGTACGAAGGGGGTAGGGAACACCTTCTCATCTACAAAGAAGTAGTGGTCGTACCTGTTCTTAAGGGAGTCTAGAGGTTTCCTATATGTCATAGGGGCATTCCCGGGTCGTTTCTTGAACGACAACCACCCGTTCACTAACTGAGGAAAGTAGAAAGCCCTAAAAAGGTTCACGGTGGGGGTTACTCCGCAGGTATGGCATGTAATCTCAAACTGGTTGATTTTACACGCCCCTATGCAGTGGAGCTGGGTGATATGAAAGTCATAATACAAAAGAAGGTCTACCAAGAACTTGGATAAAGGGATACGGTAGTTGGCTGAGTCAAACAGGCGTGTATATATGCCTACTTTCCCCGCTGGTGCATCCGTAATCGCTTCACCATCACCCGGATAGGTGGGGTGTACGCTTTCGGGTACATAATACTTCGACAGAAAGTCGAGGTATTTTTCCGCAGACATCACGTTAAGGACATCCGTGATAAGGGGATTATCCTTTACCATGTTTTATAAAAAGGTCTTTAAGGGCGTGATGATCTAACCTGCGGCGACAAAAATCCGTGGAAAAGAAGGCAAAAATTTTGGGAGATAAAAGCTTGAGATTAACAATGGCGGAAGAAGGAGTGGGTTGTGTGTGTAACAAACACGCATACCCACTCTTATATAGGGTTGCCTCGGTTTCCGAGGCACCTTGGATATTTGACACGTGTCAGTCACCTCGCCTATCCAATGGATAGGGTTTCTAACATTTCTGCAACGTCAGAGGGGGACCCACGGGTCGCTTCTTAAACAGTTTTGCGTGGCTCAAGGGTGGGCATTAATGGTGCACTTTTGCAGGCATGCGACTGGATTGTTGACTATCATTAATGTTTTTTATTCTTGTCAGGTTATGCGGCTCTTACGTAAGACCGTATTTAATGTTACATTTAAGTTGTCTTTGCCGTTGCGTGCGGCTAATGTAGTATTCATAAAATATTCCTACGAAGGGTCGCTACGTGCGGCCAGAACAAAAAAAATTTCAGTTTCATTTCCTATGTCTTTCCTTGGTATGTCCGGAGAGCACCTTGATAGTCTAGAGGTTACGCCTACGATTGTAACAACTAGACTGGGGGGACATGATGACGTATAGTCCCCAACCGGGTCACGAGCTCGGCCCACGGGTACTACCCGTATCCGGCCCATCACAGATGGGTGGATAAATGTCATTCAGGCTTATGGGCTTGAAATGAACAGTAACCGCACATGTGTGCGGCCCACGGCCCGGTGCGGCCGACATAAGATTAGACAGAATCATATTCTGTCTGGGAATATCTTCATCCCAAATGGAGAGGATATTCACTACAAAAATTAGAAGATAACAATCATTCTAATTCTGATAGTTATCCTTTCCTTGGGGCTAAAGTATCAGTGGCAGCCCACTAGGGTTCCACTGCCTATAAAAGGAACCCCCAAGGGTTCCACAAAGTTATTACGATTCATACTCTTAACTCACATAAACCCTAAACCGATTACTTACTCTCACGCCGGAGTCTAATCGTGGGAAACATTCCCACGTTAAGTCTAACGCGTGCTGTTTAGTGTGTAGGATCCCAACCAAACGATTCACTTGGTGCAGGAGCCGGAGCCCAGCCAACCCGAATTAAGCCTAATTCGGGTCTAGCAAGGATCAACCAACTTTGGCATCAACAATATATAACTTGGATTATATATATATATATATATATATATATATATATATATATATATATATATATATATATATATATATATATATATATATATATATATATATATATATATATATATATGATGTAATTTTATTACATGATTGTTTGATGATTATTTTGATATTTATACGAGGCATTTATACGACGTAGATTGTCACAAGGAACCCTAAATCCCCTAGTAAATTAATCGAAGCTATTCTCATAGGAATTCTAGTTATTCCAGATCTAAACCAAGTTGTGGATATTTATGATCCCAAACAAAATGGCTGATATTCGTAGAAATGTTGATATTAGTTGATTGTGATATTAATGAAGAACTGGCGAGATTAAATCTGATATCGATGTCATGACGATCTTTCCTTATAGAGTGGAGTTTGACAAAAGGTTACCACCTAGAAAGATGTCATTTGATTTGTTGTCATCCAATTCTTAAAATGAAATCGAAAAGGGTGAATGTTGCACTTGAGGTTGTCATTGGAACCATTACCCAAAAGCCTCATGCCACAAGTACCTTTCCGAGAAATCTAATTGAATATATGAGTCATTTCATACTAGTGACTCATTTGATAATTATTGTTGTAAGAGATATAGGATTGGAAATTAAGTATTGATCATATCGAGCTTTTATTGCCCTTTTAAGGTTTATGAATAAGGTCGAAAGTATTGGAAAATGAGGTAGGATATCGAATTGAGTATAAGTTGATTGAAACTTGAACAAAGTAAAATTTAACCCGTATGGAATATGAGATTGATAAGAGGAAGTCGTTAAGACCTATAATTGAATTATAAGGTTTGAAATGATTGTTAGTTTGTGTTAAGGGTTGTTCCTAGGCCATTGTCCAATGACGAGGATGCCCAGTGTCCAACAAATAAATTGAAGAAATCTTCTTCTGAATTGGAACCGATGGATCTTCCGGGACAGGTGGGACACCTAATAACTCTTGTAGATTAGTATTCATTGTGGTATCTTTTAAAAATCCCTAACTTAACTGAGACATCAGTTGGTAGGATGAGTCCTGAGAATTGTATGACATAGTGACACGTAATGTGTTATGGTACAATTTTGACTTGTTTGTGATTAATGAAAAGACTACCTCTGATTGCTAAATTCTACATGTATCGATGTTATCTATCTTTTATTGCTTCATCCTAATGTTCGCATTAGTGATGAAACCATTGAGCAAGTACTCATCTCTATTTGAGTTACGTTGTGGATTATTCTTTTTGAGTGCCATCAAAGTCATGAACCTCATGATTATTTGGCTAAGCTCATTTCCTATCATATTGTAGTTAGTTCTTGGTGAACCACTCTTCATCACTCCTTTGCAGATCACTCATTGTTTCTATAAGATAAAACAATATCCCTTGAGAAAAATTTGGTTTTCATCACCATATGGCTTATTTAAAGTCAGACTTATAAGTAATCGTTATTGAAATGAAGTTGTTTATAAAACACCTTAGAAAAACTTAATTGTTTTCATAACAAAGAAAATCTTTGTAAATTTATTTTTGATTCTTATTTAAGAATTAAGCATGAAAATGTTTTTATTATAAACATGAAGATAAAAATTTTGACGAACTGAGCATTGCATCGTTAATCTTGAAATTGTATATAGTTGCGCGCCTACATACAATTTGGAATGGACCATGCAAGGCTGATTAGTAGTCACCATAAAACTAATGAATAAACACTACATTTTCTTTGAAAATTGTGAAAGATTAAATTTTATGAGATCTGCAAGAAGTGAAAAATAGGGACATAGTGTTAGGGACACCTACATATGTGCCTGTAGCATCTATTCTTCTGAGTTGAATTTACTCATCTGTGGAATTTTTCTTATTTGACAATTGATAGTCCCTTGTTGTCCAATTCTCCCGTGGTGAGATTCTTTGGAAAAGTATCTGATTACCGAGTGTTGATACCCGACTAGATGTATTGACGTTCTTATCGTTTCTTTTGATTTGATTTTCATTTGAATGACCTGGATAACGATCCGAGGAGCTTTCGAATGCGTACTCAAATTATGAAAACATGGGATATATTCATATTCGTTAGATGTTTTCGTCTGTATCTGATTTGAAATTCTCTCGCATAGATTATGCGTTGACCTTACTCTTTTAAGGTTAGTTATGTCTCTAGATATCCTTGAACTTGTGAAGGATTATGAGTTATTATTAGTCTTTTGAGAAGTTCACATCTTATCGACGGCAATAAAATTGGAAAGTTGATAGTGCCAGTAGAATGGATTGATTGATTATGACATGACGACATTGTCTTAATTGATGGGAACTCGAATAGAATTCCCCTAAATGATAAGATGTTGATTATCAAAAGTGATCTAAATAATTCTTGATGGATGACCATATCCTACATTTAGACTTAAAATTATACCGTGAATGGTTGTGAACTAGTTATAGATATTGTAATCTAGAAGAACCTACTATGAATTTATTAAAAGATGTTTCTGTTATCTGAAACTCTAGGAGGTATTTATTGGTGAATTACCTAGACTTTTGCCATTAAGGCATATTGAAATTGGTATTGATTATATTCCCGGTGCTGCACCTGTGGCTTGTGCACTGTACGTCAGCACCATCTAAATTAAAGGAATTACAGTACAACTGAGAGAGTTGTCGGAGAAAGATTTTATTCTACCAAGCTCATCATCATGAAGAGCTATGGTGTTATCATTCCTTGTATTTATAGATTACTGTGAACTGAGTAAATTGACAATCGAAAACGATATCCATAACTCGAAATGGAAGATTTGTTCGATCATTTACAAGGTTCTAGCGTATGTTTTAAAGATTTGATCCATGGCATGGTTATCATCAACTTCGCGTCCGCAAAAAAAAAGATTATCTATTCCAATCACTACATCCAGAACTTGTAATGAATATTATGAGTTTCATGTTATGTCGTTTGGATTGACTAATACACATGTAGCATTCATAAATTTTGTGAATCACGTGTGAAGACTATAATTTGATAAATTCATGCTTGCGATCATTAAGAACCATCTGTTTGTTTATAAGAATAAGAATGAGTTAATAATTATTTATAGATTGCCCTGAATTGGCCGAACAATAAAAACATGTACCTTGAATAATTAACATGTGATTAAAGACTTAATCCTTTACATTATTTGACCGTGTGATTAAAAGATAATGGAATCTATATTGACTGTTCAAAAATTAAGAGCCCTTTTGAGATTTTCGGTTTTACCAAAAAGAAAGTGCAAATGTGTTTTGACAAATGATTTTTAAGGGATTATTCCCTTATACCCAGAACATTTAACTAAACTCCTGTTTAGGGGTAAATGTTCGTGTATACCTCAAGACAACCTAAGAGGGATTGAGGAAACCGTTAAACCATGACTTAAAATTTGAAATGACAATTTTTGCTTTTCAACTAAGAAAATTTTACCAAAGAATAAACGAAGGTTTCTCGAACATTTACGGATTTTATTAATTATTTTAATTATTTTCGATAAATCAACAAAAGTCTTGTTAATTAAATTCAAATTTATTTTGAACATTTTTATAATTGGTCGAACTAAGAAAAAATTAAAATTTTTACGTTATGTTTCATAAAAATTAGATATTTATTATTTAATTAGTTGTAATAATTATCGACGCTTTAAACGTCGGATTAAGCAAAACTGATAAAAATGATAGCTGAAACGAAACTGAAACTTAGAAAATATGAAGGAAGGTGAACGTAATTACTGACATATTATGTAGAAAATATGAAGAATCAATTACGATGTATTTCTTAATAATGAATGTGCAAAATAAATTGCCGAACAATTTAAAATATAGCCGATGCTTATAAAAAGGATAATATAGATAATAAAAGTGGTTCGCGGCTAATGTGAACCATTAGAATTGAGAAGCCGATAGCGTTAAATGTTTTAAAGACCACTTGTGATTGTCTAAATATGGAGGATTGTGAGATATAGTTATGTTGGAATCTTGTAAGTATAAGTATTATATTCTTGTCATTTCTGACTTAATGTATCATTATCAGAAGAAGTTGTACTGATGGTAAACTATGAAGGCAAACATCGCCTCATACATTAGTAAACGTCTAACTATTGCAAAGGTCATCATCTGAATTTGATTTGATTTGGGTCATCATCGACAGACTGACCAAATCTGCTAATATCATTCTCGTTAATGATAGATTCTTGATGAAGAAATTGAATCTTTTGTATTTAAATGAGTTGTGTAAACATGGTGTGCCTGTATCAATCATCTCTATCAAGATCCTCGCTTCGCATCGAATTTCTAGAGATTTACTCAGAATTCATTGAGAACGAACCTTGATGAGAGTACTATGTACCACCCCAATCGAAGGGACGAGGTAAAGTAGCGATACAAAATACTATAAGTGTTGTTTTATGTTTGAATGATTGACCTTTGGTAATAAACCGTATAATCGTTTTCCTTTGGAGAGATTATCATTGATAATTATCGTGTTAGGATCGAAATCGAATCTTGTTAAGATTTATATATTAGAGCATCTGTAAGCAGGAGTTGAGATGAAGACACCCGACATACACCCATTGTGAGTTGGACTTGTCTTTTAGGTTTAAGGTTTCCTATGATGGCGAACCTAACCTTACAAAATTCTTGACCTGCGAGACCTGAAATGATTGTTGAAATTAGGATCTGATTATTGACTGCCGGTTGTGGGCAGGAGGTTATGTGAATATGAAATGTAGATCTTGAAGTGCCATATGGGTAGCGAAGTTATGCCAAAAATTTAAACCATGGGAAAAATGAATTGATGATCTGAAAAATCATGGGATATAAGTCCCCGTTGTATGGGACCATTGAGATGATGTAAAAAATTGGTTTGAAAGGCATATAAGCTGGATCTACCCTAGGACTTCAAGAGCTGCGTGAATTATGTTTCGTATATCAAACTTGATAAAATGTCTATCAAGTGAGAATCTGATTGTTTCTTAGTAATGTTTAGATCGGCGAAAAGTTGCATTCATCAAAAACCCATGAACATCATGGATAGAGAAAGTAAGTCAACATTAAGCCTGATCTTATTCCCATAGTTATGTTTGATGAAACTCGCGTATTGTAATGAATTACACTTGTGAGAAAAGACCAAATGTGGAGGAAATACCCACATGGCTTTAACTCTATAAGAAGCGAGTAGTAAGGTAAGATGATCTTTGAGGACAAAGATCCTGTTTAGGGGTAAATGCTGTGACAATCCGTCAATTTATGGTTGATATTTTATTCTCAAATATTATTTAAAAACATTATTTTAATGTTATATTATGAACACACTTATTTTTGGGAAGAAATTTGGATTTACGTCTTGAAGTAGCATCGACTACGTCTAAACCGGAGAATTCTACGTTACGTGCTCACGTTTATATACACCGTCTTTGGTGACAGTCCGACATTTTAGAAAATAAATTTATCCGTGAATATTATTTTGGAGTTTTAAATTTGTGTTGGTTCATAAACTCACAAATTTACGAGAAGAGATTAGGACTTACGATTTTAATTTAACGTCCTTTACGACTAAACCGGAAACCTTAGGATTACGTATTTACGTTTTCGAACTCCGTTTTTTATGAGACAATTTTTATTAGATTCGTTTTGTGCCGTTGATTCATAATTTATAAAAACGTTTTTCGTAAAACGACCCGAGGGCACGCAAATCGAGGAAACTAGAATCGAGGAATATCCGTAAATTAGTGGGATGAGACAAGTATACACTTGTCCCACCCCACTATATGGGACGGCTACACAAGACACCACATCACAAGATGTGGCAAACTTATAGCTTAATACTTACACATGTAAGCTAATTACAAAGTAAGCTTTCTCAACACAAAACCATCTAACTTGAAACCACTTCTTCCATTATTCAACATGCAAAACAACTCAAATACTCTCTCCCACTCCTCTTTGTGTCGTCCACTTTCCCCCCTAAACACCCATTTTAATCAAAATTAACCATGAAATCTTATGTTATTTCTACATATAATGATGCCCTTTTGAAGATATGAAGATTGGTGCAAGTTTTAACATCCAAAAAGGAGTTTCCAAAGGAGTCAAGGGCTGATTATCATCAAGGTGTTCATGTAGATGGGTGGTCTTGAAGATGATCTTGGTTTATCACAAGTTTCTCCATCAAAATCCATGTCCTAATCACAACCTACATCATCTTGGTGGTATAAAGATTGTTCTTCCCATCCTCTTGTTATTTTGATTATGTAATCATGTATTTTCTTTCCTATTGTATATGTATATGATGAATATATGATGATAAAAATATTGTGTGGGGATTTGGTGTTGATAATCATGGGTAAAAAGATGAAAAACTATATGTAAAAGTGGTTAATCTTGCTTAATTTAGTAGGCTGTATAAAAACAGTAAATAACCATGTCATGAACTGATACAATGGCATAGATTAATGGATATACAGTAAGTAATATGTCTTGTACACATGTGAGAGTTGGCCATGCAATGGAATCATTAGGATGAATGAGATATGATTAAAACAAGTTTAGAGTGCAAATCTGAGTACACTGTTTTGGACGATTTTTATAAAATACTTAGAGGCTGATTAAACAGTAGCCATAGTAGAGTTAAATGGAGCACATATCATGTATTTTATTATATAAAAATTTGGGCTTCTATCTCCATATAGAACTCTAGATATGGCTGTTTTGGTGAACATGAAAGTAAAAATCAGATTTTGGGAAATTAAAGTATAAATAGTATTATATAAGCACTCAAATAAAAATAGTATAAAATGTAAATTAAAACCCACTAACTTATATAATACATTTATATAAATATGTATAAGGATAAATAAATGGACATTTTATAAAAATGGTAGTTTGATAAGTTTTATAAGTTATAAAACTATAAACATGATTTTTACGACTTTTTCGGCTATTACCGTAAAATTAACGTTTTTGTTAAATAAAACTTAGACGGTTAGACCCGTCTAATGTAAAATTTTATAAACTCATATACTGATATATAAACACATATAACAAGTAAAAACCGATAAAACCCAAACTATATAACATACGGACATTAACGGGCTAAGTTAACGTTATTGGACTAATAATACAACAAAATAGGCTAAAACACTTATAAACTTATTTATTGGGCTTAACCCATTTGGGCCCAACATGTAAAGTATAAATACTGATAATAAAAGTATGAAATGGATTAATACATGTTAATGAACTTATAATAGGCTTATTGGACCTAAAACACGTAAATAGGTAAAACTAGTAAACTAGTAAGAAGTTACCAATACATAAACACAAAAATGAGTGAATGAGAATATATAAACCCACTTGATCATCATATATATATATAATCATCATATGTATATATAATTGCCGATAACCCGCTTTACCACATCCACGTGAGTTCATAGCCTCGCACTCTTTTAAATGTTTTTATGAAATGTTTTATAAACCCGCGAGGGAGATAACATGTTAGTTTTTATAAAATAGGACACTAGTTGTCCCGATTGTCTGTTTATTGATTTGGACCCGAATGATTGTATGACCCGATGAATGATTAAATGACCCGATAGATGAAATGGAATGGATTATTAAAGTTAGGTTATGTCACTAAAAGTCCCATTAGCATGAATTGTGAACTATCGGGATTTGGTAGACGCTTATGCATATAATAGTACTATTTGGGGACGATCACCCCAATTCGCGCCTTGACGGTTGATCCCCGTCGTGCCACATTGATTGGTAAGCGAATTTATGTATGAGAAGATTTACACAAGCGTGATTATTGTGACGACACGCTAATTTAGATGGGAAATTTGAGTTTTAGGCTAGCTACCCGTTGTTTGATATAGTAAGGTAACAATGTCATGCGGCTTGTAATAATCCAATTAACGAATTACTGCTTTAAGCATTAAATTACGATATATTGCCCGACTAGCAATACGGGGTCTTACTATTGATATTATGTTCGTGTTTTGGTTTTCATAACCATAATCATATAACGGTTTTTAGTTAACTCCATACAACGTTATAAAACGTATTGTATGATATTTCTACGAGATTGGTTCGTATAATGATTTTGAAGGCGAAAGCCTATATTATGATTTTGATAAGGATTTGTATAAAATGACTTTGGCTATTTTATGGCCTATTACAATGAATTTTACAAAATGATTTTCGGTAATAATTTTATACCGATGTTAAATTGATGGATTTTATTAAACTCTATGAATTCACTCGGCGTTATCGCTGACCTTTTCTTTTAACATGTTTTATCTCAGGTACTTGAAGGTAATTCTCGGGAAGACAACAATAATTCATGGCCCGCACCTAAACAATAATTTCCATTCAAATTCTTTGTAAAACTTGTATGAAATACAATGACTTGGGACCTATGTAAATTTGATATTTATGAATGGAAATGCTTTATTATTAAACGACGCGATTTTTATGCGTTGTCTATGATGTGAGTAATGTGCTATCCCGTAACACCAACTAGTCTTCCCCTGTATTGAGTCGTATGAATTTGGGGGTGTTATAATTACATGTGTTATGGATAACACAGTTTGATGACAATGTGTTGTGTACACTTTGGACAAAATAAAGGAAACTCAAGAACACAGGCACAACTGTTCTTTCTTTGATTTGTAAAGAGTTAATGTGTGAAATCTAACAAAGTGAACAACATTAACTCTAGCCTACATATTCTATTTATAGTGGTACGAGGTTGACTATTAGTACTGGTTGATGGTGACTACACAAAACAGACAATGTCAGACATCTGTCAAAATATGCTCTTCTATTCTTGGTAGTCTGCCACAACGCTTTAGGGAAACAGAGCTGACATAGTTTCCTTTTTATTCATTCCTTGTACTTTAGGCTGTGAAACTTCTAGCCTAAACATTTAGGTATGTACAAAGTATACTGAGTGTTAACAGGGTATTTCCACCCCTGTTAACACTCAACGACTCAGATTCCATAATACATCTTGGCTGTTATCCAACACAGCCAATGAGTATGTCTTCAAGTAATCTTCGACTTCCTTGACAATGTCTCTGATATGGACTCTTCTGTGGTTGCTCACAGAGACTTAGAACTCTGTGAGTCTTGGGTTACTTGCCTGTCTCCTAGGCACAGGCACATTAATATCAAACAGCTTATTTAAGTTTAAATCTATGACTAAGGGAATTCTAACATACTTAGATTCCCAACATCTTCATAGATTTAGAGTCCTCTAATCCAAATTTCTTTAGTATTTATTTAACATAATTAGATTGATTAAAGAAAATGTCATCGTCCATTTGTTTAATTTGGATTCCTAAAAAGAAGTTAAGTTCACCCATCATACTCATTTCAAACTCATCATGCATGATTTTGGCAAAGTCATCACACATACTTTGACAAGTTGAACCAAATATAATGTCATCAAAATATATTTGAACAATGATAACGTGAGATCCTTTAATCTTTGTAAAATAACGTATTGTCTACCATTCCCATGGTATACTCATGTTTTACAAGAAACGCTTTAAGTCTATCATACCAAGCTTTAGGTGCTTGTTTAAGAACATAAAGATGTTTTAAGCTTATAAACATGATCTATTTTCTCAAAATCAATGAAGCCGGGAGGATGTGCCACATATACCTCCTCATTGATCAAACCGTTAAAAATTGCCTCTTTACATCCATTTTTGAAGCTTAAAATCTAGAGCACAAGCATAAGCTAAAAGTGTCACACCCTACCATGGCGGAATATGGGGTGCGAGCTATGGATATCATCACAACAAGCGGTGTCTCTATAGAGAAAACTAAAATGCAATATAATGTCATAAATGGCGACACAATGTAGTGACAATATCTCAACCAAAATGCAAGAGTCTAGGTAAGTAGATAAAACTACTACCTCTAACCAAAGACAAACAAATAACAAACATCAAACATATAGGTGTCTAACAATATCACTTATTCAAATAACAAAAGTAAATCTAAGAGGAAGTGGATTCCTCCATGCATCCTAGCAGCTTCTAAACTCTAGCCACTTCTAACATCATCTTGCATAACTACCTCACCTGAAAATGACACTAAAATCTGTCAACATAAAGTTGGTGAGAACATAGGTTTAAACTATCTAGAACATCATAAGAAAACCTTGTCAACCGCTGTATATAAGTTGAAGAAAACAAGTTAAATCAATGGACCATTATGGGATAATCATGTTACATACTGTTGGGAATAAAATGAGCCAAGACACTTAGATGCTGACAAGAGTTAACTGGGCGTTGATAGGAAGAAATCAAGCGTTGTCAGATCAAGCGTTGACAAGAAGAAATCAAGCGCATATGAGAAGAAGTCCAAGCACTGATAGAATACTTAGTCTACACGTTTTGTATTTCTAGTAAAGATATGCGCGACATTGTATTTTCTATATTTATCTTTACCTAGAATAGCTGATAGTTAGACTCTTGTGCAAGGCTCCTTAATCTTTAAAAGGAGGCCTTTAGGTTTTAGTTTAATATATGTTTTTACACTTACATTATACACAAGTTTGATTATCAATCAAAGTGAAAGTTTAGTTTATTCTGTTTTGTGTGTTCTTGTTCTAAGTATTAATTCCGCATAATACTTAGATTATTTCATATACAACAAAGTTTCTCTATGTGTTTAACTTGATTCAATCTCATTTACACAAAGCTAAATCGATCTAAGTTCGGGATCAACAAGTGGTATCAGAGCTTGTTGAGGAACTTTGATCTAGAAGAACACAAAACTCTAAAAACCCTAAATCGCCAAAAACCCTAATTTTTCAAGAAACCCTAAAAACCAAACAAGATGTCTACTCCAGAGATGACTTCCTCCTCTAGTCACAATATGAAAATCCCCATGCTAGATTCTGACAACTTTGAGCTATGGAAGTTCAATTTTGAGTAGTATCTTCAAATTCCTGATCACACTCTATGGGAAATTATTGAATATGGAAACACATTCGATAAGGCTGCTAGGATTACTTCTGCTATTTTTGCAAGATCAATTCAGGGCTCAACTGAAGAGGATCGAAAAGAAAGACCTTTAGATGGAAGAGCTGTCTCAACTGAGGACATTGCAAAGAGAAGGAATGACATGAAAACTCTAAGCATTCTCAAGCTTTCTTTGGGACCAGCAAATCAACACAAGTATAGAGGTTTTGAGTCTACCAAAGAGCTTTGGGCAGCCCTTTAAGTCAATTATGGTGGTAATGATGATACTGCCTCAGAGAAGAAGAAGAAACTCTTGCATGAGTATGCTGTGTTCAAAGCTCTTCCCAATGAAAAGCCAAGTGGGGTGAGAAGCAGACTTCTTGACATCACAAGCAAATTATCATTTATGGGAACAGTGTATGATGATGCTGCTATCATTACCACTTTCCTTAAAAGTCTTGGTGATGCATGGAAGATTGAAGCAAGGTCTATTATTGCTCCCAATGCTCACAAAAGTTCCACTTTTGATGACGTCTACAATAAACTGAAGATTGTAGAGAATGAAATCCTTTTGGATCAAGGAAGCAAATCTACCTCTGGAAACATGGCTTTCTTCTCACATAGTGAAGGTCAATTTGATCAAAGGGATTCATACGTGCACCCCGTTACTGGATCACCTTGTGTCAACGTTGGATCAAGCTTTGTCAGCGCCCCACATTCAGACGCTGACACATACAATTTGACTCACCAAGGATTAAACATGCTGGTATTAATCTAGATACAGTGCGTGCATACATTGCTGCATTGCCCAATGGTTCAATGATTAGATATGAGGACCTTGAGCAAATCAGTGATGAGAATTTGGAGGAGATGGACATAAAGTGAAATATGGCACTTGCAAGCATAAGGGCCAATAGATGGAATAGCAGATTCAAGAAGAAGATTACATTTAATGCTAAAGACACTGCTGGATTTGATAAATCCAAGGTTGAGTGCAATTGCCATAGAATCGGTCATTTTATGAGAGAATGCAGATCTCCAAGAAGATCTGATGCTGGAAAGCCTTCAAGCTAAATCATCAAGGTTGAAGACACAAAGGCCATGGTTGCCATGTAAGAAATTGATGCTGTTGGCTGGGACTAGAGCTTTACGGCCAAGGAGGTGGAAGAAAAGAAGGCCTTGATTGTAGAGAAGGAAGAAGAGGAGCATGTTCACTATTCTCTCATGGCACATTCTTCATCTTCATAAGATAATGAGGTATATGATGATGCATTTTGTAGTAAAGGTTGTCGTTTAAACATTGAAAAACTTAACAAAGAAATTTTAAAGTTAAAATCAGATGTTTTTGATGAAAAATGCAAGTTATCTAATTATCAACTTGCACTTTCACTTGCTCTAACTGAAAAGACTGTGGCCGAATATAAGAAAATGGAGCTTGACCTAAAAGATCAAACTAACGTTTTGTCTCATGACCTTAAAGCTAGCATTGACCTTAGGGATATTTTGGATAGATCCAAAGGTGTCATACAAGCTGAGTTAGATGAGGCCATTAAAAATAAAGATAATGTAGGGCTTGAAATTCAAAGATTTGATAAAGCTTCTCAAACCCTAGAAAAATGTGTTAGTGAACAAATATACTTTAGGGATATGACTGGGATTGGGATGAAAGAGTATATTGATGTTCCACCAGCTGCTGGGAACTTCTATGGTGTCCTTAGAAAGGATTTGTCTTGGACTGGTATACTAGAACTCCAAGAAAAGGAATTGATTCCTCCACCAAGAGTTCTTACTCCAGTAGAGTAATATAAGTAGAAATTAACTGATTTGGAACAATGGAAAAAAGCTAATCCTACTTTGTTTGTTAAAGGTGGCATGCTTAGTGAAAGTCCAAATGAGTCTACACCCATAAAGGTGACCAACCCTTCTACTGGAAAACCTATTTACCTTGGCTTAAATGTTGATAGAAAACCTAGTGTTAAATATGCAGAAATGTATAGAAAACCTAGGTCACCAAAAAGTCAAGTTAGTGATAATAGGACAGGTTTCTTTTCATCTAGACCTAGGATTATGTCTAGAAAAGCTTGTTATAGTTGTGGGAGTTTTTCATATTTGGCGTATAAGTATGTCAATGCTTCAAAAGTCAACGCTGATAAAAAGTCAACCACGGTCAAACCCAGACCTTTTGTCCAGCAAAGTCCACAAGTTACAAGACCAGCTCCATTCTTTACTAAAGGGTCTAATACTTATGGACAAAGGCCTTTTCAAAAGACTAATACATGGTCTAACAAACAATGGGTTCATGTAGCAAACCCTAGTTTTGACGCTGATAAGGGTAATTTCAGCGCTGTCAAGAACAATTTTAACGTTGACAGGAATGCTTCCAGCGCTGCTAGACCAAGTAATAACAAATACTTACAGCCAAAGGGAAAGGGGTCTAAAGCTTCTTCTAGCTTAACATGGAGACCCAAACAAGACCAAAACCCTAATTCAGATCGGATTTCTATGACCTGTAACAGATTTTATTATATTTCAAAGGTCATAACTAAACCAATTGGGATTAATTGGGTGTTCAATCCAAAAAGGGATGAACAAGGGGTTGTTATAAGGACTAAGTCTGTTCTTGTTGAACAACCAAATGAATCCAAGTCTGCTCAGGCTTGGGTTCCCAAAGAAAACTAATTTGTTTTCTTTATGTGCAGGGCATTCAAAAGCAGGTAAATGATTATGGCTATTGGGATAGTGGATGCTCTGGGCACATGACGGGGAAGGAAGATTATTTGACCAACTTTACCCCCATTAATGATGGTGACAAAGTGTACTTTGGAGGAGGATATGGAACAATTACCATCAAATGCACTCTTATCACCAACAATTTGCATTTTGAAAAGGTATTTCTGGTAAAAGAACTTGATTATAATTTGTTTAGTGTATCACAAGTTTGTGATAACAAAAATAAGGTTCTTTTCACCTGATACTAAATGCTTGGTGTTAAATAAAGACTTTAAAATACCTGATGAGAAGTTTATTGATTATAGAACACCTAGGCATAAGGACATATATAATGTGAATCTTAATGGAATTAGGATGAATAATAATTTGTCATGTCTATATGCTAAAGCTTCAGTTGATGAGAGTAATCTTTGGCACAGAAGGTTAGGGAACATAAACTTTAAAAACATAAATAGACTTGTGAGACACGGATTAGTTGATTGTTTGCCTTAAAAGGCTTTCCACAATGATCACTCTTGGTTACATGCCTTAAAGGAAAACAACACAAAGTCTCTTTAAGTCTAAACTTGTGCACTCTAGTTCTAAACCACTTCACTTGCTGCATATGGACTTGATTGGTCCAACTAATATAGAAAGCTTAAATGGTAAATCTTTTTGTTTTTTTATAACTGATGATTTTTCTAGATTTACTTGAACTTCTTTCTGGCTTTGAAAAGTGAAACTGCCACTGTTTTGATTAATTTTATTGATCAGATTGAGAAAAAGACTAGGAATGAGGTTAAAATTCTTAGAAGTGTTAATGGTGGTGAGTTTAGAAATAAGTTGTTAGATGACTTCTGTGTCAATAAAGGGATTACTAGGCAGTTTAGTGTAGCTAGAACCCCACAACAAAATAGGATGGCTAAAAGGAAGAATAGAACACTCATAGAAGCAGCTAGGACAATGTTGGTTGATGCTATGTTCAAAATAGGGCATTGATCAACAAAATCCACAATAAGACTATGAACTATTTTGGAGTAGGAAACCTAATATTGGTTTTCTTAAACCCTATGGATGTCATGTAGTTGTACTTAATACTAGTGATGCCTTAGGAAAGTTTAGTGCTAAAGGTGATGAAGGCTATTTTATTGGTTATTCAGTGCAAAGTAAAGGATATAGGGTTTACATTAAGAAAGAAAAACGTATTCTTGAAAAGGTACATGTTAGGTTTTTAGAAAGTAAACCTAGTGATCCTAAGAGTAGACCAAATTGGTTCTTTGATCTCGAACCTTTATCTAGAACCATGAATTATATGCCTGTGACTAATCAAGACATTTTGAAAGTGGATCCAAATGTTGTGGAAGAACCAGTTGTTGAAATTTCAGGTAAACATGTTGACAAGGAAGCAGAATCACATGTAGTCAAATCAGCTCCAATACTTGAGTATGCCACCATTCCTATTTGGGCAGATGGATTTGCTGCTGCTGCTGCTGTTGGAAAGGAAAAAGATGGTCCATAAGAAAAACCAATTGATGAAAACATGCATGAATCATCAAGTGTTGACAAAGGAAAATTTGGCGCTGAAATGCCAAATTCAGGCGTTGATGGCTCAAACGTTGACATGCCTAGTTTAGGCGTTGACAACCCTTTTGACCATTTATTCTCTTCTAATGTTTTTGAACAAGGTGAACCTTCCACAATGCATGAAGAGGTTCATTCAGGTGATGATAGAGGAGAATTTGAAGATGATATTGGCAACATGGAGACTGAAATTGATGACAACACAATTTTTGAAGGAGGAATACTTACATCTACTATAAAAAAATCATCCTCCTTCTCTAATCATTGGTGATGTGATGTCTCCTGTTCAAACAAGAACGTCTCATCAGAATCAAGGAGGTTTTATTGCCAATATCCACAAGAAGGTTGATACCCCTCTTGTACAGGCATGTTTGTTTGCTTGTTTTCTTTCACAACAGGAACCCAAGAAGATTTTTGATGCTCTCAAAGAGCCAAGTTGGGTGGAAGCAATGAAGGATGAGCTTCACCAATTTTCTATTCAAGATGTTTGGGAGTTAGTGGATTGTCCCAGATATGTCAGACCTATTGGGACAAGATGGGTTCTTAGAAACAAGAAGGATGAAAGAGGAATTGTGATCAGAAACAAGGCACGTTTAGTTGCTCAAGGCTATACAGAAGAGGAAGGGATAGACTATGAAGAGGTTTTTGCACCTGTTGTAAGGATTGAAGCAATAAGGATTTTCCTAGCCTATGCTTCTTGCATGGGCTTCACAGTTTATCAAATGGATGTGTAGAGTCCTTTTCTTTATGGCACAATTGTAGAGGAGGTTTATGTCATGCATCCTCCTAGTTTTGAAGATTCAGAACATCCAAACAAAGTGTATAGAGTGAAGAAAGCAACGTATGGACTTCATAAAGCCCCAAGAGCATGATATGGCACATTGTCCACCAATCTGATGGAAAATGGATTCAAGAGGGGAACCATAGATCATACTTTATTTACCAAGAAGATTGGTAAGGACTTTTTACTTGTTCAGGTCTATGTGGATGATATCGTCTTTGGCTCTTCAAGTCCAAAGATGAGTGAAGACTTTTCTAAGCTCATGACAGACAAATTCAAGATGAGTGCAATAGGAGAGATGAACTTCTTTCTAGGTTTACAAGTTTAACAGAAAGAAGATGGTATCTTCATCTCTCAAGACAAATATGTAGCATAAATCTTGAAGAAATTTGGCTTTTCTCCATATGAAAAACGGGCTAGCACACCCATGGATAGGGAACACCCTTGGGGAAAGATTGGAGATGGAAAAGAGGTGGATGTCAGGATTTATAGGTCAATGATTGGATCATTGATGTATCTTACAACTTTTAGACCTTACATTATGTTTGATGTGTGTGCATGTGCACACAATCAAGTGACTCCCAAAGAGTTTCATCTTTAAACTGTCAAGAGGATTTTTAGATACCTTAGGTGCTATGCCACCTTGGGATTATGGTATCCAAAGGATTCTCCATTGGAGCTTATTGGTTATTCTGATAGTGATTATGGAGGTAAAAAGTTTGATAGAAAATCCACCACTGGTGGATGTTGATAGTTGTGTTTTTACCCATTTAGGAAAAGGAAGGTAAAATAGGGTAAGCACGACGATTTAGGAAAACCGTGTACAAATGACCCTAAAATGAGTTCATTCTCAAGGAGGCTAGTGTGTTATGAGTGTAATGATTTGGATTATCTTTGTGATTATATTTTTGAGAAAGAAAAATAGAAATGGGATAAGAAGAGAATGACGGTTACGATGTCGAATTAAACTAAGACGAAAAAGGTGTACACGTAAAACCGTAAAAAGCACCAAAATTAAAATTTTATGCTAAAAATTCCTAAAAATCCACAAAAATATTCTAAGAGTTTACAAAAATCCAAACTTACCAAAACCTTTTAATTAATTAAATATTAACTTTTTAATGCTAATTAAAGCCCTAAAAATCAATATTAACTAATAAAAAGTCCCAATCAAGGTCTTAAAGTTTGTAAACCTTTAAAATAACCTAATTAAGCTAAAAAGTATTTTTCAAAAATTTAAAACCACTAAAAACTATTTTTAAACAATTAAAAACTATTCTAGAAAATAATTAAAAGACTCTAAAAATATTTGGAAAGTGGTAAAATTCCTAATTAAGTGTCTACAATCTAGGAAATATATAAAAACTTAGAAAATCAGACTTTTAATTTTTAACAATAAAATAATGTTAAAGTATTATTAAAAATCCAAAAATCATAAAAAATTCTAAAAAGTTGCAAACTAGCTTAATTTAACCTAAATAATACAGAGATGAACTTGAAATTACCTAAATACCCTTAATAGGCCTAGAAAATGGGCTAAACCCAAAACAGATCCTTAATGGGCCAAATTTGAGCCCAAAATGAAAAAAATGGCCCAAATAAGTCCAAAAAAGCACTACTTGACTCAAAATTTGATTTTAAACAACTTTTTCCAAAGGCCCAAAAGCTGAAAGTGTGAAATAAGCTAGCTTATACCAAACAGCTTATTCTTAATGGGCTTTTTGGCCCATTAAGCTATAAGATAATGCCATAAGCTCAAATTAGACACACAAGCTTCTTTTTTCCTAAATAAGACTTCTGTAAAAAGAAATTTGAAATAAGCCTAAAGAATAAGCCTGAAAATGCAATAAGCAATCTATAAAAAACGACAAAATAGTCGTTTTTGAATTCTAGGCCACCCCAAGAGCTGATTCAAGTTTCTAAAGCTTTTAAATGACTTAATTAAGCTATTTCAACAAAAAGTTTTCAAATAAGCTGACTCAATAAGCTGGAAAAAGCAAATAAGCACTTATGAAAAAGTCAAATAAGTTGGTTTTCTAGCAAAAAGTCAAAGTCAAAGTCCAATAAGCTCCAGTCTAATCAAATAGGTCAAATAATGAAGATCTATCACAAAAAATAAGTTGTTGCAGGTCTGGATAAGCTAAAATAGCTTATTGATAAGCTGAGTACAAATTAACACTAGCAGGTGCTAGTTTTGGATGTTGAGCTGTGGAAACTTTTTCCACTGCTTGACTTGTAGACTTTTTTTGTCTTTAGTGACTTTTTTGGAGATTCAGATTTCACAAAGGCACCCAAATGATCTTTGGATCATAAGGAGTCAATAACAATCAGTAAATCACAACAAGCAACAGCCAATTTGTACAGTTAATTCAATAAAGCACCAGATCTAGCACAGACATAGAACAATAAGCAGTTGAGCACTTATAAGCAGTTTTAGCAATATTCAGCCAACCAAATTCAACCAAATGCATACACAAGCTATTATAAACTCAAATGAACAAGTCTAAACAGTTTTCATGCAATGGCTTAAAGCCTAAATCAAGATTCAAGCTTATGAATGTTACTGATGAACAATAACACATGCAGTTTTCACTTTGCTGATGTATTTGACCAACAAGCCAGATTCAACACCTCAAATCTCACAAACAGGTTACAATGACTTTGTTTAAACCACTTTTAGCCCTAAGCATGCATACACCCTAAGTGTTCCTAAGATCCTAGGTCAAAACAGGAAATAACAAATATTTTATAGCAGATTGTTTGATTTCATGGTTTAAGTCCAATAACTTGTAGCAAAATACTCTCAAACAAGTGTATGATGTTGGGAATAAATTAAGGCCAGATCACTTGAGCGCTGACAAGAACAATTCAAGCGTTGACAAGAGCAAAGCAAGCGCTGATAGATCAAGCGTTGACAAGTTAAAGTCAAGCGTTGACACATTGAAGACAAGCACTGATGGAAGATATAATCTACACGTTTATTATATTCTAGAATACTTCTAGTAAGGATAGAAACGACAATGTATTTTCTATATTTATCTTTACATAGAATAGTTGATACGTAGCTTATTGTACAAGGCTTCTTAGTCTATAAAAGAAGGCCTTTAGGTTAATGTTTATTATCAAGTTTTCATATAAGTTTTCGTTTGTAAACATCTTTCATTGTAAGCAAGTTCGACATTCATAATCAAAGTGAAAGTTTTGTTTACATCTTGTGTTCTTGTTTAAGTGTTAAATTCCGCATAACACTTAGATTCATAAAGCATATACAAAGGTTTCTCTACGTGTATTACTTGATCTAATCTCGTATACACAAAGCTAATCGATCTAAGTTTGGGATCAACAAGTGGTATCAGAGCTTGTTGAGGAACTTTTGATCTTTGAAGAACACCAGAACCCTAAAAACACCAAAACCCTAATTTTCTCAGAAACCCTAACAACATCATGTCTGAAGCAATAACCTCCTCCTCTTCAGCCTTACCAAACATCAAGATTCCCATGCTTGATGCAACCAACTTTGACTTATGGAAGTTCAACTTTGAACAATATCTGGGGATCTATGACTACACACTCTGGGAGATTATTGAATATGGAAACTCATTCAATAAGGCTCAAAAGATTCTTGATGCCATTAGTCAAAGAACAGCAGTTGAAGGATGCCCTGAAGAGGATAAGAAAGAAAAACCTGGAGATGGTAGAGCTGTAGGTGCTGAAGATATTGCAAAGAAAAGGGTTGACATGAAAGCCCTAAATATTCTAAAAGTCTCTTTGGGACAAGAAAACCAGCACAAATATAGAGGCTATGAATCTGCTAAGGATCTTTGGGAAGCACTTGAAGTTGCATATGGTGGCAATGCAGACACTAAGGAAGAAAATAAAAAGCAACTTCTGCATGATTATGCTGTCTTCAAAGCTCAACCCAATGAGAAACTGAGTAGTGTGAGAAGCAGATTGCTTGACATCACAAGCAAGTTGTCCTTCATGGGGACACAAGTAGGTGATGTTGACACCAATGCTACCTTTCTTAAAAGTCTTGGTGAGGCATGGAAGATTGAGGCAAGATCTATTCTTGCCAACAATACTTACAAGAGCTCCTCGTTTGATGACATCTACAACAAACTAAGACTATTGGAAGATGAAACTCTTTCAGATCATGGAAGCAAATCTAGCTCCAGCAACATGGCCTTCTTCTCTCATAGTGAAGGTCAATTCAATCAGAAGGACTCTTATATGCATCCAGTTACTGGATCATCATATGTCAGCGTTCGAACAAGTCCTGTCAACGTCTCCTTTTCAGACGCTGACACATTCAAGAATGACTCCCCAAGAGTTAAAACCTGCTGGTTTGGACATGGATACTGTTTGTGCTTACATTGCTTCTTTGCTCAATGGTTCAGTGATTACATATGAGGACCTTGAGCAGATAAGTGATGAGCACTTGGAAGAGATGGACATCAAGTGGAACATGGCTCTTGCTAGTATAAGAGCAAATAGGTGGAACAGAAGGTTTAAAAAGAAGATGACCTTCAATGCTAGAGACACAGCTGGATTTGATAAATCCAAAGTTTAATGCTACAACTGTCATCGTATGGGGCACTTCATGAGGGAATGCAGATCTCCTAGAAGATCTGATGCTGGTAAACCCTCAAGTCAGGTTGTTAAAGCTCAAGATTCCAAAGCCATGGTTGCAGTTCAAGGAATTGATGGTACAGGATGGGATTAGAGCTATCTGGCTAAGAATGCTGAAGAGGATAAAGCTTTGGTTGCTGATATTAAAGAAGAAGAGCATGTTGAATATGCTCTCATGGCACACTCCTCCTCTTCATCTGATAATGAGGTATATGATGATGCTTTTTGTAGCAAAGGTTGTAGGTTAAACACTGAAAGACTTAACAAAGAGGTGCTAAAACTAAAAGATGATATGAGTACTGAAAGGTGTAAATTGTCTAACTACCAACTAGCTCTTACTGAAACTGAGAAAACCGTTTCTGAAAACAAGAAAATGGAATTTGACTTAAAAGATAAGATCAATATCTTAAAACATGAGCTAGAGGGTAGTATGGATGTTAGGAACATCATGACAAAGGTTAATAGAGACCTACAAGCTAAGTTAGATGAGGCCATTAAGAATAAAGATAATGTTGACCTCAAAATTCAAAGATTTGATAGAGCCACCCAAACCCTAGGAGACTGTGTAGCTAAACAAAGGGATCCTAAGGACATGACTGGGATTGGGATGAATGATTACTCTCTAGTTCCACCACCAGCTGGTGACTTCTATGGTGTCCTTAGAAAGGACTTGTCTTGGACTGGTATACCAGAATGCCAAGAGGAGGAATTCATTCCTCCACCAAGAGTTGTCACTCCAGTGGAAGAGTATCAACAAAAACTGACTGACCTAAATGAGTGGAAGAAAGCTAACCCTACTTTATTTGTTAAGGGAGGTTTGCTATGTGAAAGTCCCAATGAATCACCACCTATTAAGGTTACTCACCCAATCACTGGTAAAGCTGTTGACCTAGGCTCAAACACTGTTAGAAGACCTACCATTAAATATGCAGAGATGTATAGGAATAATAGGTCACCCAAGAGCCAAGTTAGCAATCATGGAACAGGTTTCTTCTCTACTAGACCTAAGGTTGTGTCTAAGAAAGCCTGTTATACTTGTGGTAGCTTTTCACATTTGGCATACAAGTGTGTCAACGCTCCCAAAGCCAGCGCTGACAGGAACAATTTCAGCGCTGATAGGAAGAAAGTCAACATTGTTAGGAAGTCAAATGTTGTCAGACCCAAACCTTGTGTGCAACAAAGTCCACAAGTGATTAGACCTGCCCCATTCTTTTCTAGAAGGTCTAACACTCATGGACAAAGACCTTTTCAAAAGACAAACAACTAGTCAAATAGGCAATGGGTTCCTGTAGCAAACCCTAGGTTCAACGCTGACAAGGGTAATTTCAGCGTTGACAGGACAAAATCCAACGCTGAAAGAAACGTGACCAGACCTAAATATTTCTAGCCACAAGGTAAGGGGTCTAAAGCTTCTTCAAGCTTAAAATGGAGACCCAAGAAAGATCAAAACCCTAATGATAATGGAATTCCAATGACTTGCAATAGATTTAATTACATTTCAAAGGTCATTACAAAACAAATTGGGGTTAACTGGGTATTTCATCCTAAAAAGGATGAGAATGGGGTTGTTGTGAGAACTAAGTCTGTTCTTATTGAACAACCAGATGAATCCAAGTCTTTTGAGACTTGGGTTCCCAAAGAAAACTAATTTTTTTTCTTTATGTGCAGGGCATTCAAAGACAGATCAATGATTATGGATATTGGGATAGTGGATGCTCAAGGCACATGACAGGAAAGTAAGACTATCTGACGAATTTCACCCCTATTAAAGATGGTGATAAGGTAGACTTTGGGGTGGATATGGGACTATCACAGGCAAAGGAACCCTTCTCACCAATAATCTGCGTTTTGAGAACGTCTTCCTGGTAAAAGAACTGGATTATAATATGTTTAGTGTATCACAAGTTTGTGATAACAAAAATAAGGTTCTTTTCACTGATACTAAGTGTTTGGTGTTAAGCAAGGATTTTAAGATCCTTGATGAGAAATATATTGAGTATAGAACACCTAGGCATAAGGACATATATAATGTGAATTTAAATGGGATTAAAGTGAATACTAATATGTCTTGTTTTTATGCTAAGGCCTCAGTAGATGAGAGTAATTTGTGGCACAGGAGACTAGGGCACATAAATTTTAAAAATATAAATAGACTTGTGAGGCTTGGTTTAGTTGATGGTTTGCCTGAGAAGGCCTTCCACAATGACCACTCTTGTGTTGCATGTCTTAAAGGCAAGCAGCACAAGGTCTCATTCAAGTCCAAACAGGTGCATACTAGTTCCAGACCTCTTCATATGCTTCACATGGACCTCTTTGGTCCAACAAATATAGAAAGTTTGAATGGTAAGTCATATTGTTTTGTTGTCACAGATGACTTTTCTAGGTTTACTTGGACATTCTTTCTAGCCATGAAGAGTGACACAACTGATGTTCTTATTGATTTTATCACTCAGATTGAGAAAAGGTCTGGAAATGAAGTTAAAATGCTTAGGAGTGATAATGGTGGAGAATTTAGGAACAAGAAGCTAGATGATTGTTGTGCCAGGAAAGGAATTACTAGGCAATTCAGTATTACTAGAACCCCACAACAAAATGGGGTTGCTGAGAGGAAAAATAGAACCCTAATTGAAGCAGCCAGAACAATGTTGGCTGATGCTCACTTTCTAATAGCCTTTTGGGCTGAGGCTGTTAATACAGCATGCTATGTGCAAAATAGAGCATTGGTTAACAAAATTCAGAACAAAACACCTTATGAGTTACTTTGGGGAAGAAAACCAAATATTGGTTTTCTCAGACCTTTTGGTTGTCATGTAGTAGTTTTGGATACTAGTTATGCCTTAGGGAAATTTAGTGCAAAAGGTGATGAGGGTTACTTCATGGGGTATTCAGTGCAAAGCAAGGGTTATAGAGTTTATCTTAAAGAGGACAAATGTATAGTTGAGAGAGTACATGTTAGGTTCTTATAGAATAAACTTAGTGATCCTGAAAGTGGTCCTAATTGGTTGTTTGATTTGGAACCCTTATCTAGAACTTTAAATTATATGCCTGTCACTAATCCAGACATTGTGAAGGTAACTTCAAATGTTGTTGAGGAACAAGTTGTTAATGTTTCAGGTACACAGGTTCTTGAGAAGGTTGGATCACAAGCAGAAAAGGCATCTCCTACATTTGAATATGTCACAATTCCCATTTGGACAGATGCTTTTGCTGCTGCTGCTGCTGCTGGACAAGATAATGGTGGTTTTCAAATACCACCAGATAC
Source organism: Glebionis coronaria (assembly GCA_025667525.1). Classification (NCBI taxonomy): domain Eukaryota; kingdom Viridiplantae; phylum Streptophyta; class Magnoliopsida; order Asterales; family Asteraceae; genus Glebionis; species Glebionis coronaria. Next base: position 183,143,692 of record CM046880.1, on the reverse strand, counting down.
AAACATGCATGGTTCTTCAGGCGCTGACAAAGGCAAATCTAGCGCTGACAAGACCAATTCAGATGTTGATGGCTCAGACGTTGACAACAACAGTTCAAGCGTTGTTAGCCCAAGCGCTGACAAACAAGGTTCAGACGTTGACAACACCATTGCACATCTTTTCTCTTCCAATTTTGAACAAGGAGAACCTTCCAATTCTCATAAAGAAGGTCATCCTTATGTTGACATAAGAGAGTCTGATGAAGAAGACATTGGCAACATGGAGCATGAGGTTGAGGACACCAGACTTTTTGAAGGAGGGGTTCTCACTTCCACAATGAAGAATCACCCCACATCTCAGATCATTGGTGATATTATGACTCCAGTTCAGACTAGAAGATCTCATCAAGGTCTTGGTGGGTTTATTGCCAATATTCACAAGAAGGTTAATACCCCTCTTGTGTAAGCATGTTTGTTTGCATGTTTTCTGTCACAAGAAGAACCCAAGAAAATATTTGATGCTCTCAAAGAACCAAGTTGGGTGGAAGCAATGCAGGATGAGCTTCACCAATTTGCAATTCAGGATGTTTGGGAGCTGGTTGATTGTCCTAGATATGTCAGACCTATAGGGACAAGATGGGTTCACAGGAACAAAAGAGATGAAATAGGCATTGTGGTCAGAAACAAGGCAAGGTTAGTGGCTCAAGGTTATACACAAGAGGAGGGGATAGACTATGAGGAGGTCTTTGCACCAGTTGCAAGGATTGAAGCTATTAGGATTTTTCTAGCCTATGCTTCCTGCATGGGCTTCACAGTCTATCAAATGGATGTCAAGAGTGCTTTCTTGTATGGCACCATTGTTGAGGAAGTATATGTCATGCAACCTCCTAGTTTTGAGGATCCAGAGCATCCAGATAAAGTGTATAGAGTCAAAAAGGCTATGTATGGCCTTCATCAAGCCCCTAGAGCATGGTATGGTACTCTGTCTACCTATTTGGTGGACAATGGATTCAAGAGGGTCACCATAGATCAGACACTATTTACAAAGAAGAAAGGCAAAGATGTGTTGCTTGTGCAGGTCTATGTTGATGATATCATTTTTGGGTCTACTGATCCAAAGATGAGTGAGGATTTCTCCAAGCTTATGACAAACAAATTCACGATGAGTGCTATGGGGGAGATGAACTTCTTTCTTGGTTTACAAGTTCAGCAGAAAGAGGATGGTATCTTCATCTCCCAGGACAAATATGTTGCTGAGATCTTGAGGAAGTTTGGCTTTTCTCCACATGAAAAGAGGGCTACTACTCCTATGGATAGAGAACACCCTTGGGGAAAGATTGGAGATGGGAAAGATGTTTATGTCAGGCATTATAGATCCATGATTGGATCCTTGATGTATCTTACTGCTTCCAGACCTGATATTATGTTTGCTGTGTGTGCTTGTGCACGCCATCAAGTGACTCCCAAAGAATGTCACCTTTATGCTGTGAAGAGTATCTTTAGGTACCTAAGATGTTATCCCAGTCTTGGTTTGTGGTACCCAAAGGATTCACCATTGGAGCTGATTGCATATTCAGATAGTGATTATGGAGGTGATAAGTTTGATAGGAAATCCACAACCGGTGGATGTCAGTTTCTTGGGAGTAGGTTAATATCTTGGCAATGCAAGAAACAAACAGTGGTGGCTAATTCTACAACTGAAGCAGAGTATGTGGCTGCAGCTGCATGTTGTGGTCAAGTGTTGTGGATTCAGAACCAGCTATTGGACTATGGGTATAATTTCATGCATACTAAGATATTTGTTGACAATAATAGTACTTTATGCATCATTAAGAATCCTGTACATCATTCTAAAACTAAACACATAGAAATTAGACACCATTTTATAAGAGATTGCTTTGAGAAAGGTTTAATACAACCAGATAGGGTTGAAACTAAGGACAATGTGTCAGATTTATTAACTAAACCTTTTGATGCTGGGAGATTTCAATACTTGGTAACAAGTATTGGAATGGTTAATCTCACATAATATGTGTTTTGGATTCTTTTTGTAAAAGTATGTACAGGATGATGCATTATTATTATTGGTCTTATTGATGATTTAGATTTTCCACTATATTTTTCTAACACTGACAAAGGTTGCTTGAACACTGATAAGTGTTTTTGCAACGTTGTCAGCAATATAATTGTCTAACGCTGACAAAGCTTCCCTCAACGCTGTCATGTGTTATCGGGGCGTTGTCAGCAACAATGTTAGTTTTTGTGGTTTTCAATCTAAATGTGCAGATGGTGTTAGCAGTATACCATTGGATACAGAGTTGCTTATGGATCAATTGAGAAGCATTTGGACAAGTTTTTATTTATGGATGATGGTTGGAATGTTTCATTCCTATCTTGACATAAATTTTTTATGTTCATGCATGATTTTAGCAAACTTTTTGTATCATAGTTTAAGGGGAGGTTTTAGGAACCTTTAGGATTTTTGGGTATCGATATGATACTCTTATCACAATTCTAGATTGTGTCCACAGGTGAGTATGAGTTAGTTTTACTAAATCATGAGGCACTGTAGCATGCATAGTATATCAACTTTGCATGCTGCCAAGACATTTTTGGCCTAGAATTGGTTGTGGTCTGTTGTGAGACTTAGGAATGATTTTGGTATGGGATTTACCTGGGAGTAACAAGGATTTTATAAGGTAACTTTGTTGTTAAGAATTTTGGTTAGCAAGGGACACTAGAGGACTGTTATGTCTATCTTGCTTATGCAAGTGTGCATAACTGGACAGTGCTTGCCGCCCTATGATAATTATCAGCTTTTGGTTATCTTCTCTAAGATAAATTACTTGTTAAGGTCATTTTTCACTTTTTAAAATAATTTATTTTTGGACGCTGACAAGAAATTTCCAAGCGTTGTTGTGACCAAATTGGACGCTGACATGGCTTTAGGCAAACGTTGACAAGATTATAGCCGTTGGGCGTTGATGGGTTATTTTTGACCGTTGACACTCAATGGGACCTACCCAGTTGTTACTTTTTGACATATTTTCAAGCCGTAATTTTAGGAGTTGTTACTTTCATTTAATGCATGAGATAACTTATAACTTTTTCAATATTTTCATGATTAGTTTTTGAAAATCTTTGCCTATTTTTTGGGCCAATCACATGCATTCTTTCTCTCCTATAAATTTGGCTCCTATTTTAAACAGGGTATCTATAATTCTTGTCTAACACTTTTCTCTTATCAACTTCATCTTCTACACTTAAAATTAACAGCTTTCATCAATGGCACCAAAGTTTAACTCAACAGAATTGGAATTGGGGTTCAGATCACAACACAACATGATTGCTTATCTTGATGCTGATAATGATCTGTTTCCTCAATACACACAAATGGTGGCGTATTTGAACGCATCCCCACTAAGGTATGCTCTTTCTCATGCACCACTCATTCTAGTCACACACATTAAGCAGTTTTGGAACACTGTCAGTTCCTCAACAGTTAATGGAGTGACCACATTAACTTCTATTGTTCATGGGAGGTCTTGGGTGGTTACTGAGGCTTTGGTACACCAAGCCTTGCATCTTGATGATGCTGATGGTATAGTCACCCTTCCCATAAATGAAATAGAACAAGGGCTTAGGGCTTTGGGATATCCTTTTCCTGATGAAGGTACTCTAAACAAGTATCATAAGCAGGAATTTCCCCCAGCCTGGAAGTACCTCATACATATCCTCCTTCAATGTTTGAGTCCCAAATGTACTGCACACAATGAGATCAATAGATCCATTGCTAGTGCTATTGTGTGCATTGCAACAGGGAAAAAATATAACTATTCTAAAATGATTTTTGAGGGGATGTGTAAAAACAAGGGGACACAAATGACTTTAGCTTATCCCCGTTTTCTGCAAATGATTTTTGATGATCAAGGTTATTGCTCAAGGGATCACAATGATTTTTATAAGATCCCTGAGCAAAAGAAAGCTATTTTTATGAAGATGGTTTCACCACCCAATAGAGACTTACCTTTAACCCCAGCCATGCTTGCTGTTATTGCAGCAGAACAACCTCAACCAAACCCCCAACCTCAAATTGACCCTCAACCACAACTTGAACCCATTCCTGAACCTTTACCTTCACCTGAACACATGCACCTTGACCAAGAACCCTTCAACGCTGATACATCAAATGTTGGCGTTGATGTGCCTATTTCCAACGCTGACACACAACCTTCACAATCCCAAACACCCCTTAACCAACCCACATCTACCCATTCTTCCACACCATCTTCCACACCACCTGAATATAGGTTGATGAAACGCCAAAGGACTACTGGAGTGTTCTCCTCTGGTGGTCCTAGCCATGAAGCAGAGAGAACCACCACCACAAGTGTGGCTGGTGACCTGGATGAGGCTGGGACTATTGGTTCTGGCTTAGATGCTGGCCAAGGCAGTCCCACCATTATTAAGTCCTCATCCATGCCCAATGAATCTGACTTGGGAGGTCAAATCCCCATTTTAGAAGAGGGCAGACTGGAACCAATGACTCTTTTGGAATTGACGGCAGTCTGCATTAGCTTGCAAAGCAAAATGCAGACTTAGTACAAATTGTCAGCTCACAAGGCCTTGAACTCAAGCAATTGAGGGAGAGGATTGTTGTTTTGGAAAGTGATCATGCTAGGAGGGGTATGGAGGAGTCTTCCAAAGGGGAGGAAGATCAAAGAAATCTGAGTGATAAGGGCAGTCAAGATGGTCAATCAATGGATGTTGCTGAAGCCCTTACAACTTTGAAGGAACAAACAGGTTTTGATACTTCCTTAATCTCTCCAACCAATCTAAATTTATCATTTACAGCTATGTTGAGAGAGGTTACACAAGGCTGAGGGAAAATATTTGAGCGTTGACAAGGCAAATTTGGACGCTGATAGAAGTATTTTGGGCGCTGATAGGATAAATTTGGGCGTTGACAGACCTGCACATGAAGGTGATGTATCCCAGTCATCATCTATCATCAAGGAAGTTTCTACTCAGGTATTACCATCTACCTTACCAACCATTGCACCATCTGATAAGGCTAAGGGTAAATTGGTAGAAGAAATTGTTCCAAAGGATGCAGCCTAGGTTGAATTTGATAGAAGGTTAGCTGCACAAATCATGGAACAAGATAAAAAGGAGAAGTCACCATTTGTTGTGTCTTCAGAAGAAGAAAGTGATGGAGCTAGCTCAGACTCAAGTGTAATAATTATAGAACCTGAAAGGCTTGAGTATGGAGATGAGTTGGCCAAAGAGAAGCTGAGAGAGTTGAAGTTGCAGGTTGACTTTGACATGCCAGAGGTGGTTCAAATGTACAATTCTTGGGAAGAAAGTTGCATGGATAATCCAGACTTGACCATTTCAGGTCAAATATGGGGTTTGGAACTTCTTCTTAGAGTTCAGCAAGATTGTAAGGTAATTTTGAAGCACAAGGCAAGCAATATTCTCTCAGAGTTGAAAAGGGATAGAAGGGAGCTCTACTTTATGTTGCTCAGATGTCATGGAGTTGGATGGACATATCAAAAGTTGAAGGCTTTGACATTTAATAAGTTGGAAAGCAGGGCTTATCCCATTTGGGTGAGAGTGCAGGAAGCAAACACTCTCAGACTTCTTTCAGATGAAAGAAAGGAGCAACTTGCAGAAGAAATGGAAATCAAGAAAGCTATGATGATTCCCAGGCCAGTGAAGAAGGGAAGTAAATTTGAGTTTCCAAAAGATATGGATCCACTATATCCAAGTGAAGCAGTTATAAGAAAGAGCCTCAAGATCTCCCCATTAGAAGCTTCACATATGGTGCAAGTGTTACCATTAGATTCCAGGAACCCAATTGTGAGCTATGAGGAGGATGAATGTGGGTTCTGGAAGATTGGCAGATTTGGCAAGGAGGTACACACTTTTACCACTCTCATATCTTTATTTGCAAGTTGTGATAGAGAAGACTTGGTGGACCTTTGAAGGTTGCTGGAGACCAAGTATGAGGCTGAAGCACCAACTTCAGCTAATGGAATAAAACTTTGGACCACATTCAAAAGAATGTGTGGGACAAAAGAGGAAGATCCTGCAATTTGGAAGGATCTTGAATTCAATGGAGGTTATATTCAGCTGCTAGTGTATACCATTTGAGTTCTACAAAGTTTGCTGAGTATCTACTTGTGGATGCTCAGTATTTCATATCCAAGGCTGTTTTGGAAAAGATGAAGGACACTCAGCTGGAGATAGATTATTCAAGTGACGTGGCAAAGGATTTGATCAGATTTATTCATTACCAATATGAGAAGATTTGTCAGACTCCTCCGAGTCCTTAATGCTTATTCAAAAACTTGATCATAAGAGTGGGTATCAAGTTTAGGAGAGGATTGTTGGGAATAAATTAAGGCCAGATCACTTGAGCACTGACAAGAAAAATTCAAGCGTTGACAAGAGCAAAGCAAGCGCTGATAGCTCAAGCGTTGACAAGTTAAAGTCAAGCGTTGACACACTGAAGACAAGCACTGATGGAAGATATAATCTACACGTTTATTATATTCTAGAATACTTCTAGTAAGGATAGAAACGACAATGTATTTTCTATATTTATCTTTACCTAGAATAGTTGATACGTAGCTTATTGTACAAGGCTTCTTAGTCTATAAAAGAAGGCCTTTAGGTTAATGTTTATTATCAAGTTTTCATATAAGTTTTCGTTTGTAAACATCTTTCATTGTAAGCAAGTTTGACATTCATAATCAAAGTGAAAGTTTTGTTTACATCTTGTGTTCTTGTTTAAGTGTTAAATTCCGCATAACACTTAGATTCATAAAGCATATAAAAAGGTTTCTCTATGTGTATTACTTGATCTAATCTCGTATACACAAAGCTAATCGATCTAAGTTTGGGATCAACATATGACAGATAACAAACACAAACACAAACTTCCACTAACACAATAACACACAATGATTTCAAACAGGTAATCCCAAACACCCCTTTAACTTTTCAAAACCAAGTTTTTCAAATCAAAAGTGAGATTTAAGACCACCCAAGCCCAACTTAACACAATAACAGCTAAGATAAGCAGATTCAAGCAGTTTTAAGCCACAAAATTCACAAGAACACAAGTCACACACAAATATCACCAAAAATCAAGATTCAAGCAGATTTTAGGATTAAGTATGCAAACCTCATGGATGTACATCCACACCCACGAATTTTTAGCTTATGTACTAGCAAGAACAAGTACAAGCTTCCACAAACAACCCTGCTAAGATTCAACAAGGTTAGAGGCACAATTATCAAAACAGAAACTTGAAAACTTCTTGATTAATGCAACTCTTGTCCTCCACACTTGATTATCCCCAAGTTATAAGTTTCAACACACCTTGATAACACAATATCAGGATGCTATGACCAGCCCTATAGCCCAAGAATTCCAAGATAGACCTAGAACTTAGCAAAATATCAAGAAAGTGGAAAATGTGCAAACTTTTGCACACTCCTCTTTTGAAAACAGGTTTTTGATTCAAGAAATAAGAAACTAAGAACAATAGTAAACATATTATAACAATGGCACTTGAGCTTTCTTCACAAAATTCATACACATTTCATTAAGACTGAAAATGAGCTTTACAGATTTGTGAACAAGGAAAATTCAAGAGCAAGCTAAAATATAGAAAGCTAAGGCCTTTATATAGGCTACATGTGAACTAGGAAAGCAGGAAAAAACGTAAACCCTAGCTAAGGAAGTCCCCAAATTTCCCTTTGCAGATTTTGAACTTTGAAGAACATGTGACTTTCTCTTGGCTTGTAGCATGAGTTGGCAAGTGAAAAAGTGATCCAAGGGCTTGTAACAAGCTTAAAAGGTAAGACGCTTTGTGGATGGTTGGATTGCTGGCACTATTTTGGCGTCTTCCTCATTTTTGTAGCAAGGGAAGTCCCATGTAGCATGTGGGGTGGTGTGGTGGTAAAAGTTAAGGTTGGGTTTTGATTAAGACACCATTAATCATAAATCGGGAAACAATTAGGGCTTAATTTCAAGTAATTAAGGAATGCCTAATTTTCTCGAGAACATGAAGAACAGGTTGTTTGATCTATTTTGAGGTTTAAAAGGGTGTTTAGCGCGTGATTTAATATTAATTAACTTATTTGAAAAGTTAGTAAATATAAACGGTGAGTGGGAAATGAGGTAGAGCAAAGGAAGGCTGTGATTGGTTGAAGTGGTGAGTGGGGTGAGGTGGCAGCTTCTGGTTGGTCTAGGTATGTATTGTTGTCTGCCCCATTTAACCCCTTATATTTATTAAACCTTTTACTTGCAAATAAATTCGTCCAAACTCCATTTCCTTTGTATTTGAAGTTTACTTTTTCACACTTTTGCCCCAAAATGTTTTCCAAAGTATTTTCACGGGTATTTCTTGCCAATTCTTGATTCTTGAAGGACTGACTTGGTATTTTCTTCAAGGACAATGGTCTAAACTTGTATGATTGACATTTTGGAGGACTGAAATTGCCAAGTCTTCATTTATGAGGGACCATTCTTGCTAAATGTTGAAAGTCAAGGGTCCTTTTGGTAATTTTGGGATTTTCAAAGGACCAAACTTATAATTTCTTGTACTTTGAAGGACTTCATGATATATTTGACTTTGTGGAGGATAATGGTTGACAATTTAACTTTGTTGAGGGGCTAAACTTATCAATTCTTCAAAGTGGAGGGCCCTTTTTGTAATTTTGACAAACTTTAGGGACCAAACTTGTAATTATGAAGATACAAGGGTATAAAGTGTCAATTCTTCCATATTAGAGGACCCTTCTTCATAAGTCTTCAAATCTTCAAGGGTTTTTGTTGGGAAAATTCTTCATTAGGGGTTGGTTCATTGTGCGGCTTCATTTCCCGTGTTCGTTTTTGTATGATTCTTGTGATCTTTTGTCATTTTCTCAATATCCGTACCTAAAATACACAAGCAACAAACACAAGCATATATATGGGTATTTTGATGATATTTAATGCATTTTAAGCCCTATTTGGACGACGAGACTATGTATAAAAGCAGTCTCATCAGATGCCAATTTCTTGGGAGCAGCTTAATATCTTGGAAATGCAAGAAACAAACAGTGGTGGCCAACTCTACAAATGAAGAAGAATATGTAGCTACAGCTTCTTGTTGTGGACAAGTCTTATGGATTCAGAACCAACTATTGGATTATGGGTATAATTTTACGCATACCAAGATTTTTGTAGTTAATAATAGTACTTTATGCATTATTAAGAATCTTTTACATCATTCTAAAAAAAACACATAGAAATTAGACATCATTTTTTAAGAGATTGTTTTGAAAAAGGTTTAATATAACCAGATAGGGTTGACATAGAAGAAAATGTGGAAGAGTTATTAACTAAACCTTTTGATGCTGGGATATTTCAATACTTGGTAACAAGTATTAGAATGATCAATCTTACCTAATATGTGTTTTTGAAACTTATTGTAAAAGTATGTAAAAGATAGGCACTATTATTGGTCTTTGTACAAAATTAGGTTTTCCACTTTATTTGTCTAACGCTGACAAAGGTTATTTTAACGCTGATAAGTGTTAAAATGGACGTTGACAGCAACATGTTAGTTTTGTGGTTTTTGATCTAATTATGCAGGCATTATGAGCATTTTAAAATGGGCAGAGTTACTTATGGATCTTTGGAGCTTACTTAGAGTGTGTTCAAGTTTATGGATGATGGTTGGAATGTTTACATTCTTATCTTGACATAAATTTTTATTGCATAATTTATGTTTGGCAACTTGTATATCATATTTTAAGGGGAGGTTAGGTAACCTTTAGGAATTTTGGGTATTCATATAATACTATTATCACAATTCTAGATTGTGTCCACTGGTGAGTACGAGTTAGTTTACTAAATCATGAGGCACTGTAGCATGCAAAGTTGATATACTTTGCACGCTGCCAAGACTTTTGGCCTAGTATTGGATGTGGTCAGTTGGGAGACTTGGGTATGATTTTTATTGGGCTTACCTGGGAAGTTACAAAGGATTTTATGAGATAACTTCATTGTTTAGAACTTTGGTTAGCAAGGGACACTTGAGGACAATTATGTCTATCTTGCTTAAGCAAGTGTGCATGATTGGACAGTGCTTGCAACCCTATAGTAATTTTCAGTGTATAAGTTATCTTCACTAGGATAAATTACTTTGTTAAGGTCCTTTTTCTTTTAAATTATTTTTATTTTTGGACGCTGACATGTTTCTTTCCAAACGCTGTTAAGACCAATTTTGACGCTGACATGGCAAAATCCAACTTTGACAAGAATATAACCATTGTGCGCTGATAAGTTATTTTTGATCGTTGATAGACATTGGGTCCTACCCAGTTGTTATTTTTGACGAAAATATGGGCCGTAATTTTAGGAGTTGGTAACTTTTTATTAATGCTAGAGATAAGATATATATTTTCAAGATTTTCATGATTATATTTTGAATATAACTGCCTCATGTTTTGACCAATCACATGTTTTTACCTCTCCTATATATTTGGCTCATTTCTTTGAAACAGGGTAACTGCTTATTCTTGTCTAACTAAATTTTCTCAAACCTTCATCTTTCATGACTTTTATACATCAATGGCGCCTAAGTTTAAACCAAGATATTTGGAATTGGGGTTTAGGAGTCAACATAACATGGTAGCTTATTTACAAGCTGATAATGCTCTGTTTCCCCTATAAACTTAGATGGTTGAGTATTTGAATACATCCCCCTTAAGGTATGCACTTTCTCATGTTCCTCTTATCCCTATCACACATATTAAACAGTTTTGGTATACTGTCACTTCCTCAACAGTTAATAATGTGACTACATTGACTGCTATTGTCCATGGGGTTCCATGGGTGGTTACTGAAGCTCTGGTTCGCCAAGCTTTGCATCTTAATGATGCAGATGGTATAACCACCCTACCCATTGTGGAGCTAGAACAAAGACTCCAAGCTTTGGGTTATCCTTTGCCTGAAGATGACCATTTAAAAAAATATACAACACAAGAATTACCCCCATCTTGGAAGTACTTGATACATATCATTCTTCAATGTTTCAGTCCCAAGTGTACTGCACACAATGAAATCAACCGATCTATTGGGAGTGCCGTTGTGTGTATTGCTACTGGGCAAAAATATAATTTTTCAAAAATGATTTTTGATGGCATGTCATAACAAGGGTAGCAAGATGACTCTTGCTTACCCAAGGTTTTTACAAATGGTGTTTAATTTATAAAGATACTGTAATAGGGATCACAATAATTTTTATACGATCCCTGTTCAAAAGAAAGCAATTTTTAGGAAGATGAATTCTAAACCTTATAGAGACCTACCTCTCACCGAAGCCATGCTTGTTGTTATTGCAACAGCACAACCTCAACCAGACCCACAACCACAACGAGACCCATTTCCTGAACAACCACCATCACCCCAGCAAATGGAAGTTGACCAAGAACCATTCAACGCTGACACTTTAAATGTTGGCGTTGACACTCCAAATCCAAACGCTGATAACCTTTTACCACAAACCCAAACACCCCTTAACCTTCAAACAGACACCCAATCCACACCATCTTCTACACCCCCAGAATTTAGGTTGGTAAAATGCCAAAGGACTACTAGAGTGTTCTCCTCTAGTGGTCCTAGCCATGTTGGAGAGAGAAACACCACCACAAGTGTGGTTGGTGACATGAGTGGGGCTGGGACTATTGGTTCTAGCTTAAATGTAGGCCAAGCCAGTCCTAACATCATTAAGACCTCATCCATGCCCCATGAATCTACTTTGGGAGGTAAAATTCCCATTCTAGAGGAGGGCAGATTGGAACCTTACACATTGTTGGAATTGACGATTGTCTGCATTAGCTTGCAAAAGCAAAATGCAGACCTTGTACATACTATCAACACACAAGGTCTTGAACTCAAGTGATTGAGGGAGAGGATTGATATTTTGGTAGGTGCTAACCCTAGGCGTAGAGAGGAGGATTCTTCCAAAGGGGAGGATGAACAGGTGCATGTGAGTGATAAAGGCTCACATAAAGGTGATATTTGGGTATAGCTGAGGCTCTAACAGATTTGAAAAGGTAACCAGGTTTTGATGCTTCATTGGTTACCCCTACAAATTTAAATGTGTCTTTTACTGAGATGTTGGAACAGTTCACAAAGCCAAGCGCTGATAGGAGTTAGTTAGGCGTTGACATTCAGGTTTTGGACGCTGATAAACCTGCAGGTGTGGTTGATGTATCCCAGTCATCAACTAATATCAAGGATGTGTCTACACAGGTAACATCAACTTCTTTACCCACTATTGATGTTTTGGATAAAGGTTAAGGAATTATGGTAGAAATTGAAGTTCCCAAGGATGCAGCCCAAGTGCATTTTGGTTCTATTTTGGCTGAAGAACTTGAGGAAAAGGAGAAGAAGACTGCTATTGAGTCACCATTTGTGGCTACTTCTGAAAGTAATAAGGGAGGCAGTGATGATGAGAGTACTGGTTCAAGTGTGATGATCGTTGAAGATCCAGAAAGGCTTGAATATGGTGATGAGTTGGCTAAGGAGAGGCTTGAGGAGTTGAAAATTCATGTAGATTATGAGATGCCTGAAGTAGCTCAAATTTACTTTGCATGGGAGAATAAGGTTATGGAGAATCCAGACATGACAATTTCAGATCAAATTTGGGGTTTAGAGATTCTATTAAGAGTTCAAAGGGATTGCAAGGTAATCTTGAAGTATAAGGCTAGCAAGGTTCTTTCACAGTCTAAGAAGGATAGAAGGGATCTCTACTATATGCTTCTCAGATGTCATCAAGGGGGTTGGACTTTCCAGAAGTTGCAGGGTTTGTCCTTTGATGAGTTAGAGTTTCGTGCTTATGCTATATGAGCAAGTGTTCAAGAGCAGAATACTATAAGACTTCTTTTAGATGAAAGAAAGGAAGAACTTGCAAAAGAGATGTAGATCCAACAGGCTTTAATTGTACCAAGGCCTTTGAAGAAGGGAATTCCAATTGAGTTCCCAAAGAATTTGGATAGAGTGAATGCTAGTGAAGCAATTATTAGAAGGGTTATTAAGCTCTCGCCTTTGGAAGCTTCACATATGGTAGAGGTATTACCTTATGATTCCAGAAACCCTATAGTTCATTATGAAGAAGATGCAAGTGGGTTTTGGATGATTGGCAGATATGTAAAGGAGGTACATACTTTTACTACTCTTATCTCTTTGTTTGCAAGCCTGGATAGGGAAGACTTGGTAGATCTTTGGGGATTGATGAAGACCAAGTATAAGACTGAAGCACCTACTTCAGTCAATGGAATAAAGATTTGGTCCACATTCAAGGGAATATGTGAGCCTAATTATGAAGATCCAATATGGTTGGATCTGGATGATGTCAGTGGACTTCAATGGCGTCTACATTCAGCAGCTAGTGTTTATCATTTCAGTACTACAAAGTTTTCTGAATATCTTCTTGTGGATGCTAAATATCCCATGTCCAAGGAAGTTTTGAAGAAAATGGTGTCAACACAGCTGGAGATGGATTATACAAGTGATGTTGGCAAAGACTTAATTAGGTTTATTTATTTCCTAATTAAAAAGTGATTTGTATTTCTAAGAATCCTCCTTGTACTTAGTTTTTATTCAGAAACTTGATTATTAGAGTAGATATCAACTTTAAGGGAGGATTGTTATAGGAAGAAATCAAATGTTTTCAGATCAAGTGTTGACAAGAAGAAATCAATCGCTGATGAGAAGAAGTCCAAGCACTGATAGAATACTTAGTCTATACATTTTGTATTTCTAGTAAAGATATGTTCGACATTGTATTTTCTATATTTATCTTTACCTAGAATAGCTGATAGCTAGAATCTTGTGCAAGGCTCCTTAATCTATAAAAGGAGGCCTTTAGGTTTTAGTTTAATATATGTTTTTACCCTTTCATTATACACAAGTTCGATTATCAATCAAAGTGAAAGTTTAGTTTATCCTGTTTTGTGTGTTCTTGTTCTAAGTATTAATTCCGCATAATACTTAGATTGTTTCAAATACAACAAAGTTTCTCTAAGTGTTTAACTTGATTCAATCTCGTTTACACAAAGCTAAATCGATCTAAGTTTGGGATCAACACATACAACTACAAAAAAATATATATATCGTTAGATAATCATGTAAAGGCCCCGATATATAATGCATTATAAGTACATGCATAATAGTTATCCTTTAGAGAATAAAAACTATTTCATTAGTATCTCTTGTATTTTTGGTGCACTATAATACTAGTTTATCGCATTGTAGCTATAAGTTTTGTGCATCACGAGTGGTGTAGTAATTTAAAACCTTAATGCATCATAATTATGACATTGATACGTTATAAGTAAATGCATTATAGTTATTCGTTGGAGAATAAAAATTATATCACTAGGCATCACTTGTATTATTGGTGCATTAATGTAATAGTTTACCGCATCATAGTTATATTTTGTACATCATAATTAAAATATTGGTGAATGCACTATAATGTAGTAAATTAAAATTGTAATGCATTGATTTATAAACATGATGCACTAAAACATGTAACTATAATGTAGTAAAAGAGAATGAAAATTTTTCCAAAAAAATTTTTAAAAAAAATTTCGAAATTTTTTTTCGAAATTTAGTGTGATGCAGTAAAACATGTAAGTGTGATGCAGTAAATATTTTTGAAATAAATTTCGAAAAAAAAGTTTTCTTAAAAAATATTTGAAAAAAAGATTTCGAAAAAAAATTTCGAAAAAAAAAATTTCAAAACAAAATTTCGAAACAAAAATTTCGAAACAAAAATTTTTGAAAAAATTTTTTACGAATTTTTTTTATTTCGAAAATTATTTTAAAAAATCAATTTTTTTTAAAGTTAGATGACTCATACATTCAATTAGACTTCTCGGAAAGTTATTAGTGGCATGAGGCTTTTGGGTAATGGTTCCAATGACAGCCTCAAGTGCAACATTCACCCTTTTGATTTCAATTTAAGAATTGGATGACAACGAATCAGATGATATCTTTCTAGGTGGTAACGTTTTGTCAAACTCCACTCTATAAGGAAAGATCGTCATGACATCGATATCAGATTTAATCTCGCCAATTATTCTTCAATATCACAATCAACTAATATCTACATTTCTACGAATATCAACCATTTTTTGGGATCATAAATATCCACAACTTGGTTTAGATCTAGGATAGCTGAAATTCCTACGAGAATAGCTTCGATTAACTACTAGGGAAGTTAGGGTTTCTTGTGACAATCTACGTCGTATAAATAACTCGTATAAATATCAAAATAATCATCAAACAATCATGTAATCAAATTACATCATATATATAATCCAAGTTATATATATATATATATATATATTAAAATAACACTTCTCAGTCTGGCCTTGTCGGTAACTCGGGAATTCTTCGGCACCGTTATAGTCAAAAGATTTTTAGACATTTTTAGAAAAATATTTATAGTTAAAAGATTTTGAAATGTTTTATTCAAAACCTTGGTTTTTAAAAATCTTTCGTTCTCTATAACGAGAGCTCTGGTACCAAACTGTAACACCCCCAAATTTATACAACTCAATACAGCGGAAGACTAGTTGGTGTTATGGGATAGCACATTACTCACATCATAGACAATGCATAAAAATCGCGTCGTTTATTAATAAAGCATTTCCATTCATA
The DNA here is from genome assembly GCA_025667525.1 of Glebionis coronaria. Lineage (NCBI taxonomy): Eukaryota > Viridiplantae > Streptophyta > Magnoliopsida > Asterales > Asteraceae > Glebionis > Glebionis coronaria. The sequence goes on along the minus strand of CM046880.1, from coordinate 183,127,977 downwards.
AATATCAAAGTTACATAGGTCCCAAGTCATAATCATTTCATAAAATTTTACAAAAGATTTGAATGGAAATTATTGTTTAAGTGCGGGCCATGAATTCTTGTTGTCTTCCCGAGAATTACCTTCAAGTACCTGAGATAAAACATGTTGAAAGAAAAGGTCAGCGATAACGCCGAGTGAATTCATAGAGTTTAATAAAATCCATCAATACAATATCAGTATAAAATTATTACTGAAAATCATTTTGTACAAATCATTTTAATAGGCCATAAAATAGCCAAAGTCATTTTATAAAAATCTTCATCAAAATCATAATATAGGCGTTTGCCTTAAAAATCATTATACGAGCCAATGTCGTAAAAACATCATACAATACGTCTTATGACGTTGTATGAAAATAAAAACCGTTATATGAATATGGTTATGAAAACCAAAACACGAACATAATATCAATAGTATGACCCTGTATTGCTAGTCAGGCAATACATCGTAATTCGGTGCGTCTAGTAGTATTTCGTTAGTTTGGATTATTATAAGCCGCATGACATTGTTACCTTACTAAACCAAACAACGGGTAGCTAACCCGATACTCAATTTGCCCATCTAAATTAGCGTGTCGTCACAAAGGTCACGCTAAGGAAATCTTCTCATACATAAATTCGCTTACCAATCAATGTGGCACGACGGGGATCAACCGTCAAGGCGCGAACTGGGGTGATCGTCCCCAAATAGTACTATTAAATGCATAAGCGTCTACCAAATCCCGGTAGTTCACAATTCATGCTAATGGGACTTTTAGTGACATAACCTAACTTTAATAATCCATTTAATTTCATCTATCGGGTCATTTAATCATTTATCGGGTCATACAATCGGGTCATACAATCATTCGGGTCCAAATAAATAAACAAACAATCGGGACAAATGGTGTCCTATTTTATAAAAACTAACATGTTATCTCCCTCGCGGGTATATAAAACATTTATAAAAACATTTAAAAGAGTGCGAGGCTATGAACTCACATTGATGTGGGAAAGCGGGTTATCAGCAATTCGGATGTACGGTACGTGCTTCAATCACGGAAACCTAGACAAATAATACTCGTCTTAGACTCATGTCCAATGACTTTATAAAAATAACAATTATGTATACATATGATGATTTTATATGTATGATGATCAAGTGGGTTTACATATTCTCTTTTACTCATTTTAGTGTTTACGTATTGGTATCTTCTTACTAGTTTACTAGTTTTACCTATTTACGTGTTTTAAGTCCAATAAACTTATTATAAGTTCTTTAACTTGTATTAATACATGTTATACTTATATTATCAGCATCTACACTTTACAAGTTGGGCCTAATTGGGTTAAACCCAATAAATAAGTTTATAAGTGTCTTAGTCCATTTTGTTGTATTATTAGTCCAATAACGTTAACTTAGTCCGTTAATGTCCGTATGTTATATAGTTCGGGTTTTATCGGTTTTTACTTGTTATATATGTTTATATATCAGTATATGAGTTTTATAAAGTTCAAATTAGACGGGTCCAACCGTCTAAGTTTTATTTAGCAAAAACGTTAATTTTACGGTAATAGCCGAAAAAGTCGTAAAAATCATGTTTATAGTTTTATAACTTATAAAACTTATCGAACTACCATTTTTATACAATGTTCATTTATTTATCTTTATACATATTTATATAAATGTATTATATGAGTTAGTGGGTTTTAGTTCACATTTTATACTATTTTTATTTGAGTGCTTATATAATACTATTATACTTTAATTTCCAAAATCTGATTTTTATTTTCAAGTTCACCAAAATTGCCATATCTAGGGTTCTATACGGAGATAGAAGCTCAAATTTTTATGAAATAAACTACATGATATGTGCTTCATTTAGTTCTGCTATAGCTACTGTTGAATCATCCTCTAAGTATTTTCTAAAAATCGTCCAAAACAGTGAACTCAGATTTGTACTTTAAACTTGTTTTGATCATATCTCACTCATTACAATGATTACATTGCATGACCAACTCTCACATGTGTACAAGACCCATAGCTTATTGTATTTCAATCTATCCAAGTCATTTTACCAGTTTACCATATGATTCTTTACTGTTTTATACAGCCATCTAAATTAAGCAAGATTTTAACCTTGTTTCTTATAGTTTTTCATCTTTTTAAGCATGTTTATCAACAACAAATCCCCACACAATATTTTTAATCATCATTCATCATCATATACATATACATAAGTGAAAGAAATACAAGATTACATAATCAAAAATAACAAGAGGATGAGGAGGACAATCTTTATACCACCAAGTTGATGTAGGTTGTGATCAAAACATGGATTTTGATGGAGAAACTTGTGAATAACCAAGACCATCTTCAAGACCACCATTCTTCATGAACACATTGTGGAAAATCAGCCTCAAGACTCTATGAAAACTCCTCCTTGGATGTTATAATCACCACCAATCAATAGGGTTTCAAAAGGGCTTCCACATGTGTATGAACAACATGGGATTTCATGGTTAAATCAAGATCAAAATGGGGTGTTTATATGTAGGATGGGACGGCATTTTGAGAGAGAGATGAGAGGAATTGGTGGTTTGCATGTTGTGTGTGTGTGGGAAGTGGTTTAACCAAAAGTGGTTTGGTTGGTTTTGGTGTAAGCTTTGCTTACATGTGAAGCTAGCTACAAGTGTTAAGATTATTAGCTAAGCTTTGACACTTGGGGTGTTTTATTAGCTTGTTTTGCCGTCCCATATTGGGGGTGGGGCAAAAAGTGGTTTTGTCTCATCCCCAATTATTTACGGGTACTCCTCGATTCTAGTTTCCTCGATTTGCGTGCCCTCGGGTCATTTTACAAAAAAGTTTTTATAAATTATGAATCAATGGCACAAAACCAATCTAATAAAAATTGTCTCATCAAAAACGGAGTTTGAAAACATAAATACGTAATCCTAAGGTTTCCGGTTTTGTCGTAAAGGACGTTAAATTAAAATCGGAAGTCCTAATCTCTTCTCGTAAATTTGTGAGTTTATGAACCAACACAAATTTAAAATCTTAAAATAATATTCACAGACAAATTTATTTTCTGAAATGTCAGACTGTCACCAAAAACGGTGTATGTAAACGTAAGCACGTAACGTTGAATCCTCCAGTTTAGACGTAGTCGACGCTACTTCAAGACGTAAATCCAAATTACTTCCCAAAAATAAGTGAGTTCATATTATAACATTAAAATAATGTTTTTAAATAATATCTGAGAATAAAATATCAATCATAAATTGACGGATTGTCACAAATTTCATTTGTAGTTTTTTGATTTTCTAGTATAAAAACAGTCATGATCCAACAAGTTTGAGTAAGTTACCGGTTGAAGAGACGGTTGATAATGAATCATGAAAAATTAGATCGGGTTGTCTTCTTTAGTCACCACTAATGTGCATGTTGAAAATTTACAGGCAGGGAATGACAACTATAAATGTTGTGTTACTTATCACATTGTTCATTTGTAGTGTTTTAAACAATATTTTTAAACTGTTGTTAACATACTTCTGTTCATTGCCAGATTTAAGTCTTCGTGCATTGTCTTTAATTTATGCGAAAAGAAAAATGTCGAATCAGCAGAATGAGGTAAACTCCGAGTCCAGAGTTATGCAACAATGTAATAGCGCTTACTTTTAATGGCTGTGCAGATGCTGGTATGGCCATGTGAGACCCATACGATGCACTTTAACATTTCCATTTTGAGCTAAATATAATATGATTTTTTCCTTTTGACTGTTGATATTACATAATCCAAATTTAGCTATTCTAAAATGGTTTTGACTGAAACTGCTAGCTTTACTTTATACCCAAATAATTGGCTGACGAGTAATGAATTAGTAGCACTTAAATTGTGATTCTACATATGCTTATAGAGAGAACGAACACTAAGAAGTTGATTTTTTTTGCATTGATCCTATTTCAAGTTCTTTTTACATTGTATGAACTATGCACTGTAAAATAGCAGCACCAACCAAAGAGGACCATGGAATCTTGGTTAAGGAACATCAAGTGCATCACAATGCTATGATGAGGTGTCGCATAACAGAATATGGGAGTTCGAGGCATCCCCAAACACAGTTAAGAATACATAATGTCTCATATAAAAATACATATGTTATAATTCAAATATTTACCTTTTATTCTCATGTTGAAAGCGAGCATTTTGCTCATCTATTAATTCATTCAACCTCTCTTTTGTGGATCTTTCTTTTAAGTCGACATCTTCATAAAGGAAAAAGTTATGATCTAGCATACTATTGACTAAATTAGATACAACTACAACCCTATATCATATTATGTCCAAACGAACCTTAAAAATTATTTGGGTATCTACACACTACAACAACCCTTACACAAGAAGTTTATAATAGATTTTTGCAGCCTCCAAGTTTTAACTAAAGAAGACATGGAGAACAAGAGGGAGGTTTTGTCTATCGTTACCTTTATATCGGAGTATCACAAATTAGGCTTGCTCCAGGCAGGTAAATATCAATCAATGTGATATGTGATTCAAACTGGCTGTAAAACTTTGAGTCATTTATTTATATTCTATTCAATCTTGCAATAGATTATCTTGTACAAATGCTAATAATGTTCGAGTTCACCATTGCATCGTAATTGTATAAAAGCTTGGTTGTAGTTGACATATAGCAGTACCATACACATATGGAATGAAGTGTTAGTTCAAAGACAATATCATGCTTGCAGATTGTGATGTTGCCTCACTGGATGCAAGATTATGCACCTACTTGAAATTTGGCACGGGTTACTAATAAGTGTGAAAAGACTTATCCTTTTACCACTTGATTATAATAATAACCAAGCCAAAACGTGTATTTTATGTCGTAAATTTCGGAATTATGCGTGGTTTGTGTTTTTGTTGTGATTTAGGATCAAAATGTGAAAAGGGAAGAAAACACGGGCTTTCACAGGCTTTTATCGAAGAAAAAGGCAAAAGACGAAGTCAAAAGATCAAGAGTGCCAAAAGAACGGAAGTCCAAGGCCTATTCTGAATATTTATCGAAGAAAAAGTCTAAAGACGGAAGTTTAATGAAGTCGAAGAACTCAAGTCTAATAAATGAAGAAATTATAAGACGAGTTCAATTAATCCTGAGACAAAGTCGAAAAATTCGAAAATAAGACGAAAAGACGAGAGAAGAAAGAAAGGAGCAACACTTGCTAACGTCCCTAATCACCTATAAATACCCTCCTAATGACACATTATGAGGTGTTGACTATCTTGACAAAATAGTTCTTCCAGTTTTAGTTTCATGTCATTTATTTAATTGTCATTTAATTACCTTGTCTTACACATTTAATTTGTAAGCTTTTTAATTCTTGCTTTTACTTTTAATTGCTAAATCTTTATTTTTAATCAAATTTTTAATTAATTTCTCATTCTACCTTTCTTGTTTTGCTTAGTCTTTATGCTTATTTGCTAATTGTCATGCTTATTTTATTATTTGTTATGTTTTTATGTGTTTGATTGTGTTGGCTTATTGATTTTATAGCTTATTGTGTGCTTTTCTAAATTTTAATTAAGTGTTTTTAAAAGTTATTTTATAAAAAGTTGATTTTAAATATTTTTATTATTTAGTGTTTTTAAAAGTTTTTAAATTTTGGCTTATTAGCTTTTTCTCAAATTAGATTTTGTTAAAGTTTTGGTTAAATGCTTATTAGTTTTTAGCTTAATTTTGGTTTCTCGCTTATTTTTGTTGAAATAGTTCTTATCCGGGTTTTATTTAAAACCCTCATATTCCGAATAGGCAGCCTTTGTGATTCCGGATAGTAGAATGAACACCAATTCTGGATAAGATAATAAAGTCTTATTTCGGATAATCATTTAAATCAATATTCCGGATAAGGTGCCAAAAACATTCCGGATAAGTGCATTGATCATATTCCAGATTAGAGAAAGAAAGACATATTCCGGATAAACTACATCTTGTGTATTCCGGATAAGTCAAGGTTTGAAGATTCCGAATAGAAGCAAAGTCTCCACATTCCGGATAACGTATTGAAGGGGATTCCGGATAAAGCAACAAACAGGTATTCCGGATAAGGAGTGGAACATATTACGAATAGTGATCATAACTGGATTTCGGATAACTTTAGTTATTCCGGATAAGAGACAGATCAAGGATTGCGGATAGTGTTCCGAATCTCTATTCCGGATAAGGCAACTATTGGGTTATTCTGGATTGTGAGTAAGTTTTGGTATTCCGGATAGTGACAGTATTTCGGATTCCGACTTAGGTTTGTTTATTCCCTGTTTTATTTTCAAGCATTTATTTTTCCCGCCATTTTTATTAAGTGTCATTTTAATTGTTTTTCTTTAATTTAAATTTCAAGTTTGCATTTTTATTTCATTGTCAAATTTACTTTTCGTCGAGCTTTAATTTTTGTCATCTAACTAATTTACTTTTAAAGTCTTATTTTCACACCATTTACTTTTTAATCAGTTAAAGTTTTAATTTTTCACCATTTACTTTAAAGTCTTGTATTTTATTTTACAACAACGACCAATCTATTTGTTTTCCACCAAAAGAAGACTGAGTCGCACCTTAAACCAATAATCAATTCGATTAGACATCGAGAACGACTAGACATAGACACATTCAAAGAACTTATTAATTTTCATACTTGGCAAAAGCATTGTATTAAATGGCGCCGCTGCTGGGGATGAAATAAATAAGATGAATAAGATAAGATCTTATTCATCTTATTTATTATATAAATAAGGTTCCGGATAAGTCAAGGTTTGAAGATTTCGAAAAGAAGCAAAGTCTCCACATTTCGGATAACGTATTGAAGGAGATTCTAGATAAAGCAACAAACAGGTATTCCTGATAAGGAGTGGAACATATTCCGAATAGTGATCATCACTGGATTCCGGATAACTTTAGTTATTCCGGATAAGAGACAGATCAAGGATTGCGGGTAGTGCTCTGAATCTCTATTCCGGATAAGGCAACTATTGAGTTATTCCGGATTGTGAGTAAGTGTTGGTATTCCGGATAGTGACAGTATTTCGGATTCCGACTTAGGTTTGTTTATTCCCTGTTTTATTTTCAAGCATTTATTTTTTCCGCCATTTTTATTAAGTGTCATTTTAATTGTTTACCTTTAATTTAAATTTCAAGTTTCCATTTTTATTTCATTGTCAAATTTACTTTTCGTCGAGCTTTAATTTTTGTCATCTAATTAATTTACTTTTAAAGTCTTATTTTCTCACCATTTACTTTTTAATCAATTAAAGTTTTATATTTTCACCATTTACTTTAAAGTCTTGTATTTTATTTTACAACAACGACCAATCTATTTGTTTTCCACCAAAAGACGACTGAGTCGCACCTTAAACCAGTAATCAATTCGATTAGACACCGAGAACGATTAGACATAGACACATTCAAAGAACTTATTAATTTGCATACTTGGCAAAAACATAGTTATTAAATGGCGCAGCTGCCGGCTCTTTTCGTAAAGATTAACGGTTTTCTGTGAGAGACGCGTTGAATTTCGGGATCCGTTCACTCGTGAACGTTATTTTTCGTGTCACAAATTTTCAAAAATCCATAAAAACTAAAAAATTTCAAAAATACAAAAACAATTAAAAATTATTAAAAGAATTTGTTTTTCAAAGTTTTGCACCAAAAAGATTTTATTTTTATTTTTACAATACATATATATTCTCTATTTCTTTGGTATCTTTTTCTTTTTCTTTTACAGGTGAATGCGTACTAGATCTTCATCTTATTCTGAGCCCGAGACTCGTGAAGATTTAGATATGGCTGGTGTGCACAACAACAATAATCCACCCCACCCCAACATGAATAACAACAACAATGTTCCCCCACCCGACCTTCGAACGATGGAAGAGCTTTGTCAACCAACAATGAACGGACGCGGAGGACCGATCGCGCCGATGCAAATCACGGCTCCAGAGTTTTCGTTGAAGCATCACATGATCCAACAAGTTCAAAACACTTGTCCATTTCGTGGATTTCCGGATGATGATGCCAACAAACACCTCGACAAGTTCATTACTGTTACTCAAAGCATGAAGTTGCCCGGTGTCACCATGGATTTTCTTCGCCTTCACGTATTTACACACACCTTATCCCACCATGCCGAAAAATGGTTTGATCGTCTTCCGAAGAATTCAATTCATACTTGGGATGAGATGACTCAACGCTTTTTGTCGCGCTACTTTCCACCGTCCATGGTCACGAGCCTTCGAAATCAAATTAGTGGATTTACACAAGAACCTGATGAATCACTTTTTGATGCTTGGGAACGATATAATGTCTTGATCGATCGATGTCCAAACTACAACATGCTCCCCGTCACATTAATTGATACTTTCAACAACGGTTTAACTTTTTGTGATCGTGATACGATTAATGCAGCCGCCGGTGGCATATTTATGAAAAGAAGACCCGAGGAGTGTAGAGAGATTATCGAGAACATGACTACTCATCACAAAAAATGGGATTCATCCGCATCCTCAAGATCAAACCCGAGACTCAATGTGTCTTCTACTTATTTAAACCCTGATATCAACGAATTGAACCGCGCAATGGTCGAAATGAGTAAAAATATGCAAGTCTTGGCTACAAATCAACAACAACAAGTTAATGCTGTAGAAACTTCTTGTGAGATTTGCGTAGGTACTCATTCATACACTGATTGTCCTTTTACTCATGAAAAATCCGGAAAACGTGTATGCGGCTCATGGTAACTATTCAACGGAAAGCTATCAAGCCCGGCCTCAAGGTGATCGTAACTTGCTAAGTTACCGTTCTAACAACTTTCTTTCACCCAGTTTTTCTCCTCAAAACAACAACCCCAACAACTACAATAGAAGCAACCCAAACCCACCTCGAGCTTCTAATCCTTATCACCCACCCGCTCAACAAGTACCACCCATTAATCAAGATGTTGAAACTTTCATGAGGACCCAAGGAGAGCTAGTTAAGAATCTGCAAAGCCAAATCATCAACTTGAAAGGAGATATCACTAAGCAAGGGAATGATATTAGATCCGAGCTTCGACATGATATGCAAACCTCTTTTAGCAATCAAACAAATGATTTGAAAAAAATGATGGCTAGTTTCTTCCCAAGTACTCAACCCTCTACTTCGGGCTCTCTTCCTTCAAATACGGTCACCAACCCAAGAGCAAATGTGAGTGCTATTACTACACATAGTGGAGCAACCTTAGTAGGACCATCTATCCCTCCCCCAGTTACTCCATCTACACCTCTTCCACCACCATTTATCCCTCCTACTCCTACGCCTAGTATTAGTTCTCCATTACCGTCTCCACCTTTTACTAAAGTACCCAAGAAGAACCCTTCACCAACCCCAACTTCCACCTTTAAACCTTCAACATCTCAACCTTTACCTACTACACCTACACAACCTAAACCCAATATCCTTTATCCTTCTCGCTTAGACAAGTGCCAATTGCTCACCAAGGATGATATTCAAGTGTCAAATTTTTTGAAGAAAATTTCGGGACTGACCATCACCTTTAGCCTTGTAGAAGCTCTAGCCCAAATGACTAAATTTGTTAAGATGTTTAAGGAATTGCTTAATAAGAAGGAGAAGATGGCCGAGTTTGTTAATACTCGATTGAATGAAAACTGTTATGCAGTCCTTCTTAAAGAAGTTCCGGAGAAACTTGGAGATCCCGGTCGTCTTGTGCTACCATGTACTTTTAACCAAACCGAAGAATTTACTGCCTTAGCTGATCTCGGGGCAAGTATAAATCTGATGCCTTTAAGTGTTTGGAAAAAAGTTATCATTACCCGACCTTACACCAACAAAGATGACTCTTGAGCTAGCAAATCACACTCTCGCTTACCTTGTTGGTATTGCCGAAGATGTGTTTGTTAAAGTTGGTACATTCACTTTCCGGTCGACTTTGTTGTTGTTGATTATGAAATGGACCCTCGTATTCCGTTTAATACTTTTGATGATGTTGATACTTTCTCGAGTGATTCTTCTCATGATGATCTTACTCCTACTTTTGATGAAGATCCTCCACCAACAATGCTTGATCCTACTTTAGATGACTACTCATTTGAGGAAGATTTTGCTACTTTTCTCAACACTTACTTCCCAAATAAGAGTGATTCTCCTCCTTTGGACTTTGATGATGCTCTTTATCCTCCTTTGGATATGAAGAAACCCGTTTCAAAGGAGAAGAAGCCGGACAACACCGATATTCTAGCACTTATGTTTTGACACCTCTCTATCCACCTTTTGAGGATGAGATTGTGTGATTTATGAGCGGATCTTCTTCAAGGTCTACTGAGCCTGAGTGTTATTTTCCTCTAAAGGAAAAGGTGTTCGATCCAGGTATCGGAATTTTCAAGCCATCTCAGTATCCATCTGATGAAATAAAAGGAAAGATTTTTGGAACTTTTGGAGATATGATTGTATCTCATCACCCTTGCTACCATCAGGCTCAACAACTTAAGGGAACCTTGCCTACTCTTCTTTGGCTTGCCTTGTTTGCCTTAAGCTGGTGCTACTTGATTGATGAAAACCATGTCTTTGATCCCGGTGGATGTTCTTCAAGCTTCTTACCATTGTAATCAAGGTCGAGTCAGGCTCACGACTCCGTTAACAAAAACAAGCGCTTCTCGGGAGGCAACCCACAGTATCTATCCTTTTTCTCTGTTTTTATAATAAGTGTAGGGAGAGACCCTAGTATGTGTTTGTTGTTTTCTTTCTTATCATGTGCAGGGATTCGAGCTTTCAAAGATACATTCTTGATGACTTTTGACGACCCGTGATTCCGTGTACCCGTCTTCCCGGCTCTATCCTAAACTCTTTTGATTCATTATTTTATATTCTTCAATATTCAAATAGGAATCACATTAGTTGTCTCTTCCTTAGCAAGATTTAAACAACGTGCACAATGTCCTAAGTGTAGGGGAGTTCACTCCCACATGCTTAAACATTGAGGACAATGTTTATATTAAGTAGGGACTTCTATCGTAGTTAAGTGGGCTTTTCCTTGTATTTGTCCTCATTTTAACGGGAAAATTGATTTTTCTACATTTTTCAAAATTTTTGATCTATTTTAACCTAGTTGTAGTTACCTTTGTATAGTTATTTTCTGTCTTTGCTAGAATAAATTTTAATAAAGAGGTTTTAATTTTTAAACATTGTGAATCTTTTGACTCAACCCGAGTTTACTTATGTAAGTTTACTCTAGCTAGTATCCTTAACGTGTTTAAGTCAAGTTTTGCTAGGCTTTTATATAGGGAACTTTAAAACGCGAAAGTCTTAACTCTTACGGGTTAAGAACAAGAACTTTTCGCAAGTTCCTATAACTGATCCTAGAAAGTCGTTTATCAAGGGAACTTTAAAATACGAATTCTAAACTTGAAAAAGTATAAGAAGTTGCAAGATCCTGTAGATGACTTGAAAACCCAAAACTTTGATTTAATAGGCTAAGCATCCACGAGTCCCATTCCTTGAGATTTTAAATTGTGGAGAACGTGAGATGATAGAGTCAATTATAAGTTTGGTATTCTTTCATGAAATTATGTGAGTTGATTATGAGATTTTTCTCCCATCGCTTGTTAATAAATTTAATTGCAATAAATAAGGTTGTACGATTTGAAAAGTTACTTATCTTCTAGCACAAGATCGTTTAAAAGTTGCTCCGTATTAATTAGAGTTCATAGCCAAGGCATAACTTATTGAAGCGGGATGCGAAGGTTGGCGAGTCCGAAAAGGCCCTAACAAGGCATGAGGGCTACATTTTATTGCTAAAGATCCCAAGTGATGTCAAGAATTATTTATCAAAAATCAATATGAAGGATCGAGACACACGACGAAAAGCAAATACTCCACTAAAGATCATGGAGAAGTCTATCCAAAAAGGCGCTAACAAGGTATGAGGATAAATAGATCCAAGTCCTAAAAGGAGGTGGATCGTTGTATATCAAAATCCCAAATAAAGATTGGAGAAAAATGAAGAAGTCGTGGTCTAAATATGAAGAATCTCTCAAAACTTCAAGTGAAGAAATTCCTATTATGAAGAGAAGACCATTATTTCATGAACGTCTCTCAAGATTTGAAGTATGAAGTCGCTGCCAAATATCGGTCCGAGAAAGGTCTCAAATCGTGAAACGAGTTATGCCAAGATATGAACTTTATGAGGTCTCGAGAAGCAGTTTTAAAAGATTTTGTCCTTTAGATAACTATTGATTAAATCGTCCTACTTTATTTTTAGCCTAAATAACTATCGAAATAAGTTAACAATGCATCCTCGTGATCATTCAAGACAACAATAAAATATAAGAGATACACCTAGGAATAAGGGAGTCCAAGTAGATAATTGGCCCACTTGAATTTGTGTTAGTTTGCTAACTTATAATAACAATGATCTCGTTTTTAAGCTTGGTTTGGGGAACGTGAAACTTGAGGGTGATAATCATTCATGACATTCCAAAACCCCAAGGTAAGTTTTTGATCTTTTTACTTGTTTTCTTCCTTTAAATATTTTGTCTCTTTAATAAAGGCCAATTTGGATTGATTATGATGGAAAATGTAAACTTTCTTTGTAATTAATGCATTGCATGAGGAAATTGTGTTGGAAATACGTTTTTCGGATTAAGAAGGATCGGTCACTCCAACGATAGTCCATGTAATTGCTCGTAGTTTAGTTAACCTTCTTTATTTATCAAACAAGTCCAAGCCTAGCCTACAACATGTGTTGGCCGGCCCAAACGTGTAAGCCCAAGCCCATTACAAGGCTTGGGTATATAAACCCTCTCCTTTGATGGAGAGGGTGTGTGGTTTCATAATTTACACATAGTTCTCTTAACTTTCTCTCTCTAAAAGTGTGAAATCCACCATCTCTTTCTCTCTCTAAAAACATAAGAAATATTTACATTTCTACAAATGGTATCAAGAGCCATGGGATGATTGTTTAGTTCTTGTGTTTGTGTTCTTGATTCTCTCCATTTTTGATCCTTTTTCACACGAACCAAATTTTTTTTGTGTTTTTATGGGTTAATCTTGATTTACTTCATCTTATTATTTGTTATAGTGATTTGGTATTGTTATTTGGGTCAAAAACATAAAATTTTTGGTTGTTTGATTCATATTTTGTCTTTGAATCTTCATTTGATTGTGTTATTATACTGTCCGAGAAATAAGGTAAGTAGGAATCCATAGTACGATCTGACTTTGTGTTTGCATAAACCCTGGGGGTTTCTACTTGCGATCCATAGTTACGATCTGTTGTTACGATCTAACTAAGATCATTAGTACGATCCAAGTTACGATCTTGACTTCGATAGCTCACTACGATCCATCACTACGATCCCTAGTACGATCCCTCAATATGATTGCTTAGTACGATCACTTGTTACGATCTGGGAGTACAATCTGAGTGCGATCACTTGTTGCGATAAGGGAGTGCGATCAGGGTACGATCGTTGGGTACGATCTGGGAGTCCGATCTGAGTGCGATCACTTGTTGCGATAAGGGAGTGCGACCAGGGTACGATCGTTGGGTACGATCTGGGAGTCCGATCTGAGTGCGATCATAGGGAGTGCGATCACAACTACGATCTGAGTACGATCGTAGGGAGTACGATCACCACTGCGATCTGAGTACGATCCAACATTTTTTCAAAAACATGTTTTTTTGGTTTATCGAGGACATAATTTAGGGGATTTTGACTTGGATTTTTTGGTTTATCGAGGACATAATTTAGGGGATTTTAACATTATTTCTCGGTTTTAACACACTACAACAAACACATTTACTTTCTTTCATTGATCGATCAACTTTGTAAATCTTCACTTATTGAAATGGAGTACACATCTCTTACGGATAAGTCCATCCTCTCGGGTACGGATAATCGTCCACCAATGTTGGTGAAGACTATGTATGAGGAATGGGCTTCCCGAATGGAACTTTATATGTTGAACAAGGAGAATGGACATCTAATTTTGGCATCGGTGCTCAATGGACCATTAGATTATGGTACTGTGACGGAAGGAACAACTACTCGTCCTCGCACAACGGGTGAGTTAACTAGAGATATGAAGATTCAAGATAAATGTGATAAGTATGCTACAAACATCATTCTCCAAGCCCTTCCTCCAGATGTCTACAAACTCGTCAGAAAACATAAAGTTGCCAAAGAGTTATGGGATAGAATTCGTGTTCTAATGCAAGGCACCTCGTTAACTAAACAAGAACGAGAGTGTAAGCTTTATGATACTTTTGATAAGTTTGCCTATGTGCCAGGGGAGACTCTCAATGACTACTATCTGAGATTTACCCTATTGTTGAATGAGCTCAATATCTATGGCATGGCAATTCCTACCTTTCAATTGAACACCAAGTATTTGAACACTCTTCCTCCAGAATGGAAAAAATACGTGACGGATGTTAAATTGGCTAAGGACTTGCATAACACCAATGTGGATCAACTTCAAGCTTTTCTTCAACAACACGAATGCCATGTGATCGAGGCTCGGTTGTCTACACCTCAAGTTCATGATCCACTTGCAATGTATACTTCTCAACAAAACATGGCTTATACTTATCAACAACCATCATACTTGCAGCAGCCACCGCCACACATCTATCAGCAACCATCTTATCAACCACCAATGATGCCACAGCAAGAATATCAACAAAGTGTTCATCAACAATCTTTTCCACAGCAACCACAATATCAGACATCACCATCACAAGCCAACACTTCTCCATTGGGCTATACTCCTCAGCAAGGATATTTTCCAATAGAAGCATAACCAGCACAAGCTTTCTACTCTAATGAACTTCCTCCAATCCAAGCACCGGTCTTTACTCCAAATGATACGCCAGCTGATGTTCTAAACCATCTTACAGCCTATTTGTCAAAACTTGTTGCTACTAGAGGATTTCCACCAACAAACAATCAGCTCCGCACCTCATCAAATCCTCGACAACAAGCCACTGTTCAAGATGGTCAAGTGACGGTGCAACCTATTCAGGGAAGGCAAAATTCATATGGAACTCCTACAAGGACTGGGAACAATCAAGCTGTGAATTCCCAAGCTAGTGGAAATGGGAGTCCTATTGGTCCTAAAAAGGTTGTGACTTGCTACAATTGCCGAGGACAAGGTCATATGGCTAGGGAATGCTCTCAACCGAAAAGGAGAAGGGCTGATGCATGGTTTCGTGAGAAGATTTATTTGGTTGATGCTCAGTCTAAGGGGAAGATTTTGGATTCAGAGGAGTTAGAATTTCTTGCAGACCCAGGGGCAGCAGATACTGAAGGCATTGCAGTTGTTTCCACTTCTAATGCAGCTTATCAAGCGGACGATCTTGATGCATACGATTCGGATTGTGATGACATTCACTCTGCCCAAGCTGCTCTCGTTGCTAATCTTTCTCACTACGGTTCTGATGTCATCAGTGAGGTACCAACCACATCTAATAATATTGATGATAACCAACATCAAGTTGGGCATGAAAATGACAACCTCGAATAGCATTCGGGAACTAGTAACTCAAATGATGTGGTACCCAGTTCTACACATTTGAGTGAACCTCAACCAAATGCTACGACGGGTATGGAATCTTATGCTCAACATGATTTGGTAATGGTGCCTAAACATATTATTGATCAAATGCATGTGGCCCTCAGACAATCCGTAGATACCAATTCCACCCTAACTGCTGAGCTTGCGTTGCATAAAGAAAAGGTCAAAGCTTTTGAAATGGTCCCTCAAGCAGAGAAAATAACATGTTCTGAATTTGACCAATTTCGTTTTGAAAAGATTGAACACTTGAAAGAAATAGAATCATTAAAAGCTAATCTTTCTAATGAATTAAAAGAAAAGGAGTCGGTTGTCAATGATTTTCAGAAACTTAAAATGGATTTCAAAACTCTCGAGTCTAAAAAGGTTGAATCAGAAACTAATGCTACCAAACTTCTTAAATTCAAAGAACAACAGCTTTTAAAACAATACGCTTCCACAGAAAAGGTTCATCTTTTAACTAAATCATTTAAAGAACTCGAACTTAAGCGTCTTCAAGATTTACCACCTAATCCTGGTTATGCAAAACAAGCTCAGGAATATATTCCCGGTCTTTATGATATGACTATAATTGGCAAATCGAAAGAAGTACCTTTTGTTCGTAGTACTGAGGAGACACAATCACTTGCGGATGAAACTCATTCTAAAATGCTTTCAAAATTCCATACAATTGATTATGATCAACATAACAAAGATCAATTTTCGAAAAAGACACGCATTCGCTTACAAAAGGAATTAGCTGAATTAACAGTTCTTGTGCCCCAAAGTTTGTCAAATGAAAACCTTCCTAGTACGTTTCCTACACTTGTCAAAAAGAATTTAACGAAGTTAATTCCACTGGTAAGTAAGGCGTCCGTTAACTTAAATGCGGTTCACCAACACTTAGTCGATTTTGACAAGGTCATTTTGGAACGTACGACGGCCACGACCATAACCGAAGGTGAGTGGAACTTTGAGCACACTAGAGCTGCGTTTCGAGATGAAATTGTTCCGTTTGTAGACAATGTTAAAGCTTGTCTTAGTAATCTTGATCAAGATTTGTTTTTGGAACTAGAAGAAGTTAGACGTGTTTTCAATGAAATGGAAGATGCTTATGAAAACAGTTTACTTGAAATAGAACGGGTTTCATGCCAAAATGATCTGCTTCTGAAGCAAGTGATGTCTCATGATCTAGTTTCCGTCTGTGTGAATAACAGTGTTGATAATGATTCTATTGTGCATAATGTTGAATCTGTGGATAATGTGGTAGATAGTACTTGTCACGAATCTGACGCTGAATTTTTAAAGCTTCAAGATTCATATTCTTCGCTTTCAAAACGTTTTGATGAGATTCAAACACATTGTATTTCGCTTGAATGCAAGCAACAATTTATTCAAGAAATCTTTGAAACTTCATTCGAAGGTGTTAATATTGATGATGCAAACTTTGAAAAGAATTTTCGATTAAATTTACAATCAAAACAGCGTCAGCCAAGTGACAAAGTTGCTAACTCTTTGCCGATAGAAATAGAGAAATCTAAGGAGCTTAACTGTGTGAACGTACTTGAGGCCGCTGAGAATCTTAAACTTGATCTAGATAATCGAGTTTCCAAGATTTTGTCCAAAGTTGATAACTTAAAACAGAAAAATACACGACTCTTCGATTCAGTAAAGCCCGCATGTGCTAATACCACTGCACAGAATCAATCATTGATTGAACAACTGAATCGAAAGTCGGTGGAAATTTCTGATTTGAGGGAACAAATTTGTGATAAAAATCTGGTCTTGGCTGAGTTAAAGGAAACACTTCGTACTCTAAAAGGTAAGAATGTTGTGGATAACGCAGCCACTATCTTAGCATCGTCCTCTAGTGCAATCAAAAGAACCCTTATCGCCGTCACACCACTTAATAAGGGCCCTAGGACTAAACCATCTCAAACTTTGGTCACTAAAGATAAGGCGGAATCAAAACCAGCTTCTAATATTCCCGTGTTACCTTCTACAGGAGTAAGCACCACTACTAAGGCTCAAAGATCTAAGCTTAAGAGAAACAAGAAGAATGATAGGATCTTGCCCTCATCTAGTAGTCAAGTGAAGAAGAAAGTAGAAGCCCATCCTAGGAATGTTATTTCTGTTTAGAATAAAAAGAATCATGTAGCTAAACCTAAAGGCTCTGCGGTTGTGCAACGTTCTAAGCCTACTATGAATTCTAATTTGAAATGTTGGAATTGCAATGAATGTATGTTTTCTAGTCGTCATGATTCTTGCCTTATTGACCATGTGAATGAGATGAATGCCTGGAAAAATGGATTAGAATGGAAACCGACTGGGAAAGTGTTAACCCAAGTTGGCTGGATGTGGCGCCCCACTGGTAGAACTTTCACTATAGTAGGAAATACGTGCCCTTTAACTAGGATCACTCCCACTAAAGCGAAGAAAACGTGCCCTTTAACTAGGAGTACCAAGGCTACCAAAACACAAGCGTGTCCTTTAACTAGGAACACCGACACTACTGTAGGAACCAAGTGCCCTTTAAATAGGTCTACTCCCACTGTAGTGCCCGCGAATAATCCAAAACCTAAGAAAGTAGGAATAGTAAAACCTGTTAGTGCTAAAACTCACAATAGAAAACGCAAGAAATCTAAGGGTCTCAAAAATGTTAGCAATTCTGATAATTCTATATATGTATCTGCTAACACTCCGGAACCAATAGTTTCCAATGCATTGTCTACTGTTGTTATTGAAAACAGGTGGTCCAAATTGTTCTCTGGTATTTGGACTCTGGTTGCTCCAAGCATATGACCGTAGATTGCTCTAAGCTCAGAAATTTCGTCAGCAAGTTTCTTGGTACGGTTCGATTTGGTAATGATCATATTGCAAAGATAATGGGTTATGGTGAATATCATATTGGGAATGTTATTATTTCAAGAGTGTACTATGTGGAAGGTCTTGGTCACAACTTATTTTCTGTGGGACAATTTTGTGATGCAAACCTAGAAGTTGCTTTTCGAGAGCATACCTGCTTCATTCGTAATTTAGAAGGGGTTGATTTATTAAAAGGTACTCGAGGGAATAATTTTTATACTTTGTCTCTACAAGACATGATGGCCGCTTCTCCCGTATGTCTTCTCTCCAAAGCATCAAAGACTAAGTCATGGTTATGGCATCGACGGTTATCTCATCTTAACTTTGACGCTATTAATCACTTGGTGAAAAACGAACTTGTTCGTGGTCTTCCTAAACTATCATTTCACAAGGATCATTTGTGTTCCGCGTGTACAATGGGGAAAAGCACTAAGAAGTCTTACAAACCCAAGACTGAAGACACCAACCAAGAGAAACTTTATCTGTTGCATATGGATTTTTGTGGGCCAATGCGTGTTGAAAGTCTTAGTGGCAAAAAGTACATCCTCTTCATTGTCGATGATTACTCTCGGTTTACATGGGTGAAATTTCTTAAAGCAAAAAATAAGGCACCAAATTCATCATTGGATTTCTCAAGATGATTCAAGTGCGTCTCAACACTACTGTCCGACGCATTCGTACAGATAATGGAACCGAATTTGTGAATCAAATTTTGCGTGATTATTATGAAGAAGTTGGCATTTCTCATGAAACATCCGTTGCTCGCACTCCACAACAAAACGGTGTCGTTGAAAGGCGAAATCGCACACTTATTGAAGCTGCTCGAACGATGTTAATTTACGCAAAGGCTCCATTGTTTTTATGGGCAGAAGCAGTATCTACCGCAGTGTACACCCAAAACCGGTCACTAATTCGTAAACGCCATGATAAAACACCTTATGAGCTTCTCCATGGAAAAGTACTAGATTTATCATATCTTCATGTATTTGGTTCTCTTTGCTATCCAAATACTGATGATGACAATTTGGGAAAACTTCAACCAAAGGCTGGTATTTTCATTGGTTACGCACCCGCAAAGAAGGCATACCGAATCTACAACCGTAACTCTCGCAAGATCCTTGAAACTATGAATGTTGATTTTGATGAGCTGACAGCAATGGCTTCTGAGCAAAGCAGCTCTGAACCCGCACCTCATGAAATGGGACCCAGTAATATTAGTTCTGGTCTTGTCCCAAACAACCCCACTTCATCATCATTTACACCACCTTCTAGGACTGAATGGGATACGTTGTTTCAACCGTTCTTTGATGAATTCTTTACTCCTCCAAGTATTGTTGCTCCAGAACCTGAGGTAATAGCTCCGGTAACCGAAGTTGTCACTCCAGCAACCGAAGAACAATCAGACACATCTGAACCTACTATTGGTCAAGATATACCTTCAACAAGTAATTCTCAACCAACACATGTTTCAACTACCCATATCATGCCTATTGATGATGAAGAGGATGATGATGATCACGATTTGGAATTCACTCAAATGCGTGAACTTCCATTCTTTGGTGTACCTATTCCCGACCCTAATCAAGTCGGGTCTTCCACCTCAGAGGAAGCTCCTTCTGCAGTTTACTCCAATACACGGATTCGTGAACATGACAACAAGTGGACAAAGGATCATCCTATAGATTCTATTATTGGTGACCCTAATCGTCTGGTATCCACACGAAGTCAGTTACAATAAAGTGCAATGTTTTGTCACTTTGATGCTTTTCTCACTGAAGTTGAACCTAAGACATGGGAAGAAGCTTTTACTCAATCCTGTTGGGTAGAAGCTATGCAAGAAGAACTTAATGAGTTTATACGTCTTGAAGTATGGGAACTTGTCCCATGCCCGGATCAAGTGCAATTACTCACTTTGAAATAGGTTTACAAGGTGAAACTCGATGAGTTAGGCGGAATATTGAAGAACAAAGCTCGACTAGTAGCTCGTGGATACAAGCAATAATTGGGCATCGACTTTATGGAATCCTTTGCACCTGTTGCCCGTTTGGAAGGTATTCGACTATTCCTCGCTTATGCAGCCCATATGAATATGATCGTCTATCAGATGGATGTGAAGACGGCATTTCTTAATGGTGAACTCAAGGAAGAGGTCTATGTTCAACAACCAGATGGTTTTGTGAATCCTAAATATCCTAATCATGTGTACAAGCTTAAGAAGGCTCTCTATGGGTTGAAGCAAGCTCCTCGCGCATGGTATGATCTATTGTCACAATTCCTTATTACTCAAGGCTTCGCTAAAGGCAAGGTGGATCCCACGCTGTTCATTCAGAAACGAGGTAAAGATATGATTATGGTACAAATATATGTTGATGATATTATATTTGCAGCCTCGACCCAAACCTTATCCGACGAATTTGGGACACTCATGTCTTCCAAGTTTAAGATGTCAATGATGGGCAAGGTATCATTCTTTTTAGGTCTTCATATATCTCAGAGTCCCAGAGGCATCTTTTATCAATCAATCCAAGTATGCCCTTGAATCGCTTAAGAAATATAAGATTGAATCTTGCGACCCCCGTGGATACTCCAATGGTGGAACGAACTAAGCTTGATGCAGATCCACATGGAGTTGCCGTTGATCCGACACTTTATCGTGGAATGATCGGTACTCTTCTGTATATCACAGCCAGTCGACCCGATCTTTAGTTTGTTATATGTATGTGTGCCAGGTATCAAACTAGGCCTACTGAGTTACACTTAGCTATTGTTAAAAGGATCTTTCGATATCTTAAAGGAACCATTAATCGGGGACTTTGGTATTCGAAGGACTCTTCTATTGCACTAATGGCATATGCAGATGCGGATCACGCGGGTTGTCAAGATACTAGGCGTATCACGAGTGGAACATTGCAACTACTAGGAGATCGATTAATCAGTTGGGCATCGAAAAGGCAGAAAAGCGCTGCAATTTCAAGTACGGAAGCAGAATACATAGCTATATCCGGTTGCTGTGCTCAAATTCTTTGGATGAGATCGCAATTAACCGACTATGGTCTAGGTTTCAACAAAATTCCGATGTACTGTGACAACAAGAGTGCAATTGCCTTATGCTGCAACAACGTTCAATTCTCCCGGTCGAAGCATATTGACATTCGCTACCACTTCATCAAGGAGCAAGTGGAAAATGGAGTAATCGAGCTTTACTTTGTCCGATCTGAGTATCAATTGGCGGATATTTTCATGAAGGCTTTAGATAGCGCTCGAATTGAATTTTTGGCCGACAAGCTAGGAATGAGAACCTTCTCGCCTGAGACTCTTAAGGAGATAGCAGATGAAGCGAAAGAATAGTGGTGGTAAAACTATTCTCCGTATCCTTGGTGATCATTTGTATATACTGTTTATATTTTATCCACAAAAGCAAAATACAAAAATATAAAACCATATAAAAACCATAAAAATTGAAAAATCTAGACTACGCCGTCCATCGAAAATCCTCCGGATTTAGAACTTAAGGATCTTCTGTCTCATCTCGAGTACGTTTTCCTTGAAGACAACAAGACGTTACTGGTCATCATCGCAAAGGACCTGAAAGAAGACGAAAAATCCCGACTTATCGCCGTGCTGAAGAATCACAAGAAAGCGATTGCTTGGAAGATCTCTGATATTCGTGGAATTGATCCTCACTTCTGAACACACAAAATTCTCATGGAGGATGACTTTAAACCCACTATTCAAAGCCAACGAAGGGTGAATCCTAAGATCCATGACGTAATCAAAAAAGAGGTTATCAAACTTCTTGATGCGGGCATGATCTATCCTATCTCGGATTCACCGTGGGTTAGTCCCGTCCATTGGGTGCCTAAGAAAGGCGGAATCACCGTTGTTCCCAATGAAAACAACGAGTTGATTCCTACTCGTCTCGTTACTGGGTGGAGAGTTTCTATAGACTACCGCAAACTCAATGATGCTACGAGAAAGGATCATTTTCCCCTTCCTTTCATGGACCAAATGCTTGAACGTCTAGCTGTTAATGACTATTACTGCTTTTTAGACGGTTTCTCCGGGTATTTTCAAATTCCAATCGATCCCAAAGACCAAGAGAAAACCACATTCACTTGTCCTTATGGAACATTTGCCTATAAAAGAATGCCTTTCGGCTTATGGAATGCTCCTGGGACATTCCAAAGGTGTATGATGGCTATCTTCCATGACATGGTTGAAGAAACTATGGAAGTCTTCATGGATGATTTCTCAGTTTATGGCGATTCTTTCTCTGCTTGCCTTGCCAATTTAGAACGTATGCTTAAGCGGTGTGAAGACACTCACCTTGTTCTAAATTGGGAAAAATGCCATTTCATGGTAAAAGAGGGCATCGTGCTAGGACACAAAATCTTCAATGCCAGTCTTGAAGTAGACCGTGCTAAAGTCGATGTTATTGCTAAATTGCCTCCACCTTCAACCGTGAATGGTGTGAGAAGTTTCCTCGGTCATGCGGTCTTCTATCGCCGTTTCATTCAAGATTTCTCTAAAATTGCTCGCCCGATGAATCACCTCTTGGAAAAAGATACTCCTTTCATCTTTTCCAAAGAGTGTCTTGAAGCCTTCAATCTTCTCAAGGGTAAGCTAACTAAGGCACCGGTCTTGGTTACCCCTAATTGGGAGCTGCCTTTCGAATTGATGTGTGATGCTAGCGACTTTGCTATTGGAGCGGTTTTGGGCCAAAGAGTAAACAAACACTTCCAACCAATCCACTATGCTAGCAAGACAATGACGGGGGCTCAATTGCATTATACCACTACCGAAAAAGAGCTTTTAGCTGTAGTGTATGCTTTTGAAAAATTCCGCCCCTATCTTGTCCTTTCTACCACCATCGTGTATACCGATCATTCAGCGTTGAAGTACTTGATGACTAAGCAAGATTCTAAGCCAATACTTCTTCGTTGGGTTTTGCTCCTTCAAGAATTCAACATTGAAATTCATGACAAAAAGGGAGCTGAAAACCTAGCCGCGGATGATCCGAGTAGACTTGAGGATCCTTATCAAGGGGATCATCCGAACAAAGAGATTAATGACTCTTTCCCCCTTGAGGCCTTAATGTCTATCAATCCAAATCTCGATGACACCCCGTGGTTTGCGGACATTGCAAACTACTTAGCGGGTGGGATTCTCAAGGAAGGGCTCACGTCCTAACAAAAGAAAAAGTTCTTTAAAGATATTGAACATTATTTTTGGGACGACCCTTACATTTTCAAACAATGTGCTGATCTGATTATTCGTCGATGTGTTGATGGGCCGACAGTGGTACAAATCCTTGATGCTTGCCATAAAGGACCCACCGGTGGTCACTTTGGTCCCAATTACACCGCGAAGAAAGTATTTGACTCTGGATTCCATTGGCACACCATTTATCGTGACGCTCACGACATGGTTAAACATTGTGATGCTTGCCAAAGACAAGGCAAGATCACACATAAAGATGAGATGCCTCAAAATTTCATCCAAGAGTGTGAAATCTTTGACGTATGGGGCATCGACTTTATGGGGCCATTTCCATCATCTAAAGGGAACAAGTACATCCTCGTAGCCGTTGACTACGTTTCTAAATGGGTTGAAGCCAAGGCTCTCCCTATGAACGATATGAGGGTGGTTGTGAACTTTTTGAAGCAGCTCTTTGCTCGATTCGGTGTTCCTCGTGCTATTATCAGTGACCGCGGGACTCATTTTTGCAATGATCAATTTGCTAGAGTCATGGCTAAGTATAGTGTTAATCAT
Source organism: Glebionis coronaria (assembly GCA_025667525.1). NCBI lineage: Eukaryota > Viridiplantae > Streptophyta > Magnoliopsida > Asterales > Asteraceae > Glebionis > Glebionis coronaria. The sequence continues at coordinate 183,103,729 of CM046880.1, read as the reverse complement.
CGTCTTTCCACCGCTTATCATCCCCAAACCAATGGTCAAGCCGGGATTTCCAACCGTGGATTGAAGAGAATTTTGGAGCGTACTGTGGGAGAGCATCGTGTCGCGTGTGCCGATAAGTTAGATGATGCTCTGTGGGCTTTCCGTACTGCTTATAAGACCCCGATCGGTTGTACACCTTATCGTCTTGTGTACGGGAAAGCATGCCACCTCCCCATCAAGTTGGAACACAAGGCGTACTGGGCCTTGAAGTGGGCTAACTTCGACATCAATAAAGCCGGTGATCATCGCAAGATTCAACTCAACGAGCTAAATGAACTGAGGAATGAAGCTTATGAGAACTCGCTGATCTACAAGGAGAAGACCAAGATCATCCACGATGCAAGGATTAAGAACCGAGAGTTCCACGTTGGTGATAACGTATTACTCTTTAACTCTCGGTTGAAGATCTTCTCAGGCAAGTTGAAGAGCCGCTGGTCTGGTCCATTCACCGTCGCCAAAGTCTTTCCATATGGGACCATTGAGCTTTCTCATCCAAATGGGCCCAATTTCAAGGTGAATGGCCAGCGTTTGAAGCTGTACTTTGGTGAGGACATCTCCCATGAGATGATTCCATCCCTCACCACGTTCCTCATGAACTAAATTTGGGTCAAGTCAGGCTCGTGACTAGGTGAACAAAAACAAGCACTTCTCGGGAGGCAACCCGTGATCTATCCTTTACTGCTTTTATAATAAGTGTAGGGGGAGCCCCGTATGTGTTTGTTGTCTTGTTTCTTGTGCTGCGCAGGGATTAAAGCTTCAAAGATCCACTCTTGATGACATTTGACGAACCGTGATCCCGTGTTCCCATCTTCCCGGTTCTATCCTAAAATCTTGTGATTCAATATTTCATATCATATATGTTCACATTGAACTCACTTTAGTTGTCCCTTCCTTAGCAAGATTTAAACAAAGTGCACAATGTCCTAAGTGTAGGGGAGTTTACTCCCACATGCTTAAACATTGGGGACAATGTTTATATCAAGTGTAGGGGGGACTTCTATCGAAGTAAGTGGTCTTTTCCATGAATTTGCCCTCATTTTAACTGGAAAATTTGATTTTTCGACATTTTTCAAAATTTTTAATCTATTTTGGCCTAGTTGTATAGTTGTGTTTTCCTTTGTTATGGTTATTTTCTTTCCTTGCTAGAATAAATTTTTAATAAAGTGGTTTTAAATTTTTCTTAGTCATGAACATTTTGACTCAACCCGAGTTTACTTATCTAATTTTACTCTAGCTAGTATCCTTAACGTGTTTAAGTCAAGTTTTGCTAGGCTTTTATATAGGGAGCTTTAAAACGCGAAAGTCTTAACTCTCGCGGGTTAAGAACAAGGACTTTTCGCAAGTTCCTATAATTGATCCTAGAGAGTCGTTTATCAAGGGAACTTTAAAATCCGATTTCTAAACTTGAAAAAGTCTAAGAATTTGCAAGATCCTATAGATGACTCGAAAACCCAAAACTTTGATTTAATAGGCTAAGCATCCACTAGTCTCATTCCTTGATATTTTAAACTGTGGAGGACGAGAGATGATAGAGTCAATTATAAGTTTGGCATTCTTTCGTGAATTTATGTGAGTTAATTATAAGCCTATTCTCCCTTCGCTTGTTAATAAATTTATCTGCAATAAATAAGGTTGTACGATTTAAAAGGTTACTTAGCTTCTAGCCCAAGATCGTTTAAAAGTTGCTCGGTACGGATTAGAGTTCATAGTCAAGGCATAACTTATTGAAGCGGGATGCGATGATTGGCGATTCCGAAAAGGCCCTAACAAGGCATGAGGGCTACATTTTGTTGCTAAAGATCCAAAAGTGATGTGAAGAATCATTTATCGAAAATCAATATGAAGGATCGAGACATACGACGAAAAGCAAAAACTCCCCAAAAGATCATGGAGAAGTCTATCCAAAAAGGCCCTAACAAGGTATGAGGATAAATAGATCCAAGTCCTAAAAGGAGGCGGATCACTGTATATCAAAGTCCAAAATAAAGATTGGAGAAAAATGAAGAAGTCGTGGTCCAAATATGAAGAATCTCTCAAAACTTCAAGTAAAGAAATTCCTATTATGAAGAGAAGACCATTATTTCAAGAACGTCTCTCAAAGATTCGAAGTATGAAGTCGCTGCCAAATATCGGTCCGAGAAAGATCTCAAATCGTGAAGCGAGTTATGCCAAGATATGAACTTTATGAGGTCCCGAGAAGCATTTTTAAAAGATTTTTTCCTTTAGCTAACTATTGATTAAATCGTTCACTTTATTTTCGGCCTAAATAACTATCGAAATAAGTCAAACAATGCATCCTTGTGATCATTCAAGACAAAAATAAAATATAAGAGATACACCTAGGAATAAGGGAGTCTAAGTAAATAATTGGCCCACATGAATTCGAGTTAGTTTGCTAACTTATAATAACAATGATCTCGTTTTTAAGCTTGGTATGGGGAACGTGAAACTTAAGGATGATAAACGTTCATGGCTTCCAAAACCCAATGTAAGTCTTTAATTTCTTTACTTGTTTCTATCTTTTTATGTTTAGTATTTAATAAAGGCCAAGGTAGGTTATTTATGATGGAGAAGGTAAACCGTGCTTTAAAATTAATGCATTACATGAGGGCATTACAATGGTCAAGTGTAGGGGATTTAATAAGTGTGAAAACACTTATCCTTTTACCACTTATTTCCAATAATAACAAGACCAAAACGCGTATTTTATGTCGTAAAAGTCGGAATTATGCGTGGTTTTCGTTTTTATTGTGTTTTAGGACCAACAGATGAAAAAGGAAGAAAACACGGGCTTTCACGGATTTTTATCGAAGAAAACGAGAAAAGACGAAGTCAAAAGATCAAGAGTGCTTAAAGAACGGATGTCCAAGGCCTATTCTGAATATTTATCGAAGAAAAAGTCTATAGACGGAAGTTTAATGAAGTCGAAGAACTCAAGTCTAATAGAAGAAGAAAATTACAAGACAAGTTCAATTTACATCGACAAATCCCGAGACGACGTCGAGAAGACAAAAGATTTAAATCGAGTCGAGAAGAAAGAAAGAAGAGGCAACACATGCACTCCTTCCCATTTTCCCTATAAATACCCTCCTAATACACATTAGGAGGGTTGGTTAGTTTTTAGTAGTTAGTTTTCATTTTTCACTTTTCTTTTCTAGTTTTAGAGAGAGAAAGTTCTAAACTTTCTCTCACTAAGTTTTCGTCTTTATTTCTTTTAATCTTTCAAGATTAAACCTTTGTATTTGGATTTCATTAATCAAGTTCAAGTTAAGTTTTTAATCTTTCATCTCTTTCTACCTTTCTTTGATTTTAGTTTACTTTTGGTGCGAATTACATTTGATCCGTGTTGTTCTTGATGTTTTCTTGCTTAAAAGTTAATATTTTTATTCCTACTTAAGTTTTCATACGAATAAGCTTTAAGATCTTTGTGCTTATTGGCTTGTTTATATGTTTAGCTTATTTACTTTTTAAAAGTTTTTTTAAAAAGTTTATCTTTTTATAGTTTGATTTATAAGATTGCTTATCTTAAGTTGAAAAAGTTCTTATTTGTTCTTATTTAGTATATTTCACTTTTGATTCGTGCAAGTCTTGGTGTGAGCTTATCAAGTTAGCTTATTACTAGCTTATTTTCGAATCCCATATTAATCGGAAAGGGTAAACCCTTTTCCGATTTGGCTTTCCGATCATCACCCCCTCTTTCCGATATCCAAATCGGAAAAGGGTTTATTGTATTCTGATTTGCAGCCATTATTCTGATCGTATTGATCGGATTAGGGTTTTAAGGCACATTCCGATTGGATGTTTCTTGCATAGCATTCCGATCTGAATCCTTTGTTTATATTCCGATTGTGGATGTTTTGTAACATTCCGATTAGACTAACTTGTTGGTTATTCCGATTGTGTTCTTTTTACAATATTCCGATTAGCCCTGTTTCTAAGATATTCCGACGAGAGTTGTTTCCCATATTCCGACTGCCACCTTTTTGTGTATTCCGATCAGCCACATTTATCAGTATTCCGATCAGCCTTGTTTCCGACCAACATTCCGATCAGATTCAGATTTTGCATTCCGATGGTTTAGTTTCTTGTTTTTTTACAAAGTTTCCATGTTTTAGATTTACTAAGTGTTCTAGTATTTTTCTAATCTTGTCTTTAAGTTTTCAAGCATTTATTTTTAACTCGTCATTTTAGTTTAATCTTTAAAGCTTTTACTTTACTCAACGACATTTACATTTATTTGCTATTAGTTTAAAATAGATAATCAACCAACCATTTGTTATTCCACCAAGAACAATTGAGTCGCACTTTGAACCAATAGTCAATTCGAAGAGATTTGGAACAACGATATTTTATACTTGGGTGCAAAACCAGGTATTAACCAACTCCCTTAAGGAGATTGGTGGTTTTCATTTTCTTTGATTTCTTCCGCAATCTTTTAAGTTTAATCTTTCCATTTCGTTTGTTTGAATCTTAATCATTAATACAAGTTTCCATTCAATCTTTTTTTCTTCTCTTGTTGATTCAAAATTCTAAGTTTCATTTTATTGAGTTTGATCTTCAAAAGTAAGTGGGTTTTGAGTTTTTGTTGTTTTGGATTGATGATTATCATTAGTAAATGATTAGTGGTTAAATTGGTTTAAGTTTTGGTTAAAAACTTGGTGGATTTTGGTTAAATTCGTGATCAAGTTGTTTCCCCTGTTCTTCGTTCTCCTTACTGTTCCAACCCAGATTCTGAATGAAGGATTTGGGTTAAACATTCCGGATCAACATTTTGTCTAGATTATTCCGGTTCAAGCAAGTATTCCGAACCAGCATTTCCATTTAGTTATTCCGGATTAGTGTCTTCATTCGGAATAATTAATATTCCGGGTGAAGCATTCATTCTGAATCAGAATTTATTCCAGGTCAAGCAAAAGATTCCGGATCAGCAGATCTCATTCAGGTAATCCGAACCAACAGTTCATCCGGAATAATCAATATTCCGAATGAGTAGGAAAGTTCCGAATCAAAGTTTTGCCAATTATTCCGAATGAGCACCTTCGCAATTTATTCCAGATCAGTGATTTCTTCCGAATGAACCAAATGTTCCGAATGAAGCTATTTCTTCCGAATGAAGCTATTGTTCCGAATAAGTAAATATTCCGAATCAAGACTTTTTATTAATTGTTCCGAATGAAGCAAATGTTCCGAGTCAAGTGAAATATTCCGAATAAACAATATATTCCGGATCGACATATTTATTCCGAATCAAGCACATTCCGAATGAAGGAAATTTTGTTGAATATTCCGAATGAAGCAATTTCAAGATATTCCAGATGAAGGTTTTTGTCTAATATATTCCGAATAAAGGTTACATTCCGAATCAGTGATTTTTCTGAGTTAAGGTACTTTACTGTTTAATTTTAAATTCAAGTTTTATTTTCAGTATTGCTTTTAGTTTAATTTTATTACTTCTCGCACTTATCTTTTAAGTAGATATAGATCAAAAACTCCCCCTTTTTAGTCACCAATTACAACAATTCCACTTTGAACCGTGATCGATTCGAGAAGATACCGAGAACGAAACAACGACAAATATAATTTGGTACGAGCAACACGAAGAAAGATCTTGCAACAAACCTTTTTATTAACTAACCAAAATTCAGTTATTAATCTACGACTTAGTAGATGCTTTGCATAGCTGCAAGCAAACTCCTAGAAAGTCTGTTAGTTCCCATTACATGGAGATGAGGGGTGATATGGAACAACTCATTGCACTAGGACAACCCTATGATCATAATATGGCTATCAACTTGATCAATAGGTCCCTTAACAAGGACTTCAATGATTTGTTCGAAACTATAATATGCATTGCACGGGGAAGACAGTTAATGATTTACATGCAATGCTCGTTGAATACGAAAAGGGGTTAAAGGACTACGCATCTAACTCTACTCCTCCTGTACTAGTGAAATTGTGTATATTGAAGTTTGTTTTCTCGATTCATAACCAATTGAAAGTCCTAACAAAATCGGGTTTATGATCATTTTTGGTTGATAGGGTTATTTGGATTTTCTATGTCTATTTGAACAATCAAGTAAAAATGTGCAAAATATTAACTACGTATCCGTAAAAGAATTAGCAATTACCAAGTTTTTATTCAAATAAGGACAAAAATGTAAATCTATGGAATTAAAATGCTAAAAATGTAAATGCTTGAAACTATAATGCTTGAAATGTAAAATCAGAAACTTCAAGGGCCAATTATGCAAATTGTAACAAACTACTAACTAAATTCTAACTAATTGTAAAACTAACTAACTGAATTTGACAAGTTTAGAAAAATAAAGGACTAATTCCTAGCAAACCCTAATTACTTGGAATATTAGCAAACAATTCACACAGTTCTAAACTATAAGGACCTAAGTGCAATTAAAATGGGAATTTAACCAAAAAAGGGCTATGTAGACAAATAAGCTCGTTTAAGATCTACAATGAACCAAATAAGCTCAAACCAATTTCAAACTGCTTAAAACTCAAATTCACTTAGGCTTGTAAAAGGAATAAGCTTGAAATTCAGTTAAACTCAAATAAGCTAACTTTGATAAGCCACAAATAAGCTATCTAATAAGCCAGACATGCATAAACGGATTTTTGAGCTGAATCTTGTTTATCAGTCCATAGAGAGTCTGGAATGTCTTTTAAAACGAAAAATGAACAAGTAATGAATTAGGAATTTGAAAATAAGCTCAAACCATCTTATTGACCAAAGTTGACCAAAATTTTGAAAAAGTTCAAAACCTCTAGATCTACTCAAGAACACTATCTAAACAAGAATATGAAATAAAATTGCAAGGTTTATGAAGTAGAGTGGCTAGTTCAAGAAATCAGATTGGACTTGGTTTACAGAAACTTGCATTTGCTCAGCAGCTTATGAAAAAGCTTATTTCTCTCTTGAAACGTAAAACCGTGTAATTTCCTTATAAGCACTTAATATTCTGATGTTAATGGACAAGTAGGAACTAGTTTGAAACATTTTCATTAAGAATTGAGTAAATGGCAAGCAATTGAAATCAGCTACTTTTTATGAACTTTTTAAGCTAAAACTAAACCATACTTTTTTTCACAACCAATTGCCTTTTTGACTTTCTATTTGACTTTTAAAACTACCAAAACTTGTTCACAATGACTAAATGAAAGTAACTGAGCAAGGTTTATCGAATTAACAACACTTAAACTACAATGTGACAGCTAATCTAAACACTAGTTAATGACTTTAACAACTTTTTGTGAATGAAAATTAAGCAATTGGTTGAACTAGTGTAAATCTGATATCTAGCCAAACTTTATGAACTAAATGGAGTGCAAATGATCCAAGAACAAACAGTTAAGCAAGCTAGAACTCAAAATGATGAATCAAGGCAAAGTAACTGATGAAATGAAGTTCAGTAATCAAGATTAAGCTATTAAGTGACCAACAAACTAACAAATAACTACTGAAAATCAGAATCAATCTAAGAACAAGTAAATCACACTTTTCAGATCAGCAAGTAAAATTAAGCTAGATTTGAGCATGCCATTGCTGTTTAGTTGAACCAAAATCAGAAACTATAAAACCTTTTAGCAAAGGCCTCCACTTATGGAGTAGGTAGGCGCTGAGCTTCCTAGATAGTGTTAAACCACCACCTTAACACTATTTACCACTAATCAACAGCTACAATCATCATCATCACCATTTAGACTCAATTCTGCTTGAAAATCAACAATAACAGCTACTGGATGAACAGAATAAGATTGAACAGCAACAAGTCTTCAACAAGAGCATATTTATGATTAATGGTGATCACAAGTAACTCATAACAACACTGGAGTAACAATATGCAAGTAATGAATAGTAGATTGAAGGAAAAGGAAGGAGATTTTATTGACTGAATGAGAAAATTTGTTACAAATTCAGGTAAAGAGGTTACAACTACAATAACTAACTCAAGAGTTTGTCAGACTCTTGAGGTCGTTATGCTAAAACCTACAAGCTATGGTTGAGAGAGAAAAAGTAAAGTGTGTGAAAATTTCACACTTAGGCTACATGTACAATGAGGGGGTTATTCCCTATTTATAGACAAAATGTGAGAAGTGGTTGAAGCTGATGACGTGTCCCATCAAATTAATTGCTGCCAAGTATCCTCAATCTGCCAATTACTACTAGCTGTTATGAACTTGGAATTGGGCTTTTCTTCTTAGTTGATTCTCAGGGTAATTAAGCATGTGGGTTGAATTCGTCTTTCAAAAATACACACTTTTCATGTTTGAAGTTTTTCCTGAGATGAAGTAGAACTCAAATTCGTTCCTGGGTTGTGTTGAGGAAGAAGATGCCACGTGGTAAATTTGGATTGGGTGAGAGTAGGTCACACAGATTGATATCCGTTTGTGGATAAAAGATTTATTGCACGGCACATTTTGATTGGGTGGAAGTTAAGTGAGTGGAATTCACTGTTGCTTTTCGGCTCATAAATGTTGTAGTGATGTGGCAGCAATAGCTGGCAATCCGTGACCCATAATTCTCGCATTCCTATTGGCTCTTAACTCTTCCACACGGATTAAGAACATTATAAGAAAAATGGCAAGTTTAGCCCTTGAACTTAGGCAGATTCAAAATTAAAGCTTAGCACTTCATTCCTTTGGCATAATTGGTCCTTCCACTTGCATTCTTGTTAAGTTTGACCCTTTGACTTAGTTGACTGAAGAGTTGAACATGTTTGACTTTTATCTCAACTTTGGAAAATTTACACTTTAAGTCCTTCAACTTTGGAGTGTTGTCAAGATAGGTCCCTTATCTTCAAAGTCTTGTCATCTTTGATCCTTCTTTCTCGTTTTCATCCAAATAAGCTTGATTTCTTCTTGTTTTCTTGAAAATGTATCCTTCTTACCTATTTATACACAAACACAAAACATACCACATAATTCCGCTTTATAGCACAAAAGTTTGGTATCTTCCTTGTGTTTTAGGGTGATTTGTTGATTAATTGATATGAGTTTTTGCTCATATCAAATCCCCTACACTGGAACATTGCCATGACCTCATGCAATGCTATATTTTAAAGCAAAAATTTACATTCTCCTCATAATTAATCCACCTTGGCCAATATGGAATGCTATTACACTATGCTACTCTACATGATGCATGGTTTTGATTTTGAACAATGCAATGCAAAAGAAACAATTCTATTTATATCTTTTTGGATTTTCTTGAAATGGTTTTGATGGAAATAACTCATAAAGAAATCAATGACTTAAATTAGGGCTTTGGTACCATGGACACTTATCACCCTCAAGTTTCACTTTCCCCATACCAAGCATAAAAATAAGATCATTGCATTCACAAGTAAAAAAGGTGCATCAACTTATTCATGACAATTAAATGTGGAACCGGTTATTATTTGAGCAAATTGCTTTTGGGCAAATTTGTCATTATTTAAAGCGTCAAGTATAAGAAATTCAAAATCTAAAAATAAGGAAGCACGATTTTAATCCTAAGTAATCCTCTCATCCATTACTTGAAAAACCGCTCATAATTAATATAAGTCCGTTTCAAGAGTAATAAGTCATTCGCCTTATTTGTAAAATTCTCATGTCATGCATTAATAAGTAGCTACACACCCGCTAAGGAAAGAAAAATAAAATTCACGCAATAATTTACATCCTCCATCTTTTTGAGACTTTGGATCTTCAATCCCGCAACCTGTCAAGGTAATATTGGATTGGAGCAACTATTAAATCCCCGCAACCCGTCAAGGTAATATTGGAATCTAATAGTTACTATAATTAACACTTCACTTCCCCTCTTGGGAGTCTTGTATAATTATTTTTTTTTCTTTTCTTTCTTTTTTTTTTCTTTTTTTTCTAGCCACTCATTTTTTTGTAAGCCGCTCTTATTTTTTCTTTATTCCTCACAAAGAAAGTAGAAAAGAATAAAAGGAAAAACACCCGCTAAGTATTAAGCATGACATAAATCTAATACACATAAACCGTTCTAACTTAGAATATTAAGACGTACTTATATCAACCGTGAATGATTAGACAAAAATGCATAAGAGATTACAAACCAATTAAAACCGTTCTTGATTATTTATTAACATATATACATGCGAAGAAATTAGAGGTAAAGAAGAGAAGGGTTTAGCCACAAGTAATTATCATGAAGTTTATCTAGCCCTTTTATACTTGCTTCAACTTTATCATTTCCCATTCTCCACAAATTTAAAATCTCAAATAATGAGATTGGTGGATGCTTAGCCTAATAGACCAATGAAGGACTACATGGTTAAGGATACTAGCTAGAGAATGTTTGGATAAGCAAACTCGGGTTGAGTCAAAGTATCCATGGCGGGCCTAATATGTCAAAGAAGTCTAAATTTGTTAAACCATGTTTTTATTATTTTTTTTCTTTTTTATATATTTTTGAAGAAAAATAAAAGAAGAATATATACAATGCAAATGTGTTATTCAAATGAAAAATGATTTATGCAAAAATTATGAATGCATATTTTTGGTGGCCAAAGTAGATCAAAAATTTGAAAAAAATTTTGAAAAATTAATTTCCGTGTTATCATGAAGGTCAATGACAAAGTCCTAGGTAAGGTCACTTCGATAGAAGACCCCCCTACACTTAAGCTAAACATTGTCCTCAATGTTTAAGAGCATGGAAGTATAAAACTTCCCTACACTTATGACAATGAATAGACTTTTCTTAACCCAAGTTAAGGAAAGATCAACTATAGTGAATTCATTTTTAAAGGACAAGGTGTCTATGAAAGATCACAATAGTAACGAAGTGAACCGGATACAAGGGCCTCCTCCATAAGCTCCAAAGCACGTGATGAGTGAGCAACCCTACAAACATCATGAAGACAAAAGAAGGTCTCCCCAACACTTCTCATCAATTTGCTACCCTTATTTCTAACCTACAACACTCTAGATCTAACAACTTCTTAACCTAGTTATTCAAGCTTGATTTAAGGAGTCTCTAGCTCGACTCTTCCCACAATGAATTAATTCATGGGGAAAATGGGGATCTCTTGGACCATTTCCAAGGAAATGTCCTCCCCAAAATAGTGCTTCACACGGTGACCATTCACTTTAAAATGTGGACCATCGGGTTGTGACAACTCAGTAGTTCAGTATGGAAATATTTGAGCAATAGTGAATGGATCGGACCATCTCGACTTAAGCTTGCCCGCAAAAATTTTCAACCTTGAGTTAAAGAGGAGAACCGGCTCTCCAACTTTAAACTCACGGTTCTTGATCTTGGCATCATGCAATTTCTTAGTCTTCTCCTTATAAAGCAAAGAGTTCTCATAAGCATTGGCTCTCAATTCATCCATTTCATTAAGTTAATCCTTTCTATGTGAACCGGCTTGGTTTAAATCAAAGTTAGCCCACTTAAGAGCCCAAGAAGCCTTATGTTCTAACTCGAATGGGAGGTGGCATGCTTTTCCATAGACAAGCCTATAAGGGGTACAACCAATTGGTGTCTTAAAAGCCGTCCTAAAAGCCCACAAAGCATCATCAAGCTTATCTGACCAAGAAGCTCGATGCTCTCCCACCGTTCTTTCCAAAATTCTCTTTAAACCACGATTCGTGACCTCGGCTTGACCATTGGTTTGAGGGTGATACGCGGTAGAAAGTCTGTGATTAACTCCATATTTCTTCATAACTCTTGTGAATTGATCATTACAAAAGTGCGTACCACGATCACTTATGATGGCCCGAGGTACACCAAATCTAGCAAACAATTGCTTCAACATTTTCACAACAACTCTAACATCATTAATAGGTAAGGCTTTGGCCTCAACCCATTTTGACACATAATCCACCGCTACGAGTATATACTTGTTTCCCTTGGAAGATGGAAAAGGTCCCATAAAATCTATGCCCCACACATCAAAAATCTCACACTCTTGAATGAAGTTTTGTGGCATCTCATCACGTTGTGTAATTTTTCCTTGTCTTTGACATAAATCACAAAATTTCACCATCTCATGGGCATCTTTGTAAATGGAAGGCCAATAGTAACCCGAATCAAAGACTTTCTTGGCGGTATAGTTGGGCCCAAAATGTCCACCCGTAGGTCCCTTATGACAAGCTTCTAAAATCTTAAATGCCTCGGGCCCATCTACACACCGTCTAATGATTTGGTCCGCACATTGCCTAAAGAGGTAAGGATCATCCCAAAAGTAATACTTCACTTCCTTTAGAATTTTCTTCTTTTGTTGGGAAGTAAGACCCTCTATAAGCACATTCCCCATAAGATAGTTTGAAATATCCGCAAACCAAGGGGTGACATCCTCTTGAGAAGAGATAGACATGAGCTCCTCTAATGGAAAGGATTCATTGATTTCTTTATTAGGAAAATCTCGTTGAAAAGGATGCTCAAGTCTACTCAAGTGATCCGCCGCTAAATTCTCGGCTCCTTTCTTATCTCGAATCTCTATCTTAAACTCTTGAAGCAATAAAACCCATCTCAAAAGCCTAGGCTTATCATCTTGCTTTGTCATGAGATACTTGAGAGCGGAATGATCCGTATACACTATGGTTTTGGATAGCACAAGGTATGGTCTAAATTTCTCAAAGGCATAAACTATAGCAAGCAACTCTTTTTCCGTGGTAGTATAATGAAGTTGTGCACCCGTCATGGTTTTACTAGCATAGTGTATAGGTTGAAAATGCTTATTCACTCTTTGTCCTAACACGGCCCCCACCGCATAATCACTAGCGTCACACATAAGCTCAAAAGGTAATTTCCAATTTGGAGAAACCAAAACGGGAGCCTTAGTCAATTTCTCCTTAAGAGTCTCAAATGAATCCAAACACTCTTGGTTGAAAATGAAAGGAGCCTCTTTTTCTAAGAGGTGAGTCATCGGTCTTGCTATCTTAGAACAATCTTGTATGAAGCGTCTATAAAACCCCGCATGACCTAAGGAACTCCTTACACCTTTAACCGTAGTGGGCGGGGGAAGCTTAGCAATCACATCAATTTTAGCTCGATCCACTTCTAATCCCTTATTGGATATCTTGTGTCCCAAAACAATTCCCCCTTTCACCATAAAATGACATTTCTCCCAATTAAGAACTAAACGGGTTTCCTCACACCGCTTATGCATTCATTCTAAATTGGTGAGACAAGAGGTAAATGAATCTCCAAAGACGGAGAAATCATCCATGAAAACCTCCATAGTTTGCTCAATCATATCATGCAAAATTGCCATCATACACCTTTGAAATGTACCCGGTGCATTACACAAGCCAAAAGGCATTCTCTTGTAAGCAAATGTACCGTAGGGACAAGTGAATGTGGTCTTTTTTTTATCCTTAGGGTCTTTGGGTATTTGAAAATAACCCGAAAAGCCATCAAGAAAGCAATAGTACTCATTTCCCGCTAAGCGTTCAAGCATTTGGTCCATAAAAGGTAATGGGAAGTGATCTTTCCTAGTAGCCTCATTGAGCTTCCTATAATCAGTACAAACTCTCCAACCGATAACAAGTCTCGTAGGAATAAGCTCATTGTTCTCATTGGGTACTACGGTGATTCCACCCTTTTTTGGAACACAATGACCGGGCTAACCCATGGAGAGTCGGAAATGGGGTAAATCATGCCCGCATCAAAGAGTTTGATAACTTCCTTTTTGATGACCTCATGTATTTTTGGGTTAACCCTTCGTTGGCTTTGAATGGCGGGTTTGTAATCATCCTCCATAAGTATTTTATGTGTACAAAAATGTGGATCAATTCCCCTTATGTCGGATATTTTCCATGCTAAGGCTTGCTTATGTTTCTTAAGGACTTCTATAAGTTTCTCTTTCTCATCCTCTTTCAACTCTTTTGCAATGATCATAGGTAATTGGTCTTTTCCCTCTAAGAAAGCATACTCTAGGTGGGATGGAAGGTCCTTAAGTTCAAGTGGAGGTGGACTCTCTATGGAAGGTTTAACTATGGATGGATAATCATTGGTTACTTCGTGTGGAATGGGTGAAGGAATGGGGTCCTCATTGAGCAACTTTTGGATAGTGAGAATATCTTCTTCCCAATTGATGGGAGAATCATCATTACCAAGAAAGTTGGACTCAAATTACTCCAAGAGGAAATCACTCTCTCCAAAAGGTGTTAAGGAGGGAGCAATTGAGGCCATGGTTTCAACATGGGGCATATCCCACTATTACTCTTGCAAGCGTCATGAAAATGCTCATCACACACCTCATCTAGCACATCAACTATGTTAATGGTCTCACAAGGTTTAGACTCCTTAATCTCTTTCCTATCACAAACTTTCCCTAACTTAAACACCACTTTCTCATCCTCAACTCTCATAATTAGTTCTCCCTCTGCCACATCTATCAAAGTACGACCCGTTCTCAAAAACAGTCTACCAACAATTAAAGGAACTCTAGGGTCCATGTGACAATCAACCACTAAAAATTTGGCCGGAAAGGTAAACTTATCCACACCTACAAACACATCCTCCACGATACCTACCAGGTAAGCTATGGTACGGTTGGCTAACTCAAGGGTCATCCTAGTGGGAGTGAGCTCGAGAAGAGAGAGTTTTTTCCAAACCGATAAAGGCATGAGGTTTATGCTTGCCCCTAGATCCGCCAAAACCAGGCAATTTTCCACCCCCGGAAAATTACAAGGTATCAAAAAGCGCCCCGGATCTCCAAGTTTTGTTGGCAAGGTTTTGAGTAACACGGCAGAACAATTTTCATTAAGGGATGTGTTGGGAAAATCAACCAATTTTTCCTTGTTGGAGAGTAAATCCTTTAACATCTTAGCAAATTTTGGCATGTAAGCAAGAGCTTCCGCAAAGGAGATGTTTATGTTAAGTTGCTTGAACATCCTTAAGAAATTTGAGACTTGTATATCATCCTTGTTCTTTAACTTGTCCTTTTTCAATCTTGAAGGTTAAGGAAGATTTGGTTTAGGTGTAGGTGTTGTAGGTGTTGTAGTGGAAGATTTGTCTTTGTTAGCTTCTTCATTGGGAGTTGTGGAAGGTAAAAGAGAAGTGGAAATAGGTTGAGAAGGTGTGGTTGATGAAATAGGAGAGTTTGGAGGTGGTGAAGTAGATGTAGAAGGCTTATCATAAGTGAGTACCAAAGTGGGTTTAACCATATAAGGTGTAGGAGGTAAAGGATCCTTTGTTGTTTTTCCACTTCTTGGTGTAATAGCATTGACTTTTGCCCTCGGGTTTGTTTGTGTGTTAGATGGTAAAGCCCCTTGTTGTCTTTGATTAAATGGTATCAAAAGCCTCTTAGTTTGCTCCTCCATTGAAAGTTTCATTTGGTCATTCATTCTTTTTTCACTTTCACGAATTCTCCTTTCAACATACTCATGAGTTTCTTGTAGCCCATATCCTTGATTTTGAAGTTGAGGGTATCCTTGATTTTGGAAGGGTGGAAGTAGTGGATTAAATCCTTGATTTGGTGGATAAAATTTATTTCCTTGATTTTGAAAATTGTTAGGTGCCTTGTAGTTGTTCCCTTGGTATTGTGGTCTTGGACATTGATTCCTTTGTAACAATTGAGGAGGATTTTGTTGAAATTGGGTGGGTGGTTGGGGTGGGAATCCCGGTGGAGTAAGGTAATTTTGAGACTTATAAGAAAGGTTGTTTGGATTGATGTTTGGCTTGAAATGTTCACGATGTTCCTCTTGGTAAGCATAGCATTCCCCTTGATAACCTTGCACCTTATCACATTGTTGATAGGAATGGGGACCTCCACAAGTCTCACATGAAAGGGTAATAGCATGCACATCATTGGTGGAATTGTTCAATGAAAAGCTCTTTATGGCTTGGATCAAATCTTTATTTGCCTTAAGATTCATCTCATGATCCCTATCTATCTTTTGGAGTATCTCTTGGTGACTCTTGAGGAATTGGTTATCACAAGGTGTTTGAGAATTGTTTTGGATAACATGAACCCTTTCTTCAAATTAAGTGTTTTTTGTACCATTTCTTTGGTCTCAATAATATCCCCAGCTTCTTGAATGTATTTAAGAAGAATATTTCCTCCCGCGGAAGCATTGAGTGATTCTTGGTGATGAGGTTTAAGGCCATTGTAGAAAGTATTGATTTGGTGAACTTCATCCAATCCATGGTTAGGGCATCTCCTCAATAACTCTCTATACTCCTCCCAAGCATCACTAAATGTTTGACTAGGTTTTTGTTGGAAGCCCATAATTAAGTTCCTCAAAGCCGTGGTCTTAGATGGGGGAAAGAACTTGTTCAAAAACTTCTTAGTGAAACCATTCCATGTGGTAATGCTCTCGGGTGGTTGTGTATCTAACCAACGCTTAGCCGGACCCTCTAGTGAAAATTGCACCAATATCAACTTAATGGCATCATGGGGAACTCCATTGTACTTAATGGTGTTACAAAGAGCAATAAATTTCTTAAGGTGATCATGTAGATTATCATTCTTGTTCCCATAAAATGGTGTATCTAACACCAAGTTAATCATGGATGTTTTTAGCTCAAATGTGTTTGCGGGAATATCGGCTATCTTGATAGCATCGGCATATCCTTGCACATTAGATTGCAAGTGCTCCATCAAAGGTCGAGTATCAACTTCGGCCATGGTTTCTTGTTGTGGATGGATGAAAGCACGATTCTCGGGATCGGCTTGATGGACGGTGGTGTTCCTACTCTTTCTCTTTTTCTTCCTTTTCGGAGGAAGGGGTTGTACACCAATCGGTATTTGTGAACGCCCGCGAGTGAGCATGCAACTCAATACGAGGAATTAGAGAGAAGCTCTCCTGTGACTTTGAAGAGAAAATGATTATCCTCTTCGAGTTTCAATATGAAATATCCACAAGAAAGTATAATATACGTATGTACTACTTGGGTGCAAGACCCCCAATGAAGCCTTCCTTCTTAGAATACTCACTAGTGAACGGGGGGTTAGGTGGCGCGAAGCACTTAGGTACCTATTGACCCTTAGATGGCATTTTATAGCACATCGCCTTTCTATTCACTTTGTAGTTTGTATTCTTCGAATTATTGCTTATTGGAATTATTTATCTATTCTTGCTTTATTGAGTTTGATCAATACGCGTGTCAAGGATCGGAACGCCCCTCAACACGGTGTATTGCCTTGGCAATACTTATGGAGAATATGTGTATTGGTTGTTCTTATACGTATAAGTATTTACTTATAATAATATAGGGAAAATATTTTTGTATTTATGGGTTTATTAGAGAAAATACTATATGTACATAAAAACCGAGAGAATCCAATAATATATATTTTTGGGTGCAATCTCTTAGGAAAAAGATTGCTTTTTGGATTTTTTAATTTGTTTGGCTAATTCTTTAGGAAAAGAATTGTTTTTGTTATTTTTTAGTTTTTATATTTTTATATTTTTTATTTTTTTATTGTTTTTGATTTATGATACGTAAAAATAACGTTCACTAGGTGAACGGATCCCAAAAGCCAATGAAACCGTCAATCGATAGTCTCTCGTAAAGTCAAAGAACCGGCAGCGGCGCCATTTGAGATTGTGTATATTGAAGTTCGTTTTCTCGATTCTTAACCAATTGAAAGTCCTAACAAAATCGGGTTTATGATCGTTTTTGGTTGATAGGGTTATTTGGATTTTCTGTGTCTATTTGAACAATCAAGTAAAAATGTGCAAAATACTAACTACGTATCCGTAAAACAATTAGCAATTACCAAGTTTTTATTCAAATAAGGACAAAAATTTAAATCTATGGAATCAAAGTGCTAAAAATGTAAATGCTTGAAACTATAATGCTTGAAATGTAAAATCAGAAACTTCAAGGGCCAATTATGCAAATTGTAACAAACTACTAACTAAATTGTAACTAATTGTAAAACTAACTAACTGAATTTGACAAGTTTAGAAAAATAAAGGACTAATTCCTAGCCAACCCTAATAACTTGAAATATTAGCAAACAATTCACACAGTTCCAAACTATAAGGACCTAAGTGTAACTAAAATGGGAATTTAACCAAAAACGGGCTAAGTAGACAAATAAGCTCGTTTAAGCTCTACAATGAACCAAATAAGCTCAAACCAATTTCAAATTGCTTAAAACTCAAATTCACCTAGGCTTGTAAAAGGAATAAGCTTGAAATTCAGTTAAACTCAAATAAGCCAACTTTGATAAGCCACAAATAAGCTACCTAATAAGCCAGACTTGCACAAACGGATTTTTGAGCTGAATCTTGTTTATCAGTCCATAGAGAGTCTGGAATGTCTTTTAAAACGAAAAATGATCAAGTAATGAATTAGGAATTTGAAAATAAGCTCAAAGGAGCTTATTGACCAAAGTTGACCAAAATTTTGAAAAAGTTCAAAACCTCCAGATCTACTCAAGAACACTATCTAAACAAGAATATGAAATAAAATTGCAAGGTTTATGAAGTAGAATGGCTAGTTCAAGAAATCACATTGGACTTGGTTTACAGAAACTTGCATTTGCTCAGCAGCTTATGAAAAAACTTATTTCTCTCTTGAAACTTAAAACTGTGTAATTTCCTTATAAGCACTTAATATTCAGATGTTAATGGACAAGTAGGAACTAGTTTGAAACATTTTCATCAAGAATTGAGTAAATGGCAAGCAATTGAAATCAACTACTTTTTATGAACTTTTTAAGCTAAAACTGACCCATACTTTTTTCACAACCAATTGCCTTTTTGACTTTCTATTTGACTTTTAGAACTACCAAAACTTGTTCACAATGACTAAATGAAAGTAACTAAGCAAGGTTTATCCAATTAACAACACTTAAACTACAATGTGACATCTAATCCAAACACTAGTTAATGAACTTTAACAACTTTTTGTGAATGAAAATTAAGAAATTGGTTGAACTGGTTTAAATCTGATATCTAGCCAAACTTTATGAACTAAATGGAGTGCAAATGATCCAAGAACAAACAGTTAAGCAAGCTAGAACTCAAAATGATGAATCAAGGCAAAGTAACTGATGAAATGAAGTTCAGTAATCAAGATTAAGCTATCAAGTGACTAACAAACTAACAAATAACTACTGAAAATCAGAATCAATCTAAGAACAAGTAAATCACACTTTATCAGATCAGCAAGTAAAAGTTAAGCTAGAATTGAGCATGCCATTACTGTTTAGTGGAACCAAAATCAGAAACTATAAAACCTTTTAGCAAAGGCCTCCACTGATGGAGTAGGTAGGCGCTGAGCCTCCTAGATAGTGTTAAACCACCACCTTAACACTATTTACCACTAATCAACAGCTACAATCATCATCATCACCATTTAGACTCAACTCTGCTTGAAAATCAACAATAACAGCTACTGGATGAACATAACAGGATTGAACAACAACAAGTCTTCAACAAGAGCTAATTATGATTAATGGTGATCACAAGTAACTCATAACAACACTGGAGTAACAGTATGCAAGTAATGAATAGTAGATTGAAGGAAAAGGAAGGAGATTTTATTGATTGAATGAGAAACGTTGTTACAAATTCAGGTAAAGAGGTTACAATTACAATAACTAACTCAAGAGTTTGTCAGACTCTTGAGGTCGTTATGCTAACAACTACAAGCTATGGTTGAGAGAGAAAAAGTAAAGTGTGTGAAAATTTCACACTTAGGCTACATGTACAAATGAGGGGGTTATTCCCTATTTATAGAAAAAATGTGAGAAGTGGTTGAAGCTGATGACGTGTCCCATCCAATTAATTGCTGCTAAGTGTCCTCAATCTGCAAATTGCTACTAGCCGTTATGAACTTGGAATTAAGCTTTTCTTCTTAGTTGATTTTCAGGGTAATTAAGCATGTGGGTTGAATTCGTCTTTCATAAATACACACTTTTCATGTTTGAAGTTTTTCCTGAGATGAAGTAGAACTCAAATTCGTTCCTAGGTTGTGTTGAGGAAGAAGATGCCACGTGGCAAATTTGGATTGGGTGAGACTAAGTCACACGGATTGATATCCGTTTGTGGATAAAAGGTTTATTGCATGGCATATTTTGATTGGGTGAAAGTTAAGTGAGTGGAGTTCACTATTTCTTTTCGGCACATAAATGTTGTAGTGATGTGGCAGCAATAGCTGGCAATCCGTGACCCATAATTCTTGCATTCCTATTGGCTCTTAACTCTTCCACACGGATTAAGAACATTATAACTTTGAAAAATGGCAAGTTTAGCCCTTGAACTTAGGCAGATTCAAAATTAAAGCTTAGCACTTCATTCCTTTGGCATAATTGGTCCTTTCACTTGCATTCTTGTTAAGTTTGACACTTTGACTTAGTTGACTGAAGAGTTGACCATGTTTGACTTTTATCTCAACTTTGGCAAATTTACACTTTAAGTCCTTCAACTTTGGAGTGTTGTCAAGATAGGTCCCTTATCTTCAATGTCTTGTCATCTTTGATCCTTCTTTGTCTTTTTCATCCAAATAAGCTTGATTTCTTCTTGTTTGCTTGAAAATGTATCCTTCTTACCTATTTATACACAAACACAAAACATACCACATAATTCCGCTTTATAGAACAAAAGTTAGGTATTTTCCTTGTGTTTTAGGGTGATTTGTTGATTAATTGATATGAGTTTTTGCTCATATCAACTAGCAATACAAAAGGGTAGAGTGACTAAGCCAAAACCGCAAGCGAACAAGAAGAAAGGCAAAGGAAAGGGTGGAAAGAGCAAGCAAGTTGTGACTTATTCGAAACCTAAGCAGAACATTGTCAAAAAGAATCAATCTCAGAAGGATGAGACTTGTCACCATTGCAAGACAAGTGGTCACTGGAAGAGGAATTGTCCTCTTCACCTCGAAAAGTTGCGACAAATAAAGAAGAAGTCTTAGCAGAGCGCTACAACTTTAGGTACTTTATTTATGATTGAATTATTTAATTTGACATAAAAATTAAATTCCTGGGTATATGATACGGGATAACATTTGTAATACGCTGTAGGGATTTAATCTAGAAAGGAAGCTATCCTATGGGGAGCAATTTCTGCAAGTGGGCAATGGCACACAAGAAGTGGTTGAAGCAATAGAAACATTTAATTTAGTTTTACCTTTGGGTTTAGTACTGATTTTAAATGATTGTCATTATGCACCTACAATTGTTAGGGGTGTTATTTCATTTTCTTGTTTGTTGAATAATGGATTCGTTCACACTATTGATTATAATGGATTTCTGTTTGGAAAGATGGTATTTTCTATTTTTATGCAATTTCTGTGAATAGTGTGTTTGAAATAGATAGCATGAAAATGAGTCCATGTATTATAATAATTATGTTTTTAGCATGAATAAGAAGAGAAAGTTTGACAAGAACTCTTCTTATCTTTTGCATTGTAGACTTGCCCATATTGGGAAGACTCGTATACAAAAGCTTCAACGTGAGGGTTTTTTGGAAAATATCAATGATGAATCATTTGATAAACGTGATTCTTGTATCTCTGGGAAGATGACCAAGAAACCTTTTAATAGTAATATTGAAAGAGCTACTGATCTACTTGGTTTAATACATACTGATGTGTGCGGACCATTTAGACATTTGTCAAGGAAAGGTGCTAGCTACATCCTAACATTTACGGATGATTATAGCCGTTATGTTTATGTTTATTTACTTAATCATAAACATGAGGTATTTGAAACATTCAAAATGTTTAAAGTAGAAGTATAATTTCAACTAGGAAAGAATATTAAAGCTCTTCGTTCTAATAGAGGTGGTGAATATTTAAGTCAAGAGTTTATAGATTATCTTAGTGAGAATGGAATTATTCAGCATCTTACTTCTCCCTATACTCCACAACGAAATCGAGTATCCGAAAGGAGAAATCGTACACTATTAGATATGGTGCGATCTATGTTTAACCTTACAACTTTGCCATTATCCTTTTGGAATTATGCTTTAGAATCTGCTGTTCGCATTTTAAATATGGTTCCCACAATGAAGGTAAATAAAAAACCATATGAACTATGGCATGGCAAGAATCCATATTTGTCTTTTTAAAGGTCTGGGGTTGCGAGGCGTATGTGAAACGTGACTTGAGTGACAAACTCCAACAACGATTTGTGAAATGTATCTTCGTAGGACAACCTAAGGAAACTATGGGTTACTACATTTATTATCCACCTGAGAACAAAGTAATTATTGCTACGTATGGAGACTTCCTTGAATGTGATCTTGTAAATCAAGAATTCAGTGGGAGAAATTATGATCTTGAAGAGAGTCATATAGATACATTACCTTCTGAAAACACTAGCGAAATAATTCCTTTAGAACCAGAAAGTCTGGCGGTTCCACCAGAATTAGTTCCTCTACGTAGATCCGAAAGGATTAAAACATAAATAGCAATATATGTCTTAATATAGAGGATGATGATGAAGTAGGGGATCTTGGAGAACCTGCTAATTATAAATCCGCAATGCTTGATCCTAAGAGGGATAAGTGGATGGTTTCTATGGATGAGGAAATGAAATCCATGAAAGTAAAGGATGTTTGGATTATTGTATATCCACCACCAAATGCTAAATTAGTGAGATATAAGTGGATATACAAGAATAAAACCAACATGGACGGTAGAATACAATCCTATAAGGCTCGTTTAGTAGCTAAAGGTTTTACTCAAACTTTTGGCGTAGACTACGAGGAGACATTTTCTCCTGTAGCAGACTTGAGATCTATTAGGATTCTCATAGCTATAGCATCATACTGTGACTATGAGATATAACAAATGGATGTGAAAACTGCCTTCTTGAACGGTCGCTTAGATGAAGACATCTATATGCAACAACCAGAAGGGTATGTTGATCCTAAGATTCCAAAACACGTGTGCAAACTTCAAAGATCTATTTATGGTTTGAAGCAAGCATCACGTCAATGGAATAAACGATTTGATGAAGAAATCAAAAAGTTTGTATTTATTCAAAATCGTGATGAGCCATGTGTATATCACAAAGCTAGTGGGAGTGATATAGTATTTCTAGTCCTATATGTTGATGACATATTAATCATGGGAAGTAACATTCCAAGACTTAAAGATGTTAAGGAATATCTTGGTAAATGTTTTTCTATGAAGGATTTAGGAGAAGCTGCATACATTCTGGGAATTAAGATCTATCGGGATAGGAAAAGGCGGTTAATTGGTCTAAGTCAAGATGCTTATATAGATAAGATATTGAAGAAGTATAATATGCATAATTCCAAGAAAGGTTTTCAACCTATGGAAGTTAAGCATAATCTGAGTCATGAGATAGATGCATCAACTCTTGAAGAGGAGACATAAATGCAGAAGGTGCCTTACTCCTCAGCTGTAGGATCTATTATGTATGATGTAAGATGCACAAGGCCTGATGTGGCGTTTGCTTAGAACTTGGTCAGTCGATACCAACAGAATCCAGGGAAGCTCCACTAGACTGCTGTTAAACATATTCTAAATTATTTGAGGAGTACAAAAGATATGTTTTTGGTATTTGGAGGGAAACCAGACACATAACTGAATGTCACAGGTTTCTGTGATGCGTCCTGGCAATGTGATAAAGACGATACGATATCTCAGACGGGTTACGTGTTTGTTATCAATGGAGGAGCAGTTGACTGGAAGAGCAAGAAACAGGAAACGATTGCAATGCATGCTACTTAATCTGAGTACATGGCTTCTTTAGAAGCTGCAATGGAAGCTGTTTGGATTAGGAGGTTTATTGGAGATCTGGAGTGATGCCTTCAATAAAAGAACCTATTGATATATATTGCGAAAATTCTGCTGCAATAATATTCGCCAATGATTATGGAGTCATGAAAGGCGCCAGACACTTTAAGCGTAGACATCACTACGTCCGAGAACAAGTAGAAGCTCGTGAAATCAAATTACTAAAAGTTCACACAGATGATAACATAGTTGATCCTTTTACTAAGGCTTTGCCTAGACCAAATGTGGTTAAGCATGCCAAGGCTATTGGGCTGCAACTATCTAGCGAACTCATGAAATAAGTCTGTGATTAGTATTTGGATAAGGATGTTAAGACATTATTATTTAATAAAATAAAGATTGGGTTTCGTTTATTCTTATTACTTATTTTTTATACTATTTTACATGTTTTAATCCATGAATAAATTGTTATGCTAAATGTTCGTTGTCGATTAATAATATGGGAATATTATTAAATTAAGACAATTCAAAATTGCGATAAAGTATACTTGAAAGTATATTGATCGATTTTGGATGATATTCGATGAATGGGAATATTGGACTTATCCCAACTATATGATTTTACTTTGTGGATCTTTGTCATCAAGTAAATCATAAATAGTTATCCTTAGACTTGAGATACCAGGAAACTGTTATGATGCATCTCTGTGGGTTAAACTAACGCTAAACGTAACTGGTAGCTATAAGGGTTATTTTTAAAAGTGTTGCAAAATTCATAAGTTTTGCTTGTAGTTGATAAGTGTGAAAACACTCATCAATAATGATCCAAAAACCACTCAAAACACTGTCAAATACATAATATTTAACTTTAATATATCAGAATTACGCGTGTATTTGTGTTTCATGTGTTTTCAGGTAAAAAGATACATTTTGGAACAAAGACGCGTTTTCAAGGGATTTATATCACAAAAGACGAAGAAAGAGACGAAAGAGCTTCTAAGGACTTTATTTGCCAATATTTTCAAAGATCGAGGGCTTAAGTTGCAACTTTTACAAGACACGAAGGATGAAAAAGAGATTACTTAAAAGTTTATATACCATTTGATGAAAGATTGAAAAAGAAAGGACCAAAAAGAAAAACAATGGGAAAAGTAATATTTACTTTGGTCAATTTGACCAAACCGGTCAAAACACATAAACACACAAACGTGTACACACTCACTCGTGTCTTCTTCGTTCCCAAATGAAGAGAGAGAAAAGGAAATTAAACCGACTTCAATCTCTTTCCACTTCAAAACCTGCAAACGCAATTCACAAGAGTTACAATAAGAATCAGCCAAAGATATTAACTACAAAGATGATCAGCTTTTTCTCCTCTACATGGTGGTACCATTTAATTAGACCAAGAGTTGAAGACGAAGAAACCCCCAAATGAGATGAAGATGAAGATGGATGAATTCTACCTCGTATTTTCCACGTGTCGATTGCTCATTGGTTTAACCACGTCACAACTCTCCCTCTCGACGACTATATAAAGAAGACGAAGACTTCATTTGCAAATGGTTAGCTTAGGTGTAGATTTACACATAGATAGTTAGGATTAGTTAGTTAGTTTTCTCACAACTCCATTTGTTAAAACTTTCTGTTATAATCAGTTAGATATTGTAACAACTTTTTCGGACATTAATGAAAGTTTAGCTTAACTCGTTCTGTTTACTTACTCAATAACTGTTCTTATTTTCAGCTTTACAGTTTTAGTGATATGCGTTTTCAGTTTCAGTTAATTCAGTTAGATGAAATACATGTTTCTTGAAGTTCTGTTTCGTGAATCTCCATTAGTTGATTCGGTTAGATGTTAGTTTTATTCAGTTAATACAGTTTTAACCGATTTCTCCATTGTTGAGCTTTTAATTTCTCTCAAAGCTTAATTTCACTTTCAAACTGTTTTTAAATACTCATGTGTTTCCAATCAGTAAATGAGATTTTAATGGATTGATTAAGTCAAGGATTTAGAAAGTTGCTCTTCTAGTTTGTTATCAATAGTGCAAGTAATCTGTTTTGCAGCATTTGTTATGCAAGAATTCAGGATTTGATGATATAGTTTTCACCGCTATAGGAGTTTTAAACGTTTTCAAGTTTTTTTAATCATTTACTTCTTATTTCAGTTTTTCTTCACTTTATTTCTTAGATCAGTCTTGAGTAGTGAAAGCTCTGCTCTTCCACGCTTGTTTTGAGATTTGTCAGTTCGAGATAGATTGGATTGTACAAGTATTCTATTATGCAGGTTTCGAATCGAAAGATCTTGTCTAGTTTTTCTTGTTTTGTTACAATTTTGCAGGTTATCAGATTTCAAGGTGGTTGGATTTGCCGTATGGTGGTAGCAGGAATTCGTTTCAGTTTCAGTTATAGGCGTAGCTGCATTTGAGGAGTGATAGCGAAAGGGCAGCTCAGCGCTGAACCCTCGCCATCAGCGGACTAAACGCCGGAAGTATTGGTCAAGCTCACGTTTTAATTTTCTGCATTTCTTTTAATAGTATGATATTAATCTCCTTACAACTTGTGTAAATGCTTTTGTTATATGCTATTTGATATCTGTTTAAATTCAGTCTTTTGATTCAGTTTAGTAATGTTCTGATTCACTAGTAGGCCTTTGATAAGTAGAAAGTAAGTCTGTACTTATTTCAGTCGTTGTAGTTTACTTTTTCATTTGTTTACTTTTTCATGTTTGATAATTGCCTTTTCTGCTCATTTGTTCTAAATTTTTCTTTTGTAATTCTGTGTTGTGATTTACTGAATTAGGAGTAGCTGATATGGAGTATTTGGTACCTGGTCTTATAGATTTGTCTTGGTCAGATGAATTTGGATTAAAATGACTGTAATTGCAATGAAGAAAGTTTAGGCAGTATTACAGTTTCTACAAGGTAAGTAGATTTACTCTTGCCAAGATGTTATCAGTAAGAATTGAGACGCAAATTAGTTGATAAATTTAGCTAGTAAAGTCATATTTGTTAGAAGAATTTTGAAACAAGTGTATACAGTAGATAATTTCGTTTTACTAGTTCATTATAGCTGTTTAGAATTGGTTTGTTGAATAGTCAAATTTGGTCCCTAAACTTGTATAGTGTTATTACAGTTAAAGTCCTTACTTGTTAAAATAGTAAAACATTTAGATAAATGGTCAACAGTTAAGTCCTTTTTGTTAACTCCATGTTGGATCAGTTTTAGGTTGTTGGGCTGTTATGATATTTGGGCTTAACTGGACTTTTTTGTTAAGTTTACTTTTATAGTAATAAATTTGTATTTTCATTTGTTAAGTTTACTTTTAGTTTTAACCAATCTGTACTTTTTAATTCTCATTTGTAGAATAAAGTTGTTTTTCCTTTATTTTACATTTGTATACTTTGTGCATTTAAAATGTGGTATTTGCAATGTGTTTTTAGAGTAGTACGTATACGTAGGTAATATAGTAATATTTTTACATTTTTACATGCTTTGTGCCAAGTAGAAATAGATACCAATTAAACTTTTACAACCAAAAACAATCAAGTCAAGCTTTAAACGTTATATCAATTAGAATCACGCTGAGAAGACAACTACACTAAAAACCAAATATTAAATGGCGCCGCTGCCGGTTCTTTTCGTGAAGATTAACAGTTTCGAGTGAGACGATTGGATTTTGGGATCCGTTCACTTTGTGAACGTTATTTTTACGTATTATAAATCAAAAAGATAAAAAAATCAAAAAGATAAAAATACAAAAAAAATAAAAAATGACAAAAATTCAATTCTTTTCCTAAAGAATTGAACCAAAAAAATAAAGAATCCAAAAAGTAATCTTTTTCCTAAAAGGTTACACCCAAAAATATATATTATTGGTTTTCATCGCTTTTTATGTACATATAATATTTTTCTAAAAAAAATCAAATAAATACAAAAATATTTTTGATATATTATTATATGTAAATAAGTATACTTAGATACGAACAACCAAGTTACCTATCTCCATAATTATTGCCGAGGCAATACACCGTGTTGAGGGGCGTTCCGGTCCTTGACACGCGTATCGATCAAACAAAATAAAGCAAGAATAGATAAATACTTCCAATAGGCAATAATTCGAAGAATATAAACTACAAAGTGAATAGAAAGGCGATGTGCTATAAAATGCCATCTAAGGGTCAATAGGTACTTAAGTGCTTCGCGCCACCTAACCCCCCGTTCACTAGTGCGTATTCTAAGAAGGAAGGCTTTATTGGGGGTCTTGCACCCAAGTAGTAATTATATATATACTTTCTTGTGGATATTCCATATCGAACCTCGAGGGAGATAATCTCTTCTCCTTTAAAAGTCGACCGAGGGCTACTCCCTCATTCCTCGTGTTTACTTACACGTGTACTCGCACACGTGTAAACATACCACCTTTGGTGTATTACTTCCTTCCCCGAGGAAGCTTTTAAACGTCATTTTACTTGTATATACATTCGGCCACCTTGCTAAACATGGATACTCGTTCCATGTTGGAGATTTTGCAACAACGATCCGCCAACGCTAATTATTCGCCTTGTTCGACTTGTGGTGGTCCACACGATACGTATTTATGTGATCAAAATAATGGTTATTATGGGGAGGGATATGCTTACAATGGAACCGAGAACCCTAATTTTCGACCTAACATTCAAATGGACTACACTTGTAATGACTATATGGGCTATTCCGGTTTTTCATCACAACTTCCACCATCATTTCATGATCAAACCTTTAATGAGCCATACCAAAACCAAGGATTTTCCGATTATGAGGGTTTTCAAAATAATGATAATTTTCAAGGCTATAATCAAGAAACCTTTCATAATCAAGGATTTTCACACAATGAAGGTTTTCAAACTAATGATAATTTTCAAGGCTATAATCAAGAAACTTTTCATAATCAAGGGTTTAACCAAGAGAATATGCAGAATGTCTCTCAATTTCATGAATCCTTTGGGAGGAGACTTCAAGAGATGGAAAGGATAATACTTGGATGTTTCGAGGAAAATTGTCAAAGACAAGTTCTCTTTGTACAATATTATCTAACTCAAGGAGCTTTACCATGTGATGTTGAGCCGTCTTTGAGAGTTGATGATGAGGATGATACTATTAGTGATAAAGGGAATTTTCAAGGTTACAATCATGAGAACTTTCATAATCATTACTCTTTTCAAAACTATAATCCACCTAATTATGGAAATCTACCTCCACCCCCTTCTTCGACTTATATATGCGAGTTTTGTGGAAAAACAGACCACTATTATGGTTTCAATTGTAGACTTAGTGATCACAATGAGCTTACGGTTGAACTCGAGGAACAAGGAAGACACCATGCATATTATTTTCACACTTTTTATACGTATGGAAAAGATGAGCCTCAAGGAGATGAAACTAGAGTCTCGGTGGTTAAGGGAGGATATTGAGTCTCTCGAGGATAAGGTAAGGAACAAGGTGTTTTATAATCAGCGAATTGGTGATACGTATAGAGGATCAGTGACCAATTTCTCTCGTTTTCTCAAGGCAAAGTTAGACGATTTACTCTTTAAGATTGATAAAAAGGAAAAAGAAGAACAATTCATTGCTAATCGTGCTCGTTTGTTTAAACAATGCTTATTAGATGAAGATGATGAGGAACCTTCGATTTGTATGACATTTAATGATGACACACCTTCATCACCTTTACCTCACGTGGAACCCACCGACTCTTTAACCATGGGGGACGAGCCTCTTAGCACTAATACAAACACCGATTTGGATGAATTAACCTCTTCTAGTGTTGAGAACCTTATCCTAATCCAAAGAGAGATTGAGGGTATTTCCAACGAACCATATGACGAGCTTTCTATTGATACTTCTCCTCATGATCACATTGAGATTTCATCACATGTTGACTTTCATGCCACTACTAGTGATTTTGGTGATTTCGGTCTTGATGAATTGTTCAAAGAAAGGGATAATGAGATTGAGGAAGAGTTTATGCAAGATATAGAGGATGATGATTGTGATTCTAGTGAGGCATCTTATGATATATTATCCGAGGACTTTTCATGTCAAGATGACCTTCCTAATTTGGATGATGATGTTGATCATATAGAAGAAGTGGAAGATGTTCATATTCGAGAGGTTTTATCAAACGTTTATCATCTTATCTCCTCGATTGAAGCATTGAATGAAAACCATAATGATCATTCCATAGAAGAAGAACCTTTCATTGATATTTCTTCACCGGTTTTTGAGGTTGCACCTATTGACTTTCATGCTGATATCATTTCTTTGAGTGATTCTCTCAATACACCTTCTTTTGAGCCTTCTATTCCCACCCTCCCACCCTTGAAGTTGGTTATTGATGAAGATCCTATACTCTTAGAGATTGATCCTTTTTCACCTATGGCACCTTTAGAACTCAAAACCTTTGATATGGATTCTCATATGGATATTGATGACACCATAGAGGCTTATCTTGCTAATATTGATATTGAGGTCGATGATAGTGATTCTAATTGGGAAGAGGACATTCATCTTAGTGAGAACTTTCTTTTTGGGAACATAGAAATTACACCTCCTTCACAAGACACTATTAATCTTGATCCTCCTTATTCTATGCCTTCTATGGAAGATTACCCACCTTTTGATGATGATGAGCCTAATATGGATATACTTGTTATGAATGTTTTGATACCTACACCTTCATTGTCTCATGATGCTTTGATCACTAAGGGGGAATCTTATATGGTTGATATGAGCTCATCTTCTTATTTTCCCATGAAGGGAAAGGTTTTTGATCCTGGGATACATAAATTTGAGACACCTTGGTTTTTATCTAGTCTACTTAAGAGTGTGATTTCGATTGATATGGACTTCTTGTATGAGCTTACTTTGGTGATGTTACCTACTTTGGAGTTGTTCACTTGTCGAGATGGAAACTATGTATTTGATCCTGGTGTGCTTCATATATGAGAGATTTCGTATGTTGGACAAACTTGAGACACGTTGGACCGTTCCATTTATCGAGGCAGATTTTGTAAATCTTATAGTAAATGGCCACGTGCTAAGTTTGAGTGTATCATGTGAGATGTGCTTCAAAGTGATATCCTTTATTCTCCATGATGTTTCCCCAAGGACAACCTAATTCGGGGCCGAGTCGAGCTAGCGACTTAGGGTTAAAAAAACTCAAGCATTGAATAACTAGGTTAGAAAACGTAGAGTAGATTTTCAATAGGTTAGGTCTAATTAAAAGGATGTTATAGTAGAGTTGAAGTGGAGGGGTGCCTTTCTTCGTCTTTTTGTGTTTGTTTCAAGGGTTGCTCTCTCTCATTTCATGCTTGGAGCTTATGGAGGAGGCCCGTGTATCTGGTTCACTTCGATTAGTTTTTGCTATCGTGATATTAAACACTTGTGCTTAAAATGAATATCCTTTAGTTGTCTCTTCCTTAACTTGGGTTAAGCAAAGTAATCAATGTCATAAGTGTAGGGGAGTTTACTCCAATACTCTTAAACATTGAGGACAATGTTTATCTTAAGTGTAGGGGAGACTTCTATCGAAGTGACCTTACCTAGACCATTGCCTTAACTTCATGATAACATGGAAAATTAATTTTTCAAGCATTTTTCAAATTTTTTATCTACTTTGGCCACCAAAAATATGCATTCATAATTTTTGCATCAATCATTTTTTATTTGCATAACACATTTGCATTGTATATATTTCTTCTCTTATTTTTCATTAAAAATATATAAAAAGAAAAAAATATATATAACAAAACATGGTTTAACAAGTTTAGATTTCTTTGACATATTAGGCCCGCCAAGGATATTTTGACTCAACCCGAGTTTGCTTATCTTAGCACTCTCTAGCTAGTATCCTTAACCATGTAGTCCTTCATTGGTCTATTAGGCTAAGCATCCACCAATCTCATTATTTGAGATTTTAAATTTGTGGAGAATGGGAAATGATAGAGTTGAAGCAAGTGTAAAAGGGCTAGATAAACTTCATGATAATTACTTGTGGCTAAACCCTTCTATTCTTTTTCTCTATTTTCTTCGCATGTATATAATTGTTAATAAATAATCAAAAATGGTTTTAATTGGTTTGTAATCTCTTATGCATTTTTGACTAATCATTCATGGTTGATATAAGTACGTCTTAAGATTCTAAGTTAGAACGTTTTATGTGTACTAGACTTATGTCATGCTCAATATTTAGCGGGTGTTTTTCCTTTTATTCTTTTCAACTTTCTTTGTGAGGAATAATGAAAAATAAGAGCGGCTTACAAAAAAATGAGTGGCTAGAAAAAAAAAGAGAAAAAGAAAAAGAACAAAAAATAATTATACAAGACTCCCAAGAGGGGCAGTGTGGTGTTAATTATAGTGACTATTGAGTTCCAATATTACCTTGACGGGTTGCGGGGATTCAATAGATTGCTCCAATCCAATATTACCTTGACGGGTTGCGGGGTTGAAGATCCAAAGTCTCAAAAAGATGGCGGATGTAAATTATTGCGTGAGTTTTATTTTCTTTCCTTAGCGAGTGTGTAGCTACTTATGAAAGCATGACATGAGGATTTTACACATAAAACGAATGACTTATTACTCTTGAAACGGACTTGTATTAATTGTGAGCGGTTTTTCAAGTAATGGATGAGAGGATTACTTAGGATTAAAACCGTACTTCCTTATTTTTGGATTTTACATTTCTTATACTTCACACTTGAATAAATGACAAATTTGCCCACAAGCAATTTGCTCAAATAATAACCGGTTCCACATTTAATTGTCATGAATAAGTTGATGCACTTTTTACTTGTGAATACAATGATACCATTTTTAAGCTTGGTATGGGGAAATTGAAACTTGAGGGTGATAAATGTCCATGGTACCCAAGCCCTAGTTCAAGTCATTGATTTCTTTATGAGTTATTTCCATCAAAACCATTTATGAAAAATCCAAAAATATATAAATAGAATTGTTTTCTTTGCATTGCATTGTAAATATTCAAAACCATTCATCATGTAGTATAGTTTAGTTTATTAAATCATAAAATGGCCAAGGTTGGTTAATTATGAGAAAAGTGTAACTTGGTGCTTTAAAATGCTGCATTGCATGAGGTCATGGCAATGGTCAAGTGGAGGGGAGTTGATAAGTGTGAAAACACTCATCAATAATGATCCAAAAACCACTCAAAACACTGTCAAATACATAATATTTAACTTTAATATATCAGAATTACGCGTGTATTTGTGTTTCATGTGTTTTCAGGTAAAAAGATACATTTTGGAACAAAGACCCGTTTTCAAGGGATTTATATCACAAAAGACGAAGAAAGAGACGAAAGAGCTTCTAAGGACTTTATTTGCCAATATTTTCAAAGATCGAGGGCTTAAGTTGCAACTTTTACAAGACACGAAGGATGAAAAAGAGATTACTTAAAAGTTTATATACCATTTGATGAAAGATTGAAAAAGAAAGGACCAAAAAGAAAAAAAATGGGAAAAGTAATATTTACTTTGGTCAATTTGACCAAACCGGTCAAAACACATAAACACACAAACGTGTACACACTCACTCGTGTCTTCTTCGTTCCCAAATGAAGAGAGAGAAAAGGAAATTAAACCGACTTCAATCTCTTTCCACTTCAAAACCTGCAAACGCAATTCACAAGAGTTACAATAAGAATCAGCCAAAGATATTAACTACAAAGATGATCAGCTTTTTCTCCTCTACATGGTGGTACCATTTAATTAGACCAAGAGTTGAAGACGAAGAAACCCCCAAATGGGATGAAGATGAAGATGGATGAATTCTACCTCGTATTTTCCACGTGTCGATTGCTCATTGGTTTAACCACGTCACAACTCTCCCTCTCGACGGCTATATAAAGAAGATGAAGACTTCATTTGCAAATGGTTAGCTTAGGTGTAGATTTACACATAGATAGTTAGGATTAGTTAGTTAGTTTTCTCACAACTCCATTTGTTAAAACTTTCTGTTATAATCAGTTAGATATTGTAACAACTTTTTCGGCCATTAATGAAAGTTTAGCTTAACTCATTCTATTTACTTACGCAATAACTGTTCTTATTTTCAGCTTTATAGTTTTAGTGATATGCGTTTTCAGTTTCAGTTAATTCAGTTAGATGAAATACATGTTTCTTGAAGTTCTGTTTCGTGAATCTCCATTAGTTGATTCGGTTAGATGTTAGTTTTATTCAGTTAATACAGTTTTAACCGATTTCTCCATTGTTGAGCTTTTAATTTCTCTCAAAGATTAATTTCACTTTCAAACTGTTTTTAAATACTCATGTGTTTCCAATCAGTAAATGAGATTTTAATGGATTGATTAAGTCAAGGATTTAGAAAGTTGCTCTTCTAGTTTGTTATCAATAGTGTAAGTAATCTGTTTTGCAGGATTTGTTATGCAAGAATTCAGGATTTGATGATATAGTTTTCACCGCTATAGGAGTTTTAAATGTTTTCAAGTTTTTTTAATCATTTACTTCTTATTTCAGTTTTTCTTCACTTTATTTCTTAGATCAGTCTTGAGTAGTGAAAGCTCTGCTCTTCCACGCTTGTTTTGAGATTTGTCAGTTCGAGATAGATTGGATTGTACAAGTATTCTATTATGCAGGTTTCGAATCGAAAGATCTTGTCTAGTTTTTCTTGTTTTGTTATAAATTTGCAGGTTATCAGATTTCAAGGTGGTTGGATTTTCCGTATGGTGGTAGCAGGAATTCGTTTCAGTTTCAGTTATAGGCGTAGCTGCATTTGAGGAGTGATAGCGAAAGGGCAGCTCAGCGCTGAACCCTCGCCATCAGCGGACTAAACGCCGGAAGTATTAGTCAAGCTCACGTTTTAATTTTCTGCATTTCTTTTAATAGTCTGATATTAATCTGCTTACAACTTGTGTAAATGATTTTGTTATATGCTATTTGATATCTGTTTAAATTCAGTCTTTTGATTCAGTTTAGTAATGTTCTGATTCACTAGTAGGCCTTTGATAAGTAGAAAGTAAGTCTGTACTTATTTCAGTCGTTGTAGTTTACTTTTTCATTTGTTTACTTTTTCATGTTTGATAATTGCCTTTTCTGCTCATTTGTTCTAAATTGTTCTTTTGTAATTATGTGTTGTGATTTACTGAATTTGGAGTAGCTGATATGGAGTATTTGGTACCTGGTTTTATAGATTTGTCTTGGTCAGATGAATTTGGATTAAAATGACTGTAATTGCAATGAAGAAAGTTTAGGCAGTTTTACAGTTTCTACAAGGTAAGTAGATTTACTCTTGCCAAGATGTTATCAGTAAGAATTGAGACGCAAATTAGTTGATAAATTTAGCTAGTAAAGTCATATTTGTTAGAAGAATTTTGAAACAAGTGTATACAGTAGATAATTTCGTTTTACTAGTTCATTATAGCTGTTTAGAATTGATTTGTTGAATAGTCAAATTTGGTCCCTAAACTTGTATATTGTTATTACAGTTAAAGTCCTTACTTGTTAAAATAGTAAAACATTTAGATAAATGGTCAACAGTTAAGTCCTTTTTGTTAACTCCATGTTGGATCAGTTTTAGGTTGTTGGGCTGTTATGATATTTGGGCTTAACTGGACTTTTTTGATAAGTTTACTTTTATAGTAATAAATTTGTATTTTCATTTGTTAAGTTTACTTTTAGTTTTAACCAATCTGTACTTTTTAATTCTCATTTGTAGAATAAAGTTGTTTTTCCTTTATTTTACATTTGTATACTTTGTGCATTTAAAATATGGTATTTGCAATGTGTTTTTAGAGTAGTACGTATACGTAGGTAATATAGTAATATTTTTACATTTTTACATGCTTTGTGCCAAGTAGAAATAGATACCAATTAAACTTTTACAACCAAAAACAATCAAGTCAAGCTTTAAACGTTATATCAATTCGAATCAAGCTGAGAAGACAACTACACTAAAAACCAAATATTAGTAGTCAATATGGAATTTATTTCCTCTAATTTTATTTTGGAGTATAATACAGCTGGGCCCCTCGTGGGATTAGTAAGATGTTTGTGTGGCTACACCCAATTTTGTTTTAGTAATCTTGCTAAATCTGCGAACGAGAAACATACTGGTTAATGAAAGGAATGACTGAAATCCATATCCTTATTAACGTTGTATTAGAAATAAAAGGATAATAATAATGATGAATCATTAAAAGGTTTTATCCAGGAGACCTTACTCGAGTTGTACTAGAGACATTGCTAGTGTAACTAGACGCTAGTCAATGTAATCACAATATTCTAAATATGTCCAAGTGGGAGCTGAAAGTTTATGGACTTATATTTAATAGTCGTAGTGATAAGATTGAATTCGAGATTACGGGATTGCACACAATACGTAAAGAGTTTATTTATTTAATAAATATATTTATTATATTTATAAATTTATTTAATAAATATATTTATTATATTTATTGAATTAAACCGAACTATAACTTTAACGACCATTAAATAATTAAGAGTTAAGTATTAACGAGCGTTATAGAATAAATAGAAAGTGGAATAAATAGAAAGAAGAATGGAAGGTTCCGGAACACCCCTAAGGGTGTTTGGGCCGTCGGTTATGGAGGGGTAAAGGGGAAGGAAAAAACTTTCCTTGTATTTGTTTTGGGCTACAAGATTTAGGTCTATATAAACAACCCCCACCCTCATAATTCAACACACCAATCCCTCTTCCTCTTCTCTCTAGTCGATCGTAAGGAGAAACTCACAAAGGGTTTTGGTTGGTTTTATTGTTCTATCGATTTTGTTTATAATCTAGTCCTAGCCCCTCTCTGGGATTGTTGGGTAGATCTTTCCACAAGTGTTTAAGCTCGGTTTACACGTGTTAGAATCATGGTTAGCTCGTTGTATTACGTGTGTACAAGAACGTAATATAGTCTTACTTTATACTATATCTTGGAGGTGTACGTCTGAACCCGAATTGGTGATTCGTTCTTTATCTTGTGGATTTGCTTTAGCGTAAAGGTATGTAACCCTAATTCGATTAATTATAATTGTGTTAATTATGATCTTGTTAAATCGCTTCCGCTATATGTGTGCTTTGATCTCGTTTAGGGTTTTGTGTAATTGTTATGAACTATATAAACCTTCAGTTTGTTGTACCTAACGGCAAGTCGATCGGATATCATGTTTAGTGTTTGCCTTTGTGCTCGCTTCCAAGAGGCACCCAAAACCTCTCATCTTGAATCGGTTAAGCTTATCTTCCAATAAATTAAAAGCACTATGCATTTAGGATTATGGTATCCTAAAGGGACCGGCGTGGAAACCATAGTATACGCGGACTCGGATCATGCGGGAGACTATGTGGACCAGAAAAATAACTAGCGGTATTTTTACCTTCATAGGTTGTTATTTAACTTCTTGGTTCTCTAAGAAACAAATCGTTCTTGCAATATCCACCACTGAAGTCGAGTATGTGAGTGACTGTAAAGCTTGTTAACAAGCTCTATGGATGAAGTAAGCGCTTGTTGATCACGGGATTACACTCAATGATGTTCCCATCATGTGTGATAATAAGGGTGCAATAGACCTTAGTAAGAATCTCATGCAACATTTGTGAACTAACCACATAGAGATTCACCACCATTTCCTTAGGGATAATGTTCAAAAGGGGAAAATTTTGATTGAGAAGGTACCCTCAGTAGAAAACTTAGCCGACATCTTCACTAAACCACTTAAGAGAGAACCTTTTTATTAATTGCGTCTAGGTCTAGGTTTGATGGAACATATACCTTGATTGTGCTTGTTTTATCGAATCTGTTCTCCTTTGTGTCTTTATTTTCTTTGAGTCTTTGAGTTTCTTCTTAAAACTCTTTAAGAAAATTCCTCTCTCTCTCTCTCTCTCTCTCTTTCAAATATCTCAAAGTTCTTTCGAAAATGGTCGAGAAATGTTTTTGCATTGTTAATTCAATCTAAAAACGTTTTTCATGGTTTCTTGCTATTGATATCGAGCATACTTAATTCATATGTATGGGTCACTCAATTATAGCAAGAACTACATTGAACTACTGAGGATCAATGTGTCATGACTATGTGTCTAGATAATCACACCTCCAACATCAATTTACCTTTAAAATCTAAGTATTTTGGTTAAAGTCATGTTTGTTGAGTTCGTGTGTGTTTCTTAGTCTTTTATTGCTCTTAAGCATGACTTTATGATAAGTTAGACTAGAATATTAGGATTTTCTAAATTGGAAAATTTTCCTTGTCCTCCAAAACACACCCTCTGTGGGCGGGTCCTTAAATGTCCAGCGGCTCAATATATTTATTGAACCACAGGTACATTTGTTGAACCGCAAACAAATGCTTTCATTTTCGGGTTTCTTGAAACTCCAAATTTGTTTCCAACACTTTTTGGAATATTTGTTTCAAACCTTTAACCTCTCCCAAAATATCTTGTGCTTTCTATACTTAACCCTAAGAATTTTGCATCCATTTCTCAAATCAAAATGTCTTATTCACTAAATGAAAGCCTTGATTCTCCTCAATTTTCCCCAATTTCTTTCAATCCAAATTCACCCAAGAACACATTCAATCAAATTTCTTATCCTTATAAGAAAATTGATTTGGAAAATATTTTATTCCACCACTTCCCTTTTTTGTTCTTCCTCCATCACATGATAGTGTCATGCATGATGGAACATATTGTCATTGTTTTCAATATCAACATCTTGTTATGTCTCATATCTATGATGAGTTGAATTACATTAAGAGTCTCCTAGTCAAGCCTCCTCTCCATTATGACTACGAGACTATTGCCAAGCCTCCACCACCACATTCTGCTATCCCTTCATCTTCTAATCAAGCATGTGGGTTCCTTATTAATAAGACATCTAATTTAAGCAAATCTTAGAATTCGGTGTAACTAGAATTAGATTCATGCTTAATTTTTAGGCTTGTGTTTCATACATCTTTGTATGACTTGTTTTTCCTTGTATCTTTTCATGTTTGGATTAACATGATTTCTTATGGATCTTGGATTTCTATCTCTTATCCTCTTATTTCTTTTTACTGTGTGACCTTTGCTATATTATGTTGGGTGTCCCTTTCCTTCTTCTAACCCTTCTATGTAGCTTGTCACCATAGCTCGATTCCTTGGTGCCCCAAGAAAGGGGGAGTAAACACCACGGGGAGCATTAGCAAAGTCCGTTTCTTCTCTTCTTCAAAGAATTTTGCTACCTTTTTGCTTCGATAAAGGGGGAGAAATGAAATAAACTCGTCTTTGAAAATCTTGTTTTTATACTTGATTGAGTTTATGTATTGTCGGAATCAAAAAGGGGGAAATTGTTAATGCAATGAAGCCTAAAAACGTTACTTGCATTTTTCGGTCTCGCTTTGTTTTGAATAGACAATATAGAAAAACAAGCATTTACGAAAACAACGAAAATCGAATTCCTGAGTTCAAGTATTTTTCATTTCATCCATTATCACTTAAGGTATGAATAAACAAGTTCTCAACCTAACTAAGTGATCAAGGATTTAATTTTTCTAAAACTCACTTTTATTTTTAAGTGACAAAAGTTTTTAATAAACTTTATTTTTAAGAAAATGTTTTATTAAATTAGAAATTTGAAAACTTCAATATCTCATATTCCATATGGTCTAGGTATATCCTTTTGAGGATAAAAACTTCACCAGATGGGACTGCACCACTAAAAGACAAAAAAAGGGAGCGAAGTCTATATCGTGGTTCCTTAAATAGCTATGCAGTTCTTTAGCGATATTAAACCGCATTCCCCTTATTGAACCGTGCACAGATAGAGCCATTGGAACCTTGTCTTATTAACAGTGGACCATTTCAAGATTTTCATTTCACCTCTTTTGCACACAAATTTCTAGATTTAATCCACCTTCTTAAATCACTAAAATCCTTGATTATTTGGTTGATTACTACTTGTTTAGAAGTGAATCTTTCTCCTCCCCTCTCATCATCTCAAGTGAAAAGAGAAGAATACCTACATCCTTGAGGTGTTGTGTCTACCTCAAGATCCATTGAAGATCAAACTTTATTTTCATTCTTGTGTCACTGTGAAGATCCAAATTATTGTGTAAATTTAGAAGTTGTGTGTGTATTGTGGTTAATACTTATTCCTTAAAGTATATTGGTGTAGATTGGTCCTAGCTAAGATTAGGGCTCGACTTTTGGCTTAGAGTCAGAAATCGGTTAAGCGACGTGTACAGTTTCTCCACCTTAAGGAGCTTGTTGATTTGTGAACTCTCGAGTAAGGAGTACTCGAGGAGTGGAGTAGGAACGAGGAGTGACCTTCATTGCCAAACCACTATAAATCCTTGGTGTTTGGTTTGATCTTTCCTTTCCTTATCTCTTTACATTCATTATTCTTTACTTGCA
Organism: Glebionis coronaria; assembly: GCA_025667525.1. Lineage (NCBI taxonomy): Eukaryota > Viridiplantae > Streptophyta > Magnoliopsida > Asterales > Asteraceae > Glebionis > Glebionis coronaria. Next base: position 183,063,642 of record CM046880.1, on the reverse strand, counting down.
TATACTTGTGATTATTAGTTTAGATCCACTATCAATTTTTCATATTATGCATAAGCACATAATCACGCAAGTCTAAGTTTTTAAAAAATGATTTTTGAAAACCGATCTCTATTCAAGTAAATTTAAGAAACTAGTCAACCCCCCCCCCCCTTTCTAGTTTCTACAGAAACCTTTTGAGGTTTGATCTTAGAGAGAAAGTCTGCAAATAAACATTCATGGGATGAGGTTGCAGAGAGTTGAGCAGCTTGGCTGCAAGTGAGCATCCCCTCAGATACATCACCAATTATATTTACATGTTCTATATGTTGATGTCTTGACCACCTACCCTGAGGACGTTGAGTAAAACTTGTGGATAACTGGTGATTATTAGGGACTTGTTCTTTAGTACTAAGTACTGGAAGATAAGCTTCCAATGAAGGACTTTAAGTGGTTGTTAGATTGTTTGTTTCATTATCTGCCCCTTCAGTGTTTGAAGTGCTAGGAGAATCATTTGACTCTCCAGCTTGAGTGGTTGAGGTAATAACTTTAGGGACAGGTTTATTGTTGATCAGATTTGTAACTAACCTGTTGTGAGGTGAGATGTGGAATGAAATATCAGCATAAGTCCGATACTGTCTTGAGGGATCATTTTCATACTCATCAGGAGGGTATATAGATGAGTTGTTGATCCATATTTCATCCATTGATTGATTTGTGAAGTTTATGGCATCCAAGCTTTCATTAAAAGTGATATGAAAGGATTCTTCTACCTGTTGTCTTCTTGTATTAAAGACCCTAAAGGCTTTAGAGACAAATGAGTATCCAAGGAAGTACCAACCATCAGGTTTTGCATCAAATTTTCCCAGATGGTCCTTTTGATTGTGAATGAACACAGGACATCCAAACACATGAAAGTAGCTGATGTGGGTTCCTTTCCCTGACTATTTAATAAGGATTCTTGTCATGTCTTTTGACAATTATACTTCTGTTCTGAGTGTAACATACAATTTTTATAGCTTCAACCCAAAAGTATTTTGAAAGACTAAAGCCATTTAGCATAGTCCTTGATGCTTCAGTGAGAGTTCTATTCTTCCTTTTAGCCACACAATTTTGTTCAGGTGTGTAGGGAGAAGAGAAGTTCTATGAAATTCCTTTCTCATCACAAAAACTCTTAAGCTCTTGGTTCCTGAATTCAGTCCCATTATTAGTTCTTATTTGTTTGACTTTTGTGTCATTTTGATTTTCTACTTGTCTGATAAAGGACATGATGAATTCAAGAGCCTGACTCATTTTCTTTAGAAAGTATACCCATGTGTATCTAAAAAACATCAACAATTACCATGGTATATTTCTCATGATTTATAGACATTGGAATGATGGGTCCAAAGAGGTCCATATGAAGCAACAATAGACACTCCCTGATTGAGAAGTTTTGTTTTGGCTTAAAGGAGGCTCTCTTGTGTTTACCTTTTTCACAGGCTGAACAAGGTTTATCTTTAGAGTATACAAGATAAGGTAAGACAAGAACTTTGTTTTGTTTAGCAAGTTTATTAATGTCTTTAAAATCTAGATGTGACAGCCTCTTATGCCAGAGCCAGTTGACAAAGTATGAGGCCTTGGCAAAGAAGCATGCCCCTGAGGAAGTCACAGATGACATGTCTAAGACATATACATAATTCCTTCTTGTAGCGATCAACATGATTTCCTTATTGGCATTAAAGATTTTTCCTTGCTCATCATCAAACTGAATGATGTATTTGGTATCACACAGTCGGCTGATACTGATGATATTATATTTTAGACCATTTACTAAAGCTACTTTTGAGAATACTATTCCACCACATTTGATTGAACCGTATCCCTCAGTAATACAAGACGAGTTATCACCAAACACTACCTTAGGACCTGGTTGCTCAATGTATTTGTACAGATAACTTTTGACCCTTATCATACTTCTTGAACACCCGCTGTCTAGGTACCAAACAGGCTCCTTGAAGTGTTTCTTCACAAATAACGAGGTGGATTAGTTTCTCTTGTGAGCCCACCTTTTAGTAGGCTCTTTGGCTCTTGAAGCCTGACGTCTTTCACCTCGTTTGAAAATTTTAAACTTAGCATGGTCTGATGTGGAATGAACAATGCTACCACATGTGTTGCAGCTTAGTCCTACGGAGGATTCAGCAGTTTGATATGACTCACCTAACATACCTCTTCTGAACATAATGACCCTATTGTGTCTTGAGGTTGATTTATCATTGCTTCCATAAATTTCACACTCAGGATAGTATAGGCAATCCTCAGGTCTATGGCCCGAGATACCATAATGTGCATGGTGGAAAAGGCTTAGCCTTGAACTTCTTGATTTGCTTAGAGGTGGGCTCATACTTGTAAGGCTGAGCATTGTATCTACTAACATTTCTGATAGAGACCATGTACATATCATGGTTTGAGGTCCTGTGATCATTCCCTTGCATTTCATACAGTAGAGTATTCTAAATCAGTTGCCAGTGGTGTGATTGGTATAGTGACAAAGTTCATAGGACGGCTTTGGTTTGTTTTAACATTCTTGGTAGACTCAGATACTGATTTAGTATCCTTTGATGGTTTAGGCTGTGAGGACACATATGTTTCACCCTGAGTCTTTGTAGCCGAGTTCAGCTTTTCTTCCATGAACATTAGAAATAGTTTATCCAACTCCTCTTGATTAATAATTGGAGTAGTGGTAACTGAGTTTGTAGGGGTCCCTGAGGAAGATGAAGGTTCAGTTATTTTCTTAGTGATAGTTCCTGAATTAGTGTGATTGGATGAAACCTTTGAGTCGGGCTTTGTTTGTTTTAAACAACCTAAACCATATCTTCCTTTAGGTGAGTCCTCTTGAAATTATAAGGGCATTACCTCAGAAAATCGACTTGCTCCCTAAAGAGCTTTCAGAGGAGGAAAAGGAGTCTGAATGTCTGTCTCAGTCACACTTAATGATTCAGTTTCACTCGATTTATTTGAGACATCAGGCTTCTCAGTAAGTCCAAGCATTTCATTAATCACCTGAGTTTCAGGGATCAAGATTTTACCAGTGTTGAAGTTAGGTAAAACACTATCAAGGTTTGATATTTCAACCCAATCCTTTGCTTTGGGTATCGTTTCATGATCAAAACTCACCAAGGAAGGTATAAATTCCTTTTCACTCATTTCCTTAGTAAGAGGACTCTAAGTGAGTTGACCTGCCCCTAGAATCTTTTTCTTTTGGGTAGGGATTTGACTATTAACACACTAAGACACTAAGGTAGAGCTGTTGGTCCATTTCTTATTGATTCTCTTTTCTTCTTTAAGTTGTTCTTGAAGATCATGATTAAGTTTTGTAAGTTCAGTTTTCTGAAGTTGACAACTTACTACTTCTAGTTTAGCTTGTTTCAAAATAAGTAAATCATCTCTACATTTGTTTAATTCAAAAACAATTTTGTTATATTTCGAAAAAAGATTTGACCTATGTGTTAGGACCATTGTAATAGGTAGACTAGGAGGTATGTAGTTCCTCCTGGTCCTAGTCGTAGTAGGAGCAAGTCCTGCTCCTGGTCCTAGTCGAAGTCAAACTTTATTACTTACTTAATATTCTGTTAGGATATGCATGAGATATGTTAGGAAAGGATATGCATATCAGTTTTACACGTTTTCTTTAATGATGTATTAGGGTTTCCTTGTAGTATAAAAGGAACCTTAGGCAGAAGGGTTATACATACCTTCACAAAACGTAGTTCTAGTCTTTATCAATATTAGAAATCCTTAGAAAGGATCAAGTCCTTATAGTTATTCTGTTTCTCTTGTTTATATTTGTATTCTACATTCATATTGTGTATAGAGTCTCTTTGTGATTTGACTTGTGATTACAGAAGTCATTCACCGATCCTGACAGGCTGCAAGATCTACATCTAGTAGACCCAACAAGTGGTATCAGAGCCTGGGAGGGTCTCTATACAAGCAGAATCAAGTTCTTTTATCACTAACAATCTGTTTATCATGTCTGCCTCAACTTCTACTCAAACCTGAAAAGGTTTGGGTCCCCTTAAGACACTAACTTTTGCATTCTTTTATCTTGTTGTTGTAGGTTACTCCATACCAGGATCCTAGTCTAGGCATTGTTGATAGTGGTTGCTCCAGGAGCATGACTGGCAATAAAAGTCTCCTTTCTAACTTTGTACCATTTCATGGAGGCAAGGTCTATTTTGGAGGAGGTGAAGGCAGAATCACTGGCAAAGGAACGATAAAGACTCCAAATCTAAACTTTGAGCAGGTCTACTATGTGGAAGCACTTCAACACTTCAACTTGATATCGGTCTCTCAGATTTGTGACAAGAAGCAGTTTGTACTCTTCACCGATACTGATGCACTTGTGCTTTCCAAAGATTTTCAACTTCCGGATGACTCACAAGTTCTACTCAGAATTCCTAGAAGACACAATCTATATAGTATCAAGTTGAATGAAGTCAACCCTACTGGTCAACTAGCATGTCTGGTTGCAAAAGCCTCAGAAGATGAAGCTACTAAATGGCACCGAAGGATGGGACATGTGAACTTCAAGACCATTCACAAACTTGCCAATATGAATTTGGTCTCTGGTTTACCTCCCAAGACGTTTCGAAATGATATAAATTGTATTGCCTGCAGCAAAGGCAAACAACACAAAGCATCCTTCAAGGCCATTACCGCTTTAAGTCTTATTACTGAACCATTGCAGCTTCTACACATGGACTTATTTGGTCCTACTTCCATCAGAAGCATTGACCACAAGCAATTTTGTTTGGTGGTGACTGATGGTTATAGCAGGTTTGCGTGGGTATTCTTCATGTCTGCCAAAAGTGAGACCTACTCAATTCTTCGAGATTTTCTTACCTTGATAGAGAATCAGTTGTCCAAGAAAGTTAAAGGTATTCGATGCGACAATGAAACCGAATTTAAAAATAGAGACCTCATCGCACTTTGCAGTGCTAAGGGCATCAAAAGAGATTATAGTGCTGCTAGGACTCCTCAACAGAATGGTGTGGCAGAAATAAAGAACCGGACACTAATAGAAGCAGCAAGAACTATGCTTGCCGATTCCAAGCTTCCGACCATGTTCTGGACAGAAGCTGTTAATACTGCAAGTTATGTTTTGAATAGGGTGTCTATTACCAATCCACACAAGAAAACACCTTATGAGCTGCTCACGGGAAAAGTTCCAAATATTGCTCATTTAAAGCCTTTTGGGTGTCCAGTCACCATTCTGAATACTAGTGACTATTTGGGGAAGTTTGATGGCAAGGCTGATGAAGGATATATTGTGGGATATTCAGCTCATTCTCGGGCGTATCGTGTCTACAATCTTCAAGCCAAACGGATAGTTAAAACTATTAATCTCAGGTATTTTGAGGAGAAGACAAACATACAAGGAACAGGTCCAGAATGGTATTTTGATCTTGATTATCTTAGTGATTCGTTAGGATATTTTCGTTTCAAAACTAACCATGATGTAGGACCACAAGTGTTTGCAACTTCTAGTACTGGTGTTCCTTCTAGTCTTTCTGATTCAAATGATGAGGATGAAATTTTTGTGGTTCCATCCTATTCCACCACGGTCTCTCCCACTCCTCCTAGTGATGCAACTCCATTGGATGTACAGGATTCCCAAGCAGCTCTTGACACTCTTCTCAAGCAACAACAAGAAGCTATTAAAGCAGCTGCTCAGGGTAGTTTTGAGTTTCCCTTGGTTGAGCCTACTGATACAGTTGCTCCTGGTACTCCAGCTTCTGCTCCTAGTGCTAGCCTCTCAACTACTGGTACTCTGGCTAGTGAGTCTATTTCCAACACACGTTTCTCCAGTCCTTCTGATTTGGGGAACCATGAAAAGAAGTCTTCTACCAAGCTGGATGATATACATAAACAATCGGTAGACGGGATTTTCCAATATGCTTCATATGATGCTGATTTCGTTGGTGATCTCAATAACATGGCACCAGAAGTGGAGGTTTCTTCCAATCCAGTCTTGCAATCACATAAAGATCATCCTACCACTCAAATCATTGGCGATCCTGGCTCTACTGTCAAGACACGCAGAATGCAGCAGAAGGCCTCGTCTGATCATCATGCTCTTGTGGGCTATATTGAGGATCAACAGCGTAATAATCATACGGACTTTCAACACTGTTTGTTTGCTTGTTTTCTTTCACAGGTGGAACCTAGGTCTGTTTCTCATGCACTTGAGGATCAAAGTTAGGTGGAGGCTATGCAGGAGGAAATGCAGCAATTCTTGTTTCAAAATGTTTGGGTTCTGGTTGACTTACCAGATGGGAAGACAGCTATCAATACCAAATGGATTCTCAAAAACAAGAAGGATGCACGGGGAATTGTTGTCAGGAATAAAGCTAGGCTTGTCGCACAAGGACACACTCAAATTGAGGGCATTGACTACACTGAAGTCTTTGCGCCTGTTGCCAGGATTGAGGCCATTCGTCTGTTTTTGGCCTTTGCTTCGTATGTTGGCTTTACGGTGTTCCAGATGGATGTAAAGAGTGCATTTCTCTATGGAAAAATTGACGAGGAAGTGTATGTTACTCAAACTAAGGGGTTTGTTGATCCACTTCATCCCAAGAAAGTCTACAAGGTGGTCAAGGCTCTTTATGGGTTACATCAGGCTCCTAGAGCTTGGTATGAGCGTCTCTCCACTTTCTTGTTAAAGAATGGCTATAGAAGAGGTACTATTGACAAAACACTATTTCTTCGGCAGAATTCCAAGGATATTATCCTTGTTCAGGTTTATGTGGACGACATTATCTTTGGTTCTACAAGGAAGGAGTGGTGTGATGAGTTTGAATACTTGATGAAAGGCGAATTTCAGATGAGTGCCATGGGAGAACTGTCATTTTTCCTTGGTCTTCAGGTCAAGCAACAATCGGATGGGATTTTCATCAGTCAAGATAAGTATGTTCATGAGATTCTTCAGAAGTTTGACATGGATCCTCTTAGACCAGCAGCAACTCCTTATGAAGTTGCTAAAATCAAACTTAAGAATGAGCCAGATCCCCCGGTAAATGTTCATATGTACAGGTCTATGATTGGCTCTCTCATGTATTTGACTGCATCACGTCCGGACATTATGTTTGCCGTAAGTGTTTGTTCTAGACACCAGGTGACTCCAACGGTTTCGAACTTAAATGCAGTGAAGAAGATTTTCAAGTATATCAAGGCTCAACCTAAATTGGGTCTATGGTATCCTAGAGAATCTCCCTTTGTTCTTGAAGCCTATAGTGATAGTGATTATGCTGGTTCTAATAATGATAGGAAGTCTACTACTGGTGGTTGTCAATTTTGGGTCGTCGGCTTATTTCATGGCAATGTAAGAAACAGACAATCGTAGCTACTTCTTCAACAGAAGCTGAATACGTTGCGGCTGCTAGCTGTTGTGGTCAAGTCTTATGGATCCAAAATCAGATGTTGGACTATGGTTTCAATTTTATGAATACCAAAATTTTTATTGACAATCAAAGCACTATTTGCATTGTGAAGAATCCTGTCTTTCATCAGCGGACGAAGCATATTGAGATTCGGCATCATTTTATACGCGATGCCAATAAGAAGAAGCTGATACAGGTTCTTAAAGTTCATACGGATGACAATGTTGCTGATTTGCTGACTAAAGCTTTTGATGGTCCTCGGTTTAACCACTTGGTGGTTAATATTGGGATGGTCAATCCTTGAGGTCTAGGATTGAGGGGAGGCAAAGCCTAAGGGGAGGCTTTGTGTACATATTAGGTCCGTCTAACTTATACATAGTATTTAACAACATAATTTCTTGGTTATGATGGTGTGTGGTACTTCCGATGGAGGATTTTTGCTCTCTTCTGGTGGATATGGCCTTACATGACTGGCTTCTGGTCCTTTTTGGTCAGCTTCTAGTTATGATTGGTTGCCTTCTGGTGGTTTAAAATCCTTCCATGTCTAGTGGTGTTTGGCTATGGGTACTGGTACTGGTCTGGCTACTGTTCATTCTTTTTTTCCTTTGTTAATCACGTTTTGCTCCTGGTCTGACTATTATGTACTTTGACTTTTGGTTAACGCTCCCAATACTGGTATTTACAAGTTTGAATTCAGCAAATAAATTGGGGGTAAGTTATTATGTTAAAAAGGGCAAGTGGTTAGTATGCCATTATGGCTTAATATGAAAGGGCAAACCCCCATTAATAGGGGTCAATGAACAGTTACTACTTTCTTCCTATATGGTCAACATACACCCTTGACTCACTCATTACAATTAACACACACACAAAAACCGCTTCTACTCTCTACATCCCAATCCCAATCCATCAATTCATCAAGATCCATGGCTGCTCTTGCTTACCAACCCGCTCATAATCGTGTTGCTTATCTGGGTGATGGTCCGAATCGTGAACATTTTGCTGATATCTTGGAGTTTATTGAAGCTTCAAACTTAAGGTTTGCATTTACTGTTTGTCCTACCATATATGATAGTGTGGTACGTCAATTTTGGGCGTCTGCTGAGCTGGTGAATGTGGCTGGACGTCCACGAGCACTCCATGCTACCATAGATGGACGTGCTTATGTGGTAACTGAAGCGTCTATTCGCTCTTCTCTTCATCTTCAGGATGAGGGGGGTGTTGTATCACTACCCAATTCAGAAGTATTAGAGGGTATGGCTGCCATAGGTTATGACCATGGGGGGAAGTTTAACTTCCAAAAGAATAGGTTTTCCCCTCAGTGGAAGCTTCTGGTTCACTATTTAATCCATTGTATGAGCCCCAAGTCGGGGAGTTGGGATGCGTTCCCTACTCCTTTGGCTACTGGTCTTATATATTTAGCCCAGGGTAGAGTGTTTAATTTTTCTCATTATCTATTTGAGGGGATGGCTAGTAATTTGTCAACTGCTGGTTCGAGGAAGAAATTTCTTATGTACCCTAGGTTTCTTCAACAAATTCTTGTGTGCATTCCACGTGATAGGACAGAGCATGTGCCATCTAAACTTACCGCTAAAGTGTATTACAACATGATGAATGGGTTTCCTGGGGATTGGAGGCCCCTGACTGAAGCCATGATGGGGTTGGCTCAGGGTCCTATGGGTCAGGAGGAGGAGGCTCCTGAGTTGGTTGTGATAGATGATGACCCCATGGAGGAGGAGGAGGCTCCTACTGGTGGTGCCACTCCTGTGGTAGAGGAGGAGCTAGTTGAGGAAGTGGTGGTTGAAAAACCATCCCCTTCCAAGGCTGGTCCTTCCTCCGTTCCACATCAGTCTCCATTTGTGGAGACTCCACCTCCTAGCCCTGCCCCACACTCGACTGATATCCCATTTGATGCTAGTTCTCCACAGGTTGACCCAAATGTTGCTTCGGGCTCCCGTGATGCTTTCCCTGATCCAAGTTCTCTTGGGGGGCAGGCGGAGGAGCCTACTACACTGACATCTTTGCTCGATCTTTTGCACAGGTACCATGAGAGGATGATTTGTTTGGAAGCTGACTTGAACCAACATCGGAAGCTTACAAGGGAGTTTGTTCTTCCTCTGGCCGATTGTATAAAGGTATTGGAGAATCAACAACGTCGTCGCAAGAAGCATGTGGTCCTTTCAGATTCTGAGGATGAGGGTGCGGAGAATGTTGAGGATGGCTTGACGTTGCTGGCAAAGGCTGCCTTTGCTGATAAAGTTTATGATGATCTGCCCGGTCCTCCAATGTCCTCCAATGCTCCTTCTTCTAGTGCTATTCCCCCTTCTATGGATGGTGATTCTGATGCTGCTGCTGGTCCTACTGCTGGTATCTTTGTTACTACCACCACCACTCATGCTTCCACCACCACACCTGTTACCACCACTCATGTTCCTGCTAGTACCTTTGTTGATCCCACCATACCTACTGCTGCTACATCTGATGTGCCATCTTCATCACCACAAGTTCCTGCAACACAACCTAATCCTACTTCTGATGCAGCTCCTAGTGGTTCTTTGGGTGGACATGTTCATGAGTCTACTTCTACTGCTTCTCCTGCTGTTGCTGAAGTTAAGGTGAAGGTTGAATCAACTCCTTCGGCTCCCACGCCTCGACGTTCCACTCGCCAGAAACTTGCTCGTCGTGTTCGCCGTGGTAAATCAGTTCCTTTTGAGAAGCGTGATCCTGAGAACTTAATTGATGCAGCTTCGGATAGCGATTCTGACTTACCTTTGGGCAATGGAAGCATTACGGGTTATACGGTTGAGAGGTCTACAACACTTCCTGGTGGCGTCTCCCATCGGATTACTTTGAGTGATGGGACTGTGCGATTGGTCACGGGTTTGCAGGGTGTGTTATCGTGGGCTGACCGTATGGATCTTATGGCGTTGTTTGGGCTTGTTGATTCTAGTATGCCATTTGACCCCATGGCGGTGTCTTCCTGGCCTGGTATCCGTCTTTGGACCGATCTCAAGCTGATGTTGGATCCTCCTCCATCTGCTACTGCTTTGGGCGTATGGAAGGATCAAATGCAATGGGAGATTATTCGCTGGAAGCTATATGCTGGATGTGGAGTTCATGTGTTGGAATTAGAATCTGGTCATGTGGTGTTTATGCTGACGGATGTTGTGTATCCTTTGACTATTTCTTCCATGGAAGCAATGTTGGCAAGTCACTTGCAGATTTCTACTGCTCCTTCTGGGAATGAGTCGAGTATGGCCACATCTTTGGTCGAGGGTATTCAAGCACGGTTGCTAGCGGATAAGAAGGCAGCTTCTGGTATGTAAGGTGACTGGGTTGTAAGTGTTTATACTTTGAATTTTTGTTCTTGTTTTGATTCTTTTCACCAATATGTACAGTGATTGGTGAATTTTATTCTTTATAGTTAAAAAAAAATATATAAATAAACAAACAAACTAAATAAATAAAAAATATATATATATATACTTTTTATATAATATCTGCTTATACTTTAACACAGTTTAGCTTTTATACTTGTACATAATATCCCTTGGCTGTTTCAAGATGTGGTTCCTGGTTTGAGTTTGTTCTGGTACTTGGTTTCACTTGGTGTTGGACGTGGTCCACACAACAAATGGTTCTCAACTTACCATGTCTCATCGACAAGAAAAAGTTGATTCACCTTGAGGGTACGGCTCCTGGTGCGATTCTCAAATCCGTTGATGGTTGCCAGGTTACCCAAAACTGGATGGTTTTCACTTGCCATAGTCTTGGACTGAAAAGTGGCTAATCCAAGGGGGTACGGCTCTTGGTAAAGATCTTATCAAATCCGTTGATAGCTGTAATAGCTTGCTTAAAGCTATAGGGTGTTCAACTCACCGATGCTTCATTGCTAAGAGTTGGCGAGTCCAGAGGGGTACGGCTTCTGGTAAAGACGCATCAAATCCGTTGACGGCTGTGATGGTTTGCCTAAAATCATCAGGGTACTCCCACTCACCATTGATTCACGTTCTAAGAGTTGGGCTGGGTTCTAGTCTCCCAGGGTGATGTTTATTCCACCAGAATGACTAGCTAGCCCAAGAGCGAGCAGCTACTTGGTAAAGGCTCATCAAATCTGCTCATGTTGCTGAAAAGATTCAACCTGATGCTGATTTGTTACAAGCTTTGGAGAAGCTTCTAGTGTTTCATGCGGCTGTTCGTCTGATTCTTATCTTGTTGATGTTGCTATTTGTTTTGCTGATACAATCCTCGGGCTTTCTTTGCACGTTTTCCGGGAAACTTGAACTCAACAGGTCAAATTCAAGTTTAGGGGAGGATTGTTAGGACCATTGTACGAGTTATATGTAATAGGTAGACTAGGAGGTATGTAGTTCCTCGTGGTCCTAGTCGTAGTAGGAGCAAGTCCTGCTCCTGGTCCTAGTCGAAGTCAAACTTTATTAGTTACTTAATATTCTGTCAGGATATGCATGAGATATGTTAGGAAAGGATATGCATATCAGTTTTACACGTTTTCTTTAATGATGTATTAGGGTTTCCTTGTAGTATAAAAGGAACCTTAGGCAGAAGGGTTAGACATACCTTCACAAAACGTATTTCTAGTCTTTATCAATATTAGAAATCCTTAGAAAGGATCAAGTCCTTATAGTTATTCTATTTCTCTTGTTTATATTTGTATTCTACATTCATATTGTGTATAGAGTCTCTTTGTGATTTGACTTGTGATTACAGAAGTCATTCACCGATCCTGACAGGCTGCAAGATCTACATCTAGTAGACCCAACACTATGCTCTTCAACAAACGATAAATCAATGTTTATATACTTAAGGTATTTTTTCCATTCAGAATCATCATTCATAGAAAAAATTATGTTTACTTTCTTCATGGTGATGTTGACCCATTTTTCATTTCTAGCATGATTCTTTCCCATCGTGAGTTCATCATTAGCTAGAGCCATCAACTCTTGATATCTGACTTCTTCATCATGTGAAGACACTTCTTCATCATCCCAATCAAAAGTTTCAGCCACCAGACCTTTAGCTTTGGTTTGAGTAGGTTTCCGAGCCTGAGTATTTGAAGGCCCAGCCTCAAGCAACGCAAGCTTTGCTTTGATTTTCGTATACTCAAATCTGTAATCCTTTTCAATTTTCTTATCATTTTGAAAACTTTGGTTGTTTGGAGAAGCCTGAATCCGTTTTTGGTGTAAACTTGGGTTAAATATTATTATTCACTGATGATGAATTTCGATTTCTATAAGAGGCCAAGGGTGGTTTTGAAAGACAATATTTTGCAAAGTGACCCTTTTTTAACACATCAAAAGTAGTCCACATTCTCAGTGGATTGATTTCAAGCAAATCTAGTTCTTTTGATAAAATGTTTTGAGTTTTTCAAAAGGGCTTTTTCATACAACTCTTGATTTAAGTCTCTTATGTATTCTGAGCTAGATCTCTCATCTACCTCATCATATGATGTTTCTTTAAAGTCATAAACAATTCCACTAGAATAAAAAGCAGTTGATATTTGGCCATTAGTTGGACTTGGGTTGATAGTAATCAGGTCTTTCTTAGACTCATAATGTTATCTTCATAGATGAACCTACCATAGATATCTGCAAGATCCTGAGTCTGAATATGGTTAGACAGTTTCATGCTTAGACAGTTTCACCCCGTCATTCGTTAGCTCATTGAGCAAGGTCTTGTATCGGGTGTAAGTTTGGGGAAGTGTTTCGGTTGGTTTGGCCCTGAAAGTGTTCAATTCGAGTTTCAGGTCCATAATCCGGTTTTCCTTAGTGTCAGACGGCCCTTCAAAGCAATGAACTAGGTCTGTCCATGTTGCCTTGGCCGTCTCACGCTCGATGAAAGCTTCCATAATATCGTCAGAGAGACGAGATATTATGATTCTTTTTAGATGTTGGTCCTGATTCTCCACTCTCCTATCATCGTCAGACCAATGGGACTCAGCTTTGTCATGACCTTCTGTTATTTTTGATTTGAATGGACTATCCTTAATACAAGTGATGTAATAGGGTTCCATTCCCTTTAAATAGCACAACATTCATTTTTTTCATTTGTTAAATTTTTCAACTTCCAATTTAGGGTGCGTTAACAGAGTAACTAGCTCCTTTCTTATTGACAAGTTGAGGTATATTACTTTCAGCTATAATGGATCAAGGTTTTAAAAACTTTTAAGCGGTAATAAAATGTTTAATAAACCTACCTCTTTGATACCACTTGTTAGTCCCTTGTAATTAGTGTTATACTTAATAATACTAAGTATAAACCCAACTTATGGTAAAGTAATGTAATAAACACACAACAATATAGTAAATAAGACACAAAAGGTTTTTCAACATTTAACTCTTATTATTCAAATAATTATTTTATATTATATGCGAAACTACAATAGGGATCGAATAGACAATGTGTGTGTGGTGATCTCCTCACTAACGAACAATATCAATCCTAACGATTTAATATGTTTGACGATTAAGTCAACATGAGTTTATAACTCAAGTGCTTTCTATCGTATTTGGAAGAGAGAATATGTTTGTGAATGTCTAATCATTGAGTGTACAAACTTAAATTCTCTCTTTTACAATGATTTATATTTATAGACTAAGGCTAAGAACGAGACAAGGAATTGCCATGTGCAATTCCTCTGTCATAGCTAAGATACAAGGTACATACTTGTCTTCTACCTATTCTAAGTATTAGGACAAAGTCTTTTACAAGTTCAGTAACCTTGTTAATCTACTTCAAACTTATCTCGCCTTTACTTCAGTCTTCGGGACATCATTGTTCCGTCAGGAAGATCGTATGGGGTTCATTAAGTCTATTGCCACAACTCACTGAACCCATCACTTTCTTCTTCGTCTCAGGTACATCATTCACTGAGTTTTGCTCGAGTCTTTCTCTTAGACTCGGGCTGAGCTCTCAAAAGCAACTCAATAAGTGACTGTTCACTCAGTGACTTTATAGTGTTCAAGGGTAATAAATGTACATAGGAATATTGTTATTCAAATCCACGAGTGAGACCATTAGACACTGAATTGACCTAACAAATATAGATCAAAGAGTATATGATGTTTCTGATTTACCAATGGTGAATCTAAGCTAAAAACATGATGAGCATGAGGATCCAAAAAGTATTCTTGAATCTGTTACATGCAACTCCAAAGATGAATAGTGGTGAATGATTTCTCTTTGTGAATAAATATAGTTTTATCTGATTAGTAGCGGATGTGATGGATTCATGTGTACCTTTGATGCGGTAATTTTGTAAAGTAAAGTTTATGATATATTCAAACTTGAGTAAAATGCACATATCGTACTTGGGGTATGTTCGGATTGCATATTTAGTAAATGGTCTTCTGAAAGTGCAGGCGGGCTCCCTGATCTTTTTTTTATAAGTGTTCACTTAAGTACTTTGACCGTAACGATCGTTTACCTTTGACCGTTAACCTTAGATGCTACAGGGACTGTTTTTTCCTTTTCCTTAAAAACCCATACAAACTGAAAATACTATTTAGGCCAAATCCCCTTTTCTATTGTGTTCTTCTTTGAACAACAGAACAACAACTTTTTCTTTGTTTTTTTTTCGAGCAGTAACAAAAAAGAATAACTTTTTTTTAATCCGAACAGTAAGTATAGAAAACCCATAAAAATCAAAACATATGATAAAATTTCGAGCAGATTAAGAAGATAAATTTGGTCTTTTTCATTAACGCCAAATCCCCTTTTATATATGTTTTGTTGCTACAGGGTTTGTTTAGAAGGTTAGATATGGGTTTCGAACTTATGATATGAGGATAAATTTTTTTGAAGATGGTTTTTATTTGTAATATGGGGATACTTCAAGATCAGCGCCTTTAATTTTTTTTAAGATAATATTTTTGACAGATAAGGCGATGTTGGTGAAGTGATGGTGTCGGTGATGGCGGCGACGAAGGTGCTGGTGTGATGGTGGCGGACATGGTGGTGATGGAGGTGTTGGGTTGATGGTGACGGTGATGGTGGCAACGGAGGTGTTGGGGTGATGGTGGCGGCGGAGGCGGTGATTGTGCAAGTGGTAGTGGTGATGTTGGAAGTGGTGATGTGTAAATAGAAGAAAAAGACAAAAAACCCTGTAGCAACAAAACATAACCGTTAAAGGTAAACGATCGTTACGATCAAAGTACTTAAGTGAACACTTATAAAAAGACCACGGAGGCCGGCTGCACTTTGAGAATACCAGTTACTAAATCTGCAATCTGGACATACCCAGGTACGATATGCATTTTACTCTTCTAACTTTGATGAGCTGGAGATGTCTAGATATCAACAATGTTCGTCACCTATACAATATGACACTACAAGACTCGTCACAATTGTTAGAAAAGACGTTGTTCACATTCAAATGGTCATCTACATCCTTTTTGCAACTTTTTCTCTAATACCCTTTTCTTTTTCCTTAAATAATCTTTACTATCTTTGTCATTTTGTAGGACATTCTATAATTGATTCCCTAAAGACGTTAAAGAGAACCCAAATCAGGTCTCTGATTAGATGAACTGATAGTGGAGGTATAAAAGAGCGGTTTGAGATTCATTTTAGATGAGATCAATGGCACACAAGTTTGTAATCTCCATCCGGGCTACTATTTATTGGTCAGTATAACGCTTCGAGACTTTTATGTTTGCCTCTATCTAGCCACAGTGTAATCAACTTTCAATAGTTAAAATTATGTGCGTTGCACCCTTCATGTTTATAGTTAATCAATAGGAAAAGACTCATGAAGGCATAGTTGTTGTTGATCAAAAGAGCCTAGAGATTGCATTCTTTATATCTTAACATAGCTCAGTGAACGAGTGCCTAAAAACTTTTGGTACTCAAGTAGATGCCTTATCTTCAATTTTTAAACCACTTTTAAGCATTTTAATAGAAATATATATATATATATATATATATATATATATATATATATATATATATATATATATATATATATATATATATATATATATATATATATATATATATATATATATATATATATATATATATATATATATATATATATGTATATATATATATATATATATATATATATATATATATATATATATATATATATATATATATATATATATATATATATATATATATATATATATATATATATATATATATATATATATATATATATATATATATATATGTATATATATATATATATATATATATATAGATAAAGGGTGCATATACACATTCTAACTCTAAACCTAACTTCAAACTAAAAATCAAGATAAACATATTAATAACTTAACCATTAGATCATTTTTAATCCAAACCTAAATTTAAATCTTAACCGTCCATTTCTTTTGTAACAAACTTTTGTAACAACTTATTAAAAACTCATTTTTATTTTTAATTTGAAATATCTTTTAACTCATTTATTTTTTTTATAATCTAATTTCACCATATTTTTAAAAATTTTGTTTTCTTTAATTCAACATCCATTTTGATATATTTACAAATTTTTTATTTTTTTTATTTTTAGTGATTTTATTTATTTTAATTCAACTTTTTTACATTTTAATGTTAATTCAATTGCTAAAAAATCGTCACTTATTAACCGTCACGACGTCACTTATTACCCGTCGCTGCATTGCGCGGGTACATGCTAGAATAAAATGAATACGCGTATAAAGTAAATGAAATCATTAGAGAAGTAATAAATGAAATCAATGCAAGTCTAGATCGATGTTGGTTAATGATTGTTGCATCGCTCGTAGCAAGATCAGCGTACAATGAACTATTCGAGAACAACCCCTCCAACGGACTTGAACTGCTCGCGTTCATATGTTTCTTCAAACATTTTCCGGTTCCACTGTAATTTCGCTACAACTTTAGTTTTCAATAAGATCACACTTAAAATACTTCAATTTAATTGATATGCTTGAGTTTGTTTCTAGACATATATAAACATATAATTAGTAAAAAATAATCTAGATAATGCTAGAATTTTTGACAGTATCTGACTTTACTGTTTGCAGTTAAAAAGTTACCTAGGAAGTGAGGGACAAAAAGTGATGACATAATCAACACTAGTACACGTGAAAGTGCTAGTAGCATCATCATACGCTTAGCTATACGACCTTGGACACGCGGTCTTAAATACCGGCGAATACGCAGTTGGTTGACAAGATTTTGGCGAACTAAACTCCGCTTTAAAACAATACCCAGTTCTCCCGAATGCATCACATGCGGTTTTACAACCAGCGCCTCCAGCCACCCTAAGTTCGGCTGGACACCTTTGGTTCAAGTCATCAACACACCTAGTGGTAGCACAATCACCAGAGCCACCGTTCACTTCCACAATCATTTGTATTTTGTACCCGTTGACTAAGCTAACATCGTAGAAGTCTTGGGTCGTGGTAGAGGACCCAAGGGTGAATTCAGCAAGGGTTGCTGGAGGGGTTGCTCCAGCATCGTTGCATTCTATTTGTCCAGACCCACAATCTCTGTTGCACATGATGTGGGCCCGGGTTTGGTGAAGTCACAACCGGTTCTACCCCAGAACCGACCAGACCATCCGGATGTAGCTTGAAGGGAATGTGAGTTCCCACTTATAAGCTCGAATCCGATTGTGTCAAGAACAGGTTGTCCGAGGATTCCGGGCCAAACTGTGTAGCTACACTTGTTTACAAATGTAAAAGTTGCACCTGAAGCTCTTGCAATACATTACAAGTAGTGGCGGATCCAGAATTTCTAAACATGTGTGGCACCAAAAAATTACCTCAAGAAAAAAAGGTACCATAGTTACACAACTTATATAGAAGTTAACAAAATTACCTTGACCGCTCTAAATCAATTTACCCTTCCGATCTCTCATTGATTGGAAACGCTTCATCACATTTTCATTTGTGACATTGATAAATACTTCTTTTTCTCTGCTACAAACTAGAGCATGATTCAAAAATCTATTACGCGTTCGATTACAGAGATTCGACTTTATCAACTTCATTGTGGTAAAGTTTCTTCCTCGTCGCCATCATCGTTACTTGTCGAAGAATGCTTTCTTTTATAATATATTTCCAGGGACACTAAAGCTTAATAAGTATCAAATATAAACTAATCACAACACAATAATTATTAACTACTTAAACTCTAAAATTCTTCAATTAAAAACCCTAAAAAATAGAAAGAACAAAATCAATAAATCACATTCTTACCACCAGATAAGCGCTAGTTATTGCTTTGTTGGATCACAAAAAGATCAAAGAGAATTTAACAAATAAGCGCAAGTTATTGCTCAATGCTCAATTCCTATTTTTTATTTACTTAGCCTTTTACACCTCCCTCCTCAGTAACTATGTAATCATGAATAAGAAAAAAACCATTAAATGATTTAGGGGTTAACCTATATTAGATACTTGGGCTTTACTTGTCTAACACATGATGGGTCATAACTCTCGGTAGTTTTCAATTTACATATCATTAACAAATTAATACAATATCTTCTTATATCTACGCATCTAGCACACTATTGTTGACCAACAAATACAATACAATATAAGGAAAAACATATTCTATGCGATATATACTACACTTCGCACGTCGAATCCGTATGTGGCACGTGCCACACGTAGCTAATGCTTGGCTCCGCCAATAATTACAAGAAAAAACTTTTAAAACAAAAAGATGTTACTAATAAGTATTATGACACAGTATAAAGTATAGTTTTGAGCCTGCAAGAACAATGTACCTTTGAGAATGAAGAATATCAAGAGTTTATGAACCAAACTGGATTGACCCATATGGGAAAATGGCTACTTATTTGTGCTGGAAAACTATGAACTTTAAATATCGACAAGAAGAGGTTTATAATGTGAATGAAATTTTGTAGAAAGAGATAGGAAGAAGGTTAAGGGGAAGTGTTAATGATATGAGAAGGTTGGCTATTTATAGACATTGTATGCCACCTGTCACCTGCCGACTTTAGTTTGTGAATGAAAGGAAAAGATATGCCCAAACACCTTTTGTTTTTCAGAAAAGCCAATGATAATGATTTTAAGTATTGATGTGATTTAATTTGGTATCTAATTTTAAAAAATACTCAGAGAATTTATGGACAGAATTGATACTCTACTAGGTATCTTTGCTAATGGTTAATCTATTATGTTTCTTCAAGGTAAATGGGTAGTTTATTCTTATTTAGAAGGTCATACTTTCTAAAGCATTGGGATTAAACAGGTGTGTTTTCATTGTGTTGTGTATGTTGGAGCATCATACAACAACAACAACAATATACTTAATCCTGTCGAAACGACGTATGGAGATATGAATCATAAACAGATCATACCCTTACCCCAAGGTTAAACCTGGGGAAGAAGAGACTACTTCCAGTGGGCTGTTGGAGCATCAATTGTTTAAAATCAAAATCAACTTTGACAATAGCCTTCTCAGCTAAGCCTTTAAACCAGCTCTGATCATGAAAATGTTTTGAATCTATAGCTTAGTAGATGTGAAGATGTGTAGTGGGTAGAATACATCTCCATTTGGACCAATTTATTATCAAAAACTTAGGGGCAGTTTGGTATATGGGGTTTCTTGGGTGTAGGCTCAAATGTCTTGAAATCAAATGTTTGGTAGAAATCTAATAGTTATCCGTACAAGACTTTGTCACAAATATCTACTTTGTGTAAATCCCACCTTAGGTGGTTGGTTTTTGTTAGCTTTACTGACAAAACAAGTATTATATATATTTTAAGAAATCTAAACCACATATTTTTTATATATAATTAGTAACTTATTAATTTATATTATTTGTATTTTATATAAATTTTAAAATAATATTATAAATTAATTTCAAAATAAATTACTTTTACTTTCTTTCTCTTACCTCATTTAATAAATCCTACATCAAATCAAAATCCAACTCAATCCTAAACCTTCAATTTTTTAAACCCACACCTAAAGTAAAACCCGTCTTCAAACCAAACGGACCCAAGAAATACTAGAAAGGGAAGAAACCCATATGTTTAAGTTCTAAATATTAGAATGAACATTTATCAAAATAAAATGGATATGTGTTCACTTTCAACTGAATGCAAGAAGAGCCACGCAAATTTGAAATTTTAGGACACAAGATTAGGAAATTGCATGTTCAATTTAGACATATTTTCCCCCTTTCTTTTATTCGACAAAAAAGTATTGGCCATGATACTAGAACCTATCTTTTTTCATCCAAAACAATCAGGAAACAGAACACAAACAAAGATTAGAAACAAAACTTGTAAAGGATTAGGTTAGGTGTAAGTGTGTAACCCTTTTGGGCCAATGAAACAACCAAGTTATAAGTAACCTGTTATCATGTGTTATTGTGTGGATAACCATGATCACGACTCGTAACTTATTATCTATCAATTTAAACATATATTAGGTTTTAAAGTTTTCACAGCTTTTTTGTTGCTCTTTAAAAACTTAGCAAAAGTTAGGTTGAGAACATTATTTATCTTAAAATTTGCAGGTTTAAAATATAATTTTTTTACTGTTGATGAGTGATTTTCTTTAAGAATTTAAATTCTTGCAACACAATATTTGAATAATCAGCTTGTTTAGTTTTTTAAGAAAGGTATTTAAGCATTTTGAAATATCCGATGCAATGAAGGGTGAGCCATCCCATCACCCTCACCCTCACCCTCACGCACCACCCTCATTCTCCCTCACGCGTGACCCAAAGAAAAAAAAGAGTAGCGACCACTTTCATCATTCATTTTTTTGTTGGTAAGTATGTAAGGATATTTTATGAAGTTTGTTTGTATAAAATGAATACGATTAATGATAATAACCAATAAATTGAAAGGTAAGTGACAACGTATAGTTTTTAGTCGGGCTATAGACCCGACTCCTGGGTACTAACCGTATGTTGGAGCATAGTTTGGCTAGGCCGGTTCGACGACTCTCCTGGGCCGTTCGTCGTCTTCCCGGGTCCTGAGTAATGCTGCAAAGGTAAACCGGTTAGACGTGGACCCGAGGCCGGAGCCCCGGGGTCCACCTCTGACGGTCAAGTTAGTATACGGTCGATATATTGTATAAGAGGTGTGGTTAAGAGAGAGAACCTGATCTAGAATGAGACCCCTAGCCTTGTTTATATAGTGCTAGGGTTTCTTGAAGGATAAGTTAGGTGTGTGGGGGCCGCGGGCCTGTTGGGCCGGGCCGAATACCGATTGTACGTCAACATGTCCCCCAGTCTAGTATGATATGGTCCATGATCATGTTATGCTAGACTCATTCGTGTATCATGCTCACTAAACAACCGCGTGCGGCTTGCTGCTAGCACATCCTCGTGGGTTGTCCGTAACATATGGCTCCACTCGTAATGGGCTTCCTTTAGCAAAAAGATGTTGGGCTGGGATTGCGAATAGTGCGCATAGCCACTATACGCCATCAAGATCCCTAGCCTTGTTTATATAGTGTTAGGGTTTCTTGAAGGATAAGTTAGGTGTGTGTGGGCCGCGGGCCTGTTGGGCCAGGCCGAATACCGACTGTACGTCGACAGCGTCAAGGCCTAGGAGGCCCAATAAGCCTGACAAGAAGAATTGTAACCACTGAAGGATTGCATGTGCTGCATGGATCAACACGTTTTGTTATATCCGATGCAATGGAAGGTGAGCCATCCCCATCACCCTCACCCTCACGCACCACCCTCATTAAAACCCGACTCCTTCACGCATGACCCAAAAAAAAGTAGCGACCAATTCTATCATTCACTTTTATGTTGGAAAGTATATAAGGATATTTTATGAAGTTTTCTTGTATAAAATGAATACGATTAATGATAATGACCAATAAATTGAAAGGTAAGTGATAACGTATAGTCTTAGTCGGGCTATAGAACTGACTCATGGGTATTAACCGTATTCAATCCATTACTAATGGGTTAGACATCGTCAAGGCCCACGAGGTCCAATAAGCCACTGTCGCACGCGGCTGCACAAAAGCCGCACTCTGACCGCACGCGGTAGAGCCAAACATAATCATAATCTAATAAGGATTATGATTCACCTAGGCTAAGAGGATATACATTCTCCTTATTTACGTGATAAGGATCTGGTTGTATATGGTAATTATCTCTTGCTTAGGCCGCAAGATTATGGAAGCCCAATGAGAGTTTCACCGGTTATAAAAGGAACCCCCGAGGTTCAACAAAGTTATGATCTACAATATACTAAAACCTTTACTAATCCTTTCAAATCGATTATTTACTCTCACCCTGGAGTCTAATCGTGGGATACATTCCCACGGTAAGCCTAACTGTGTCTATTCTTTAGTGTGCAAGGTCTTCGTACAAATTCACTTAGTGCAAGATCCAGAGTCCTCAACACCCGAATTAAGCCTAATTCGAGTCAAGAACGGTCTATCCAACTTTTGTATCAACAAGTTGGTGACATCCGTGAGACCCTACTGTAACATCTCGATATGACAAAGGGTGATGCGTTTAACCAAAAAACGAGCGACAAGAAGGCGTCGGCAACTGACGCACATATCACGTTCGCCGAGCTAACCCCTGGGACAACCAGTGGGGGAACAGCAGGAACGTCGCAAATCTGCCTCCACAAGGAGCTACTTCGCCGTTCTTTACTCCCGTACCTACACTTGGAGGGAGTATCCCTAATCTAGGATCAGCTCCACCTCCTCCTAAAAAGGATAAACGGAAACAGCCCCATATGAAAACAGAGGATGACACGATTGCTTCCACCAAGGAATGGAGTCTATATGAATACGTCACTCACAATTTTGACACTCTTATCCCATTTGTCACCGCGCGCATGAGGACCGAGCAAACCAAAGAGCAAGCCACAACAGACCTAGAAGAACGGTCGTGATAACGCTCATATTATACATGTTTGCATGTGCGTTATCTGTATATATTTAGGTTAATATATGAACTTTTGATACTTAATAGAGTTTATTTGATGTTATAGGTTCCAAGGACGTGCCGTGGAAGAAATGGTAGAAAACATGAAGATTTGAAACTTAAATGAAGATATAAAGTCAAGCTTGTGATCTCCCAACACCTTTCACTGTTTTGGTCATATCTTGAGCATACAAACTCCGTTTTAGTTGGTTCAAGCGGCCACGGAAAGAGAAAATAATTATCTACAACTTTGCTTCATGGTCCAAAGCTGGAAATGATCAAAAGTGCACCACACAGTCCAAAAAGTGCGGGACACTTTTCTGCAACTCTTGGAACGTTCTAGACGCGCAATTGTGCGGCGCACCTCTCGGTTGTACGACGCAAAAATGACCCCTCAAATGTGCCGCGCACATTTGACTGTTGGGATTAAAATGACCAAGTCCCTAGCCACTGACAAGTGGAGTTCTAAACGCTGACAAGACATATTGTAGCCGCTGACAAGAAGCCACTAACAAAAAGAATTGTAACCACTGAAGGATTGCATGTGCTGCATGGATCAACACGTCTTGTTATATTAGGAAGATATGTTCAAAAAAGTTTATTTTCTATATTTATCTATTCCTAGAATAGTTGATCCTTAGCTTTCCGTTCAAGGTATTATTAATCGTTTATTATTAATCGATTTGAAAGTTTGGTATATGTGCTTTGTTAATCTGTTCTTTGCTCTAAGTATTAAATCCTGCATACTACTTAGAATGTCGAATACACAAAGTTTCTCTACGTATTATACTTGATCTAATCTCGATAATACAAAGATAATCGATCTAAGTTTGGGATCAACAAGTGGTATCAGAGCTTGTTGAGGAACTTTGATCAAAAGAACAAAACCCTAAGTCGCACAAAACCCTAATCACAACAATCACCATGTCAAACCTATATGATAACTAATCAAACCCTACTCATCCTGCTAACTACATCAAGATCCCAATCCTTGACCCTGACAACTTTAAATTATGGGAATTCCAAATGAGGACATATCTCCATGTTGAAAATTATGTCCTCTAGGAAATCATTGAATTTGGAAACTCTTATAATCAAGCACAAAATATTGCAGAGGCTAAAGCACAGAGACTTAAAGATGGTAAAGATGAGTTTGAAGGTTTCAGTGCTCAAGATGGAAGAGCTACTTCTGCTGATGAAATTTCTACAAGAAGGAATGACATGAAGGCACTCAGTTGTCTTTAATTGGCTCTTGGCCAAAAGGAGCAATTTAAGTTTGGAAGGTATGAGACTGCTCAAGAGCTTTGGCAAGCAATCACAACTAACTTTGGTGGTAATAAAGACACTCTTAAGGAAAGGAAGAACAAATTAGTAAAGGAATTCACAACCTTCAAAGCTCTTTCCAATGAAAAGTTGTGTGAGGCTAAAAGTCGTCGACAAGAACTTACTAGTAAATTGTAATTCATGGGATTGCAGTTTGAAGATGAAGACATCAATGCTGCCTTCCTTGGTGGTCTTGGTGAAGGTTGGCATGTACATGCCAATGCGATCTTATGCACAAAGAGTCACAAGAACACAACTCTTGATGACATCTACAATCAATTGAAGACCATTGAGCCTCAAGTGTTGAAGAGACATGGAAGTACACTTGCTTTAAACTACGGAAACATGGTGTTTGTTTCCAACAATGGGTACACAGCCGCTGACAATGCATCTTTTGTTAGTGGATTGAATTATGTTTCTACTGACACACCATATTTGACATCTTCAAATGTCAAACCTACTGGAATTGACTTGGATACTATGTGTGCATACATTGCTGCTTTTCTCAATGGTTCTCAAGTTATGTATTAGGATTTAGAGCAAATAAGTGATGCTACTCTTGAAGATATGGACATCAACTGGAATATGGCACTTAGTAGCATAAGAGCCTACATAATCTACAAGAAATTTAACAAGAAGCTTACATTCAACAAAGGTGAATCTGCTGGATTCGACAAATCCAAGTTTAAATGATTCAACTATCATAGAATGGGTCACTTCAAGAGGGAATGCAAATCTCCACTCAGGAATGATGGAGGAAAGGATACAAGTCGAACCCTCAAGATAGAGGATGCTGCTTCAAAGGCTATGGAAGCCATGCAGAACATTGATGGAGTTGGATGGGATTGGAGCTTCATGGGAGAAGAGATTGAGCAGAATCAAGTATTGTTGGCTAATGAAGAAGAGCATGTTCAGTTTGCTCTTATGGCAAAATCTTCATCATCTTTTTCATATGATAATGAGGTATATAATAATCCTTTTTGTAGTAAACAGAGTAGGAAAAACACTAAAAGTCTTAAAGCTGAAGTATCAACCTTAACTCAAAAAAATTTAGATGTTGAGGCCACATTAAGAAATTATAAAAGAGGTATTGCACAATCTGATGGGGTGGTTGTTAAATATAGGAAAATTGAACTTGACCTTAAGGACAAAATTAAAGTTCTAGAAAGAGACCTAAGACTTATTAATGAGTTTAAAGCAAGTTTAATAGAGTCTAAAACTAAATTACTAGTTAAAATAGATGAGGACATTAAGTCTAAGGAAAACATGGGCTTTAAAATTGAAAATTTTGAAAAAGCCATTGAAATATTGGACAAGTGTGTGAGTAAGCAACACAATTACAAGGATATGTTTGGGATTGGCATACAAGAAAAGGAATATGCTGCTGTTCCACCTCCTCCTGGTGATTTATACGGGGTTTCTAGGAGAAAATATTTGTCTAGAACTAGTATACTAGAATTCCAAGAGAAGGTCTTTACTCCTCCAACAATCATGGTTGACCCCATTCTAGAATATGAGAGGAAGAAAACAGATTTGGAACAGTGGAAGGCTGCAAACCCCTTTCTCTTTGTTAAAGGAGGTATGTTAAGTGAAGAATCTAGTGATGTTAAGCCTATTATAGTGACTAACCCCTTAATGGTAAAACTGTTGACCTTGGCTCTCCTACCGAAAATAAATCTAGTGTTAAATATGTAGAGATGTCAATGGATTGGAATATAATCAATTTATACCTAGGTTTGTGTCTAAAAAGGCTTGTTATACATGTGGAAGCTTTACTCATTAAGCTTATAATTGTCACAGTGGATACAATGTATCCACTGACAAGAGTACACCTACATTTGACCATCAACCATTTGCCTAATCAAGACCTCAAGCTACTAGACCTGCTCTTTACTTTTTAAAAGAAACTAATACTCATGGCCAAAGACCCTTTCAAAAGACTCAGACTTGGTCTAACAAACAGTGGGTTCCTGTAGCAAACCATAATCTAGCCTCTGACAAGGCATTTCTATCCATTGACAGGAACGCTTTACCCTTTGACAAGGCAAAGCTAGTCGTTGACAACCCTAGATTTGGTAGCATTATTCCAAAGCTAGCTGCTGTCAGACCTTACACTAGACCATATACCAACATATATCTGGATAATAAGGGACAAGGGTCTAAGGCATCATCTCACCTAACATGGAAACCAAAACAGGAACAAAACTCTAACTTTGATAGAATTTCAATGACTTGCCACAGATTTAAATAATTGCAAAAATCAAGATTCGCTAGCCGGCCGGTCGACCACCTTCTAACTTGTAATCGTTCTAGGCGGGATTAATCGGTAATTATCGGATTGGAATTTGTAGCAAATTTTTGGTATTTTTGGCAAGTTTTGGATATTTCTAATGAGTTTTAGGTATTTTCGGAAATACTATTCTTAATATATAACTGATCATACATGTAAATAGTTATTATAAGTGATAAACATAAGTCTATAGTGAGTTTTCGGTATTTTCGGCCAAATTCGTAGGGTTTCGGCAAGTTTGACATCCCTTGACCGTCGTTGATCATATTTGACCGCCATTAATCGCCTTTTAATTAATCGGCAAGGTTGAAGGCCTTGTAGCTATTAACCGGCGATTAATCTCCCATGTAGACCTTGTTTTGCAACGTTGCCCATTGGAAATAATTGGGTGTTTAGGCCACAAAGGGATGAACAAGGATTTATGGTGAGAAATAAGGCAAGTCTAGTTGAATAACTAGATAGATCCAAGTCTGAAAAGGCTTGGATCTCCAAAGAAAACTAATTTGTTTTCTTTATGTGCAGAGTGTTCAAAAGTAGGTCAATGATCATGGATATTTAGACAGTGGATGCTCAAAGCACATGACGGTGAAGGAGAATTACTTATCAAACTTTACTCCAATTAGCAATGGTGACATTGCGTACTTTGGTGGTAGCAAATGAGTCATATCTGGAAAAGGTACCATTGTCACCAACAACCTGAAGTTTAAGGAAGTCTTTTTGGTAAAAGAAGTTGGATATAATTTGTTTAGTGTGTCACAAGTCTGTGACAACAAAAATAAAGTTTTGTTTACAGACACTGAATGTTTAGTGTTAAGTAAAGATTTTGTGTTGCCCACTGAAAAGTTCATTAAATATAAAACACCTAGGCAGAAGGACATGTATAATATTAATCTCAATGCAATTAAAATGAACAATAATGAAACATGTTTATATGCTAAGGCTTCAGTGGATGAGAGTAATTTGTGGTACATAAGGTTAAGGAATTTAAATTTTAAGAACATGAATAGACTTGTTAGACATGATCTTGTCAGAGAATTACCCTCAAATGCCTTTGAAAATGATCATACTTGTGTTGAATGCTTAAAAGGCAAACAACATTTTGCTTCCTTCAAGTCTAAGACTATTAAGACTGACTCTAAACCCCTTCATTTGCTTTATATGGACCTATTTGGACCTACATCAGTAGATAGTCTTAATTGTAAATCTTATTGTTTTGTGATCACTGATGACCATTCTAGGTTTACTTGGACCTTCTTTTTAAGTAAGAAGAGTGAAACATTGATGAGATGGCATTTATACATGATCTCATCGTTCTTTTCGGGCTTTAAATGCATAAAATGTCATCAAAATATCATATATATTCTTGTGTTTGTTTACTTGTGTATTTTAGGTATGGATATCGTGAAAAAGACAAAAGATCACAAGAAACAAGGAAAATCAAACACGAGAAACGAAGCCGCACAATGAACCGGGCCCTAGTTTGTTATTTCTCAAAGAAAAAACCATTGAAGACTTGAATATGTACAAGAATGATCCCTCATTTATGAATAAATGACACTTAATACCCTTGTATATTCATAATTACAAGTTTGGTCCCTTAAGTTTGTCAAAATGACAAAAAGGTCCTCCAACTTTGAAGAATTGGCAAGTTTAGTCCCTCAACAAATCTAGATTGTCAATAATGGTCCCTCATGAAGTCAAATATCCAATGAAGACCTTCAAAGATGAGAAATGTCCAAGATCAGTCCTTGAATTATCCAAAATTGGCAAAACAAGTCCTTAAAATATTTAAACCAAAGTTTTGGGGCAAATATGTGAAAATGGAAACTTTATTAACAAAGGTAATGTAAAGATTTTGCTAGGTTCAATTGTTTGTTTCTCGGTATCTTAACGAATTGATTTCCGGATTAAAGTACGACTCAGTTGTTTCTGGTGAAAAAGAATATTTTTGGTTGTTTTTAAAATAAAAGTGCAAAACAATTAAAGTAAATGACTTTGTAAAGTAAATCTAATTCTAATTTAAAGTAAAGGGCGAGTATTTAAAAGCGTGACGAGAAATTAAAAGGCACTAAACGTAAATAACGCAAACTTAAAACTATCTAAGGCAAACTTAAAACGCAACTAAAACTTAAACTAAGGCAAGACTAAGATAAATCTAAGGCAAGTAAACTTAAAGTGCAACTAAATAAAAAGGCGGGAAAAATAAAGCTTGAAAAATAAAAACAGAAAGTTAAAAACAGTAATTAAAAGAACCTGAAAAATAGCTCATCCGGAATAATACCCTCATGCGGAATAAACATTCATCCGGAATGTCACCTTAGTTCGGAATGTTCTTCTTTACTCGGAATATCAACCAAAGCCCTTGATCCGGAATAAATTGCTTACTCGGAATATGTCACCTATCCGGAATAACTTCTCTATTCGGAATAAATCCTTGATGCGGAATATTGCCCTTGATCCAGAATATCTCTTGATCCGGAATAATATTCCAAATAGAACTCTTGATCCAGAATATGTCACTTATTCCGGATGGAAGCCCTTGATTCGGAATGTTCAGTTGATGTGGAATATTCTGTTGATTCGGAATGTTCAGTTGATGCGGAATGTTTGCTGATCCGGAATATTATTCCGAATAAAGCACCTTGATTCGGAATGTTTTAATATTTTGAATAAAGCACCTTGATTCGGAATATTCTGTTGATCCAGAATGAGAGGTTGATCCGGAACTTTTGGTTGATCCGGAATATTATTCCGAATAAAGCACCTTGATTCGGAATGTTTTAATATTCCGAATAAAGCACCTTGATGCGGAATAATAAATATTCCGAATAAACTCAATGGATCCGGAATATCCAATATTCCGGATGAACACCCTTTGAAATCCTTCACTCGGAATATCTGGGGAAGAACAGAACCTGGGAATTCACAGTAACAGACACACGAAGAACGAGGGATACCAAGATATACACGAATCTAATAAAAACTAAACAAATCCAACCACAAGATTAAATCAAACTAATGAATAAACATCTATTAAGCATAAATAATCAATCCAAAACAATCAAACTAACAAAACTAACCACAATAATCAAAACCCACTTAACTAAATCAATAAAAATCAAGAACATGAACATAAACAATAAAGAATGAAGATTAAGATCAAATAAAGAAAGGTAGATAAGAGATTAACAATAAAAATAAAGATTGACAAGAATTAAAAGAACACTTACTTGAAATTAAAGGTAATTAAGGTGCAAGACATGTATTTAAATTGGACAAGAAATTAAATGACATGTATTTAAATGTGCAAGTAAATAAAATGGAAGAAATAGTGTGTCAAACTATCCAACAAAAACAAATGATTAAGATCCTAAACTATATATAGGGGAGGATTAGGAAGTGATTAGGAAGCTTCCTCCCCTCTTTCATTTCTTCTTAATTGCATGATCAAGTCCTTAAGCCTTTAATCTTCTCAAATCTTGGACTTTAATGACTTTTGGCTCGGGATTTCTTTGAACTCGTCTTGTAATTCTTCAATAAATTAGACTTGAGTTCTTTGGCTTTAAGTAAACTTCCGTCTTTTGACTTTTTCTTCGATAAATCTTCAGAATTGGTCTTGGACTTCCGTTCTTTTTGCACTCTTGACTTCTTGACTTCGCCTTTCGTCTTTTTCTTCGATAAAAGCCCGTGAATGCTCGTGTTTTCTCCCCTTTTCACAATTTCGTCCTAAATCACAACAAAAACACAAACCACACATAATTCCGACATAAATGACATAAAATACACGTTTTGGCTCGGTTATTATTGTAATTAAGTGGTAAAAAAGATGGGTGTTTACACACCTATCAAATCCCCTACACTTGACCATTGCAATGTCCTCATGCAATGCATTAGTTACAAAGCACGTTTACACTTTTCATCATAATCAATCCACATTGGCCTTTATTAAAGAGATAGAAAATTATAAACATTCAAAGTAATGAAATCAAAAAGCATACCTTGGGTTTTGAAAATGTTATGAATAATCATCATCCTCAAGTTCACTTTCTCCAAACCAAGCTTAAAAACGAGATCATTGTTATTATAAGTTAGCAAACTAACACGAACTCATGTGGGCCAATTATTCACTTAGACTCCCTTATTCCTAGGTGTATCTATTATATTTTATTGTTGTCTTGAATGATCACGAGGATGCATTGTTGACTTATTTCGATAGTTATTTAGTCCGAAAATAAAGTGAACGATTTAATCAATAGTTAGCTAAAGGACAAAATCTTTTAAAACTGCTTCTCGGGACCTCAATAAGTTCATATCTTGGCATAACTCGCTTCACGATTTGAGACCTTTCTCGGACTGATATTTGGCAGCGACTTCATACTTCAATTCTTGAGAGACGTTCATGAAATAATGGTCTTCTCTTCATAATAGGAATTTCTTCACTTGAAGTTTTGAGAGATTCTTCATACTTTGACCACGACTTCTTCATTTTTCTCCAATCTTTATTTTGGACTTTGATATACAACGATCCGCCTCCTTTTTTACTTGGATCTATTTATCCTCATACCTTGCTAGGGTCTTTTCGGATACACTTCTCCATGACTTTTGGGGAGTTTTTGCTTTTCGTCGTTTGTCTCGATCCTTCATATTGATTTTCGATAAATGATTCTTCACATCACTTGGGATCTTTAGCAACAAAATGTAGCCCTTATGTCTTGTTAGGACCTTTTTGGTCTCGCCAATCTTCGCACCCCGCTTCAATAATTTATGCCTTGGATATGAACTCTAATCCATACCGAGCAACTTTTAAACGATCTTGGGCTAGAAGCTAAGTAACTTTTCAAATTGTACAACCTTATTTATTGCAGATAAATTTATTAGCAAGTGATGGGAGAATAGGCTCATAATTAACTCACATAAATTCCCGAAATAATTCCAAACTTATAATTGGATCTATCATCTCTCGTTCACCAAAGTTTAAAATCTCAAGGAATGAGACTCGTGGATGCTTAGCCTATTAAATCAAAGTTTTGGGTTTTCGAGTCGCCTATAGGATCTTGCAAACTCTTGCACTTTTTCATGTTTAGAAATCGCATTTTAAAGTTCCCTTGATAAACGACTCTCTAGGATCAATTATAGGAACTTGCCAAAAGTTCTTGTTCTTAACCCGTGAGAGTTAAGACTTTCGCGTTTTATAGCTCCCTATATAAAAGCCTAGCAAAACTTGACTTAAACACGTTAAGGATACTAGCTAGAGTAAACTTAGATAAGTAAACTCGGGTTGAGTCAAAAGATTCACAACGTTTGAAAATTAAAACAACTTTATTAAACATTTATTCTAGTAAGGAAAGAAAATAACTATACAAAGGAAAAAACTAATAGGCCAAAATAGATCAAAAATTTTGAAAAATGTCGAAAAATTGATTTTCTGGTTAAAATGAGGACAAATACAAGGAAAAGACCACTTAACTTCGATAGAAGTCCCCCTACACTTAATATAAACATTGTCCTCAATGTTTAAGCATGTGGGAGTAAACTCCCATACACTTAGGACATTGTGCACTTTGTTTAAATCTCGCTAAGGAAAGGACAACTAAAGAGATTCCTATTATAATATTGAGAAATATAAAATAGTGAATCGAAAAGAGTTTAGGATAGAACCGGGAAGATGGGAACACGGAATCACGGGTCGTCAAGAATCATCAAGAGTGGATCATTGAGCGCTCGAATCCCTGATTAGTAGAAGAGAGGAAATAGCACCCACCAACGGGTCTCCCCCCTACACTTATGGTAAAAACAATGTTGGGAATCTAAACTTGTTAGATTCCCTAATCATAGATTTAAACATAATTAGGCTGTTAGATCGTCCCTTGCCTGTGCCTAGGAGGCAGGCAAGTTTCGCAAGACTCACAGAGATCCAAGTCTCTGTGAGCAACCTCAGAGGAGTCCATGTCAGAGACATTGTCAAGGAAGTCAAAGATTACTTGAAGACATACTCATTGGCTGTGATGGATAACAGCCAAGATGTATCAGGGACTCTGAGGGGTTGAGGGTTAACAGGGGTGGCAATACCCTGTTAACACTCAGCACACTTTGGACATGCCATTTGTGTGTTCGAGACTATGAAGAAAAAGGAAACTGTTTTGACAACTGTTTCCTTAAAGGATAATGGAAGACTACCAAGAATAGAAGAACATCATGTGACTGATGTGGGAACTTGTGAAAGCTTGTGTAGTCACCATCAAGTACTATTTAGGTCAATCTCGTAACACTATAAATAGGATGTGTATCCATGCATTATTGTTTAAACACTTTGAGATATTCATAACATTATTGCATAGAACTTAGTGAATCAAACAGCTACGACTGTATTCATAAGTTAGGGTTTATAGTTGTTCAAAGTGTGCACAACACATTGTCATCAAACGGTGTTATCCATAACACTTGTAATTCTTTATTATACAATAATAAGATTACGTTTGAAAAGTAATACCTTGTGTTGATTAATTTAAGATTAGGGTATCTAGCATTGATTAGGGACTTTCAAACAAAGAAAAAGATAGATAGATAATTGGGTTGCCTCCCAAAAAGCGCTTGTTTTTGTTAACCGAGTCACGAGCCTGACTCGTCCCCGAATTAAATGGTCCATGGGGAAGCCTCAAATGTAATACCGGGATCAAAGACCTTGTCCTCGTTCCCGGTGGAATATAACAAAGGAGAGGAAGGAGGATAAGTCTTGAATGGTAGGAAGGTCCTTGCAACATACGAGAAGTATGTGAAATCTTGATCCACGGGAGGTGGGGTGGGTAAAGGGATCACATTGTCATCCTCCAAAGACAATGGATGCGGACCAATTGGAAAAGCCGTAAGGGTATCAATCATAGAATGGTCATTGTCACCTCCCGGGTCAAAGCACTCATCCTCATTTCCTGGTACGAAACGAGGAGAGTAAAAGCGATACATCACCCGCTGGGGTGTGCACGCGGTAAGAGGAGGTGGTAATATAATATGAGAAGTATGAGAACAATTACCTTCCACCTGCGTCACCTTTCTAGTAGAGTCAAATTTCTCCACCTCTGCGATAGAAGGGGGCATGGCTAACAAAGTATGCTCATCAATAGTAGGAGACTCAGAGCTATCAATGTCCTCAATCCCTTCTTCAAAGAGAGGATTTACCTCACTAGATATGTAATCGTCATCAAAATCAAATAAAGGGTTCGAATAAATCTTGAAAATTTCCTTCGGAACGTCTTCATCGGATAGTGACTCGTCATCACTAGAAGTAAAATCATCATCTTGATCAAAAAGAGGATTAGAGAAAGCCAAAGAATCCTCTCCCAAAGTTTTGGTGGAAGGAACATCATCAGAAGAAAGCACATCATACTCATCGTCACTGTCGGATGTCAACTCAGAATCACTTGGAAATGGGACAAGGTTATCAGCACTAGACTTATGGAATTCGTCGGATTCCTTTGCAGGAATTGTGCTAAGATCCTCATCCCCTAGGATGGGTGAATTCGTAGGCTCCAGAGTTGGCAAGTCGGGAGAAGGAATAGCATTCTTATCGTTCCAAGAAATAAGACTCTCATCGTCATCACTGTCATAATAATATGGAGGCACAAGAGGAGGAGTATAAGCATTAAGGTTAGATACCTGCTCTTGTTGATGATCCGCTTGACATTTCTCCATCATCTTGTTGCAAGCTTCTTGAACTTTTTGAAAGGTGTCAAAAAGTTGGGCCATTTGCTCAGGAGGAAGTGCACACAAGGGTTGATGATTGACGGTGTGACGTGGGGGCTCAAAGTTATATACACTGGGATGATAGCACGGTGGTTTCTCAAAGACCTTCTACGGATCAGAAGAAGAATCATCGTGAGGGCCCCCACAAATATTACACCACGGGCATGGAGAAAAACCCGGTGCATCTTGAGGATAGGGATTGTCATAGACGGGGGAGGGTGGGAATGTATTGTAAGAGGAGAAGTATGAATTTGTTGAATTGCAAAATGGACAAAATCCAAATTGTGTATCGTCGATATCAAAACCACACCGCTCGCAAGTACACCATTGACATGTTGGAAAACCACGCCATGGTTTCCCAGACCGTACGCAAGAGGAATCCATGAAGAATTATAAATAAGAGGGGAAAAGAAAATAATGAAACATAATAGAGGATAACGAGGAATATTTTTGGTGCAAAACTTTTGAAAAAGAAATGCTTTTTATGATTTTTCAAATGTTTTTGGGATTTTTTTTTTTTGAAAATTTTTGACACAAAAAATAACGTTCACAAGTGAACGGATCCCAAAAAACAACGCGTCTCTCACAGAAAACCGTTAATCTTTACGAAAAGAGCCGGCAGCGGCGCCATTTTAATGTAAAGATTTTGCTAGGTTCAATTGTTCGTTTCTCGGTATCTTAACGAATTGATTTCCGGATTAAAGTACGACTCAGTTGTTTCTGGTGAAAAAGAATATTTTTGGTTGTTTTTAAAATAAAAGTGCAAAACAATTAAAGTAAATGACTTAAAACTATCTAAGGCAAACTTAAAACGCAACTAAAACTTAAACTAAGGCAAGACTAAGATAAATCTAAGGCAAGTAAACTTAAAGTGCAACTAAATAAAAAGGCGGGAAAAATAAAGCTTGAAAAATAAAAACAGAAAGTTAAAAACAGTAATTAAAAGAACCTGAAAAATAGCTCATCCGTAATAATACCCTAATGCGGAATAAACATTCATCCGGAATGTCACCTTAGTTCGGAATGTTCTTCTTTACTCGGAATATCAACCAAAGCCCTTGATCCGGAATAAATTGCTTACTCGAAATATGTCACCTATCTGGAATAACTTCTCTATTCGGAATAAAGCCTTGATGCGGAATATTGCCCTTGATCCGAAATATCTCTTGATCCGGAATAATATTCCGAATAGAACTCTTGATCCGGAATATGTCACTTATTCCGGATGGAAGCCCTTGATCCAGAATATTCCCTTGATCCGGAATATTCTGTTGATTCGGAATGTTCAGTTGATGCGGAATGTTTGCTGATCCGGAATATTATTCCGAATAAAGCACCTTGATTCGGAATGTTTTAATATTCCGAATAAATCACCTTGATTCGGAATATTCTGTTGATCCAGAATGAGAGGTTGGTCCGGAACTTTTGGTTGATCCGGAATATTATTCCGAATAAAGCACCTTGATTCGGAATGTTTTAATATTCCGAATAAAGCACCTTGATGCGGAATAATAAATATTCCGAATAAACTCAATTGATCCGGAATATCAAATATTCCGGATGAACACCCTTTGAAATCCTTCACTCGGAATATCTGGGGAAGAACAGAACCTGGGAATACACAGCAACA
The DNA here is from genome assembly GCA_025667525.1 of Glebionis coronaria. Classification (NCBI taxonomy): domain Eukaryota; kingdom Viridiplantae; phylum Streptophyta; class Magnoliopsida; order Asterales; family Asteraceae; genus Glebionis; species Glebionis coronaria. The sequence goes on along the minus strand of CM046880.1, from coordinate 183,027,367 downwards.
GACACACGAAGAACAAGGGATACCAAGATATACACGAATCTAATAAAAACTAAACAAATCCAACCACAAGATTAAATCAAACTAATGAATAAACATCTATTAAGCATAAACAATCAATCCAAAACAATCAAACTAATAAAACTAACCACAATAATCAAAACCCACTTAAATAAATCAATAAAAATCAAGAACATGAACATAAACAATAAAGAATGAAGATTAAGATCAAATAAAGAAACGTAGATAAGAGATTAACAATAAAAATAAAGATTGACAAGAATTAAAAGAACACTTACTTGAAATTAAAGGTAATTAAAATGCAAGACATGTATTTAAATTGGACAAAAAATTAAATGACATGTATTTAAATGTGTAAGTAAATAAAATGGAAGAAATAGTGTGTCAAACTATCCAACAAAAACAAATGATTAAGATCCTAAACTATATATAGGGGAGGATTAGGGAGTGCTTAGGAAGCTTCCTCCCCTCTTTCATTTCTTCTTAATTGCATGATCAAGTCCTTAAGCCTTTAATCTTCTCAAATCTAGGACTTTAATGACTTTTGGCTCGGGATTTCTTTGAACTCGTCTTGTAATTCTTCAATAAATTAGACTTGAGCTCTTTGGCTTTAAGTAAACTTCCGTCTTTTGACTTTTTCTTCGATAAATCTTCAGAATTGGTCTTGGACTTCCGTTCTTTTTGCACTCTTGACTTCTTGACTTCCTCTTTCGTCTTTTTCTTCGATAAAAGCCCGTGAATGCCCGTGTTTTCTCCCCTTTTCACAATTTCGTCCTAAATCACAACAAAAACACAAACCACGCATAATTCCGACATAAATGACATAAAATACACGTTTTGGCTCGGTTATTATTGTAATTAAGTGGTAACAAAGATGGGTGTTTACACACCTAACAAAAGGAAACCAAGTTTTTGGGTTGAAATACTTGTTTTACCACTTCTGCCAAAACACAAGGGCTACTATTGCCATTTCCAAAGTTTAAACCCATAACACGCGCCAAACAACTTAACCTCCACTGATTTCGGATCAAACATGGCACTATTCACCATTCATCCCCAGATTTTACTTTTACCAGCCAAAGGGTTAATCCCAATTGACTTAACCAAAATACAATTAACCCTCACACGAATCATTCCCACGCCTAAATTCTCACACCCACTCACCAAGGACCCCACCCCCATTCACCCGTCCACCAATCATGTGACACCCTCCTCTCCAAGCAAAGCCACGTGGCAAGATCAACGTTCTATACTCTTTACTTGGCCCCAAAGCAAATATGAACGTCTGAGATCAAATTGGCCAGCTCACAAACATCAAACGCCATCAAGCACTCAAGGGCATATTTGAGATTTCATAGCTAGGGTTTCTCGTGTATTTTGCATTCTAGAATCGTCCATAGTTGTTAATGTATAGATTTTGCTAGTTGAAAAGTTCGTTTTCACCGTATATTAAAGAATTGATTTCCGGTTTAAAGTGTGACTCAGTCGTTTTTGGTAAAGAATAATATTTTTGATTGTGGTAAAATAAATGTGCAAGACCTTGAAATAAATGACGGGTAATTAAAACTAAAACTAGTTGAAACGTAAACAGTGCAATATTTAAAACTTTGAAATTAAATGACTAGAAATTAAATGACGTAAAATTAAAACTTAACGAAAAGTAAATTGACAATCAAATAAAAATGCAAAACGAAATAAAAATAGACTAAAAACAAAACGAGAAAAATTGTCACTTTTACTAAAACAAAATATTAAAATAAAATAAAACAAAACAACCAAACGGAATACACCCGATCGGAATCCAATCGGAATCCGATCGGAATGTACCCCATCGAAAAGTGCTAATCGGAATAAAGAAAAAGGAGGAAATCGGAATGTCTAAGAACCAAGTCCAATCGGAATAGCATAAAATCTAGTCTAATCGGAATGTACAAAAGAGATTCCGATCGGAATATTTAGAAACAAACCCAATAGGAATGTTAAACCAACCCACGGTCACAATCGGAATGTGTATAAACCCTATTCCGATCAAGTGATCGGAATGAGGGGGAGCAAATCGGAATGTTTGGAAACCCATTTTCGATTTGGAGATCGGAAAGAAGGTGGTGATTGGAATACGTGATTGGAAAGGGGTTTATCCTTTCCGATACCTTTTTGATCCGAAAATTAAGCAAGTAATAAGATATTTTGATAAGCTAATCACCAAACTTAAACGAATCTAATGTGAAAAATACTAAATAAGCTCAAATAACAACTTATCCAAACTTAAAATAAGCAAACTTTTAAATCAAACCATAAAAAGATGAACTTTTTAAGCACGAAAACATCAAGATCAACACGGATCAAATGTAATTCGCACCAAAATAAACTAAAAATAAAGAAAGGTAGAAAGAGATGAAAGATAGAAGCTTAATCAAAGGTAAAGAAGATTAAAACAACAAAATTAAGAACACTTACTTGAATTAAAGGTGAGAAATTAAAGGTGCAAATACAAGAAGAAATTAAATAACAAGGTATGAAAATGGTGGAAGTGATGGTTTGTCAAGCCACCCAACACTATAAAATGAAAACATAGAAGACTATATATAGGGAGATTAGGGAGGATCTTAGGAAGCTTCCTCCCTCTTTCTTCTTTTCCTTAATTGCACGCTTAAGTCCTTGTCTTCTTAATCTTTTGTTAATCGTGGACTTAATGACTTTGTCTCGGGATTTCTTTGAACTCGTCTCGACATTTCTTCATAAATAAGACTTGAGTTCTTCGGCTTTTAGTAAACTTCCATCTTTTGACTTTTTCCTCGATAAATCTTCAGAATTGGTCTTGGACTTCTGTTATTTTCGCACTCTTGACTTCTTGACTTCGTCTTTCGTCTTTTTCTTCGATAAAAGCCCGTGAAATTCCGTGTTTTCTCCACTTTTCACCTTTTCGTCCTAAATCACCACAAAAACACAAACCATGCATAATTCCGACATAAATGACATAAAATACACGTTTTGGCTCGGTTATTATTGTAATTAAGTGGTAAAAAGGATGGGTGTTTTCACACCTATCAAATCCCCTACACTTGACCATTGAAATGTCCTCATGCAATGCATTAGTTACAAAGCACGTTTACATTTTTCATCATAATCAATCCACGTTGGCCTTTATTAAAGAGATAGAAAACTATAAACATTCAAAGTAAAGAAATCAAAAACATACCTTGGGTTTTGGAAATGTCATGAATAATCATCATCCTCAAGTTTTTACTTTCTCCAAACCAAACTTAAAAACGAGATCATTGTTATTATAAGTTAGCAAACTAACACGAACTCATGTGGGCCAATTATTCACTTAGACTCCCTTATTCCTAGGTGTATCTCTTATATTTTATTGTTGTCTTGAATGATCACGAGGATGCATTTTTGACTTATTTCGATAGTTTATTAGGCTGAAAATAAAGTGAACGATTTAATCAATAGTTAACTAAAGTACAAAATCTTTTAAAACTGCTTCTCGGGACCTCATAAAGTTCATATCTTGGCATAACTCGCTTCGCGATTTGAGACCTTTCTCGGACCGATATTTGGCAGCGACTTCATACTTCAAATCTTGAGAGACGTTCATGAAATTATGGTCTTCTCTTCATAATAGGAATTTCTTCACTTGAAGTTTAGAGAAATTCTTCATATTTGGACCACGACTTCTTCATTTTTCTCCAATCTTTATTTTGGACTTTGATATACAACGATCCACCTCCTTTTAGGACTTGGATCTATTTATCCTCATACCTTGTTAGGGCCTTTTCGGATAGACTTCTCCATGACTTTTGGGGAGTATTTGCTTTTCGTCGTGTGTCTCGATCCTTCATATTGATTTTCGATAAATGATTCTTCACATCACTTTTGGATCTTTAGCAACAAAATGTAGCACTCATGCCTTGTTAGGGCCTTTTCGGACTCGCCAATCTTCGCATCCCGCTTCAATAAGTTATGCCTTGGCTATGAACTCTAATCTGTACCGAGCAACTTTTAAACGATCTTGGGCTAGAAGCTAAGTAACCTTTTAAATCGTACAACCTTATGTATTGCAGATAAATTTATTAACAAGCGAAGGGAGAATAGGCTTATAATTAACTCACATAAATTCACGAAAGAATATCAAACTTATAATTGACTCTATCATCTCTCGTTCTCCACAGTTTAAAATCTCAAGGAATGAGACTCGTGGATGCTTAGCCTATTAAATCAAAGTTTTGGGTTTTCGAGTCATCTATAGGATTTTGCAAATTCTTAGACTTTTTCAAGTTCAGAAATCGCATTTTAAAGATCCCTTGATAAACAACTCTCTAGGATCAATTATAGGAACTTGCGAAAAGTTCTTGTTCTTAACCCGTGAGAGTTAAGACTTTCGCGTTTTATAGCTCCCTATATAAAAGCCTAGCAAAACTTGACTTAAACAAGTTAAGGATACTAGCTAGAGTAAACTTAGATAAGTAAACTCGGGTTGAGTCAAAATGTTCACGACTTTGAAAAATTCAAAAACCACTTTATTAAAAATTTATTCTAAAAAGGAAAGAAAATAACTATACAAAGAGAAAAACTAATGGGCCAAAATAGATCAAAAATTTTGAAAAATGTCGAAAAATTCAATTTTCTGGTTAAAATGAGGACAATTACAAGGAAAAGGCCACTTAACTTCGATAGAAGTCCCCCCTACACTTAAGATAAACATTGTCCTCAATGTTTAAGCATGTGGGAGTAAACTCCCCTACACTTAGGACATTGTGCACTTTATTTAGATCTCGCTAAGGAAAAGACCACTAAAGAGATTCCTATTTTAATATTGAGAAATAGAAAATAGTGAATCGAAAAGAGTTTAGGATAGAACCGGGAATAATGGAACATGGAATCATGGTTCGTCAAAAGTCATCGAGAGTGTGTCTTTGAAGCTCTAATCCCTGCACATGATAAGAAAGAAAACAAGAAACTCCAATGGGGCTCCCCCTACACTTATGGTAAAGATAGATAGATAATTGGGTTGCCTCCCAAAAAGCGCTTGTTTTTGTTAACCGAGTCATGAGCCTGACTCGTCCCCGAATTAAATGGTCCATGGGGAAGCCTCGAATGTAATACCGGGATCAAAGACCTTGTCCTCGTTCCCGGTTGACATCAACAAAGGAGAGGCGGGGGGATAAGTATTGTATGGGAGAAAGGTTCTGTCAACATACGTATAGTATGTGAAATCATGATCCACGGGAGGTGGGGTGGGTAAAGTAAGCACATTGTCCTCCCCCAAAGAAAATGGATGTTGAGCAAACGGCAAAGCCGTATGGGTATCAAACAAAGCATAATCAATGTCACCTCCCGGGTCAAAGCACTCATCCTCCGTAATAGTAGCTAAAGCGGAGGATGAAAGGTGCTCGGGAGGGGGACTTGGGACAATACCTTCCTGAAGCAAATTATCAGAAATAATATCCCCCTCCATGTCATTGTCATCAATACCTGGGGGCATGGAGTGAATGTCGATTTCTTCCAGCAATGGGTCATTATCTTCAACGGGAGGAATAGATGGAGGTAAAGACTCGGAAAGAGAAGGAGAAGTCAACTCTTCGATTTGAGCAATAAGAAGGTGCACTTTCTGTAATCTATCGCGAAGAAGCACGTCTTCTACCTCATCCACAAGATCAAGTTCATCGGTGAACTTCTCGTAGGTCGAAGAGAATAAATCGTCATCACCCGCATCTCCCGGTGGAGATTGAGAAATTTCAAAAGTGAAATTCTCATAGCAGAGAGAAGAATCGTCATCACTAGGATCGACCTCTTCCGTAAGAGCAACGTCGTCCTGAAGCTCCATAGCAGGTAAGTCACAAACCTCATCATCCAATACTTTGTCGAGACCAACATCACTAAGCTCATTCAATGAATCTAGATCCTTAGATGCAGTAGGAACATCGAGAGTAGGAGCACTAACTTCAGAAGATGTGTTGAAAGTGCATACAGCGTCATCGTCATCATCATCATAATAGTATTAACGCACAAGAGGAGGGGTATAATAACTAAGATTAGATACTTGCTCTTGTTGTAGTCGCTTTTCCTCCGCCCATGCTTCTTTTGTTAGAGCAACAGGTTCTTGAAGTTGCATAATGATGGAGTGTATTTTGGTATTCAAAGTAGTGCGTTGTGGGTCAAGATCAATTTTCTGAGAGGATTGATGATTGAGGGTGTGATGTGGGGGTTCAAAGTGTTGAAAACCTGAATTATAGCATGGTTGTGGCTCATACTAGTTCATCGGTTGAGAACAATTAGAAACCGGGTTTGGTTCGTAATAATCAATTGGTGAAGAAAACTGAGGACATGGATTTTGCTCATAATAATTCATTGGTTGACAATAAGAAGTATCGTGAGGACCCCCACAGTTGTTGCAAAATGGGTAAGGAGAAAAATCGGGTGCGTCTTGTGGATAGCTATTATCATTGTCATAATTGTACCCCGGTTCTTGCCCGTGATCATACGGGTATCGAACCGGGCACGAAACATGCCAATGAGAATCTCTTCCACAATAGATGCACGGGGAAAGAGTAGGTGGGTTCAAAAAGGACGAATTAGTCGAGTTGCACAAAGGACAAAATCCGCATATGAATTGTGTATGGTTGATATCGTTTCCGCACCGCTCCCATGTACACCATTGACATGAGTCGTTCCCGTACAATCGTCTCCCACACCCGACACAATGGACATAAAAATCCATAAAGAAAGATAGATAAGCAAGAAGAATATTTTTGGTGCAAAACTTTAGAAAAAGAAATGGTTTTTATGATTTTTCAAATGTTTTTGGATTTTTGAAAATTTTTGGACACGAAGAATAACGTTCACAAGTGAACGGATCCCAAAAGCCAACGCGTCTCTCACAAAAAACCTTTAATCCTCACGAAAAGAGCCGGCAGCGGCGCCATTTTAATGTATAGATTTTGCTAGTTGAAAAGTTCGTTTTCTCGGTATCTTAACGAATTGATTTCCGGTTTAAACTGTGACTCAGTCGTTTTTGGTAAAGAATAATATTTTTGATTGTGGTAAAATAAATTTGCAAGACCTTGAAATAAATGACGGGTAATTAAAATTAAAACTAGTTGAAACGTAAACAGTGCAATATTTAAAACTTTGGAATTAAATGACAAGAAATTAAATGACGTAAAATTAAAACTTAACGAAAAGTAAATTGACAATCAAATAAAAATGCAAAACGAAATTAAAATAGACTTAGAACAAAACGAGAAAAATTGTCACTTTTACTAAAACAAAATATTAAAATAAAATAAAACAAAACAACCAAACGGAATACACCCGATCGAAATCCAATCGAAATCCGATCGGAATGTACCCCATCGGAAAGTGCTAATGGGAATAAAGAAAAAGGAGGCAATCGGAATGTCTAAGAACCAAGTCCAATCGGAATAGCATAAAATCTAGTCAAATCGGAATGTACAAAAGAGATTCCGAATGTTTAGAAACAAACCCAATCGGAATGTTAAACCAACCCACAGTTACAATCGGAATGTGTATAAACCCTATTCCGATCAAGTGATCGGAATGAGGGGGAGCAAATCGGAATGTTTGGAAACCCTTTTCCGATTTGGAGATCGGAAAGAAGGTGGTGATCGGAATACGTGATTGGAAAGGGGTTTACCCTTTCCGATACCTTTTTGATCCGAAAATTAAGCAAGTAATAAGCTATTTTGATAAGCTAATCACCAAACTTAAACGAATCTAATGTGAAAAATACTAAATAAGCTCAAATAACAACTTATCCAAACATAAAATAAGCAAACTTTTAAATCAAACCATAAAAAGATGAACTTTTTAAGCATGAAAACATCATGATCAACACGGATCAAATGTAATTCGCACCAAAATCAACTAAAAATAAAGAAAGGTAGAAAGAGATGAAAGATAGAAGCTTAATCATAGGTAAAGAAGATTAAAACAACAAAATTAAGAACACTTACTTGAATTAAAGGTGAGAAATTAAAGGTGCAAATACAAGAAGAAATTAAATAACAAGGTATGAAAATGGTGGAAGTGATGGTTAGTCAAGCCACCCAACACTATAAAATGAAAACATAGAAGACTATATATAGGGAGATTTGGGAGGAGCTTAGGAAGCTTCCTCCTTCTTTCTTCTTTTCCTTAATTGCACGCTTAAGTCCTTGTCTTCTTAATCTTTTGTTAATCTTGGACTTAATGACTTTATCTCGGAATTTCTTTGAACTCGTCTCGACATTTCTTCATAAATAAGACTTGAGTTCTTCGGCTTTTAGTAAACTTCCATCTTTTGACTTTTTCCTCGATAAATCTTCAGAATTGGTCTTGGACTTCCGTTATTTTTGTACTCTTGACTTCTTGACTTCGTCTTTCGTCTTTTTCTTCGATAAAAGCCCGTGAAATTCCGTGTTTTCTCCACTTTTCACCTTTTCGTCCTAAATCACAACAAAAACACAAACCACGCATAATTCCGACATAAATGACATAAAATACACGTTTTGGCTCGGTTATTATTGTAATTAAGTGGTAAAAAGGATGGGTGTTTTCACCCCTATCAATTGTCTATAAAAGGAGCCTCAACCTGTGAGTAGCCCTTTGTTCTAGATTTCTCTTAGCACCTTTGTAATTCCATTTTAAAGTTAATAAAATTTGATTTAGTTTTTCTCAAAATTCTACTTCCTTTTGTTATTTAAAAGTTTGGTATTAGGCTAAGAGGGATCTTAGTTCCATATTTGAATTGTTATATCTTGTTTTGTAAAGTTTGCAAAGGTTTCATAAAAGATTTTTGAGAAAAAATATAAAAATCCATTTTATGTTATTTTTGGTTAACTTTGCTCATCTTAGCATGAAGGAAGCTAGTGGTTGTTCTGCTACCACTTAAGCTCACACATCCCAAAGCATGGATGTATGTTTTGGAGGTGCATATCCCTAATCCCTTTTAGTTTTCTCAATATTTTGTGTTTTATGTTGATTCTGCGATTTGGTCTGTGAATCTGTGATATTGTGGTTGAATCTTGTTTATTTGAGGTTGTTTGTTGTTACTAAGTTGATTTGAGCCTGGTTTATGGGTTGAATCACACATACCCTTTGAAAAATTGAGAAATCAGTTTGATAAGGGGTGTTTGGGTTAACTGCATAATCCAAGTTTGGGTTGATTTGAGTGTTTGTTATTTGGTGTATTAAAAGGCCATAAAATCTGAAATACTTGTTGTTTTGAACTGAAATTTTGGGGACACCTAGATCTAAGTGTAGACCAGGGTTAACAAGTGCTAAAACTAAGTTTATGCAACCTGTGTAGAAGATTTAGGGTGTTGAAATTGGATCTGTGGTCATTTAGATCAGCAAAAGGGTTTTGGGTATCACTTTTGTTCATCAGTAACCTGTTTGAGCTTTGATCTTGTTCTAATATTTGAATCATTGTGTTAAACAAGTCTATTTGTGCTTATTGGAGTTTATTATAGCTTATGTATGCATATGGTTCATTTTGGTTGGCTTATTAATGCTTAAACTACTTATTTGTTAATAATCTGCTTATTTGAAAAAGTTTTGATCATTTTTAAACTCTTTGTTTATTTTTATTGATTTTTGATAATTTTTTGGGAATTTTTAGAATTAATTTTTATTTTTTCACTTTTTACGATTTTTAATTTTGTCGTCGTAGTATAATTTTTTAACATATCCGTCATTCTCTTTTCTTATTCCTTCTTTCTCAATATGAATCTCAAACATTTAACAAATTATTCACACACATATACCTCCTTGGGAAACGAACTTTCACCTTTGGGTCATTAGTGTTTGATTTTCCTAAATCGACACTTAATACCTACCGCTATTTACGCTCTTTTCCTAAAGGGTAGTAAAACACTACAATCATTTTGGCACCGCTGCCGCGGAGGTGTGTCGTGATTAACTTGTTCATTATTTTTAATATCTAACCATAAATAGTATTTGTATTAGTAGAACTCTACTAATACGTATTATCGGGTTTTTTCGTTTTTCTTGTGAAATATTATTACTATATTGTATAAGTATCACAACAAATTCAAAATATCTCCAAAAGTGTAAAAACACAACCTTGATTCGGGATTTCATTACTCAATCATTGTATTCGAATCTCAAACAAAAGAAAAAGGCAAAAATTGATAAATACTTTCGTGAAGCTTGATTTTGAAAATACGAACTATAAGGTGGGTATAAGGCGGGTGTTATAAAATACACCCTAAAGAAAAAGGCTCTTAAGTGATTCGCGTCGCCTCGTTTCTCCGCTAGCTTGTGAGTGTTTGAGATTGAAGGCTAATCGAGGGTTTTGCCGCCCAAAATATTATTACGTATCATATATATTTGCTTGGTTTCTTTGTGATTAAACCCTCTTGAACAATTTGGTTTTCACCAAAGTTCTAAAGTCAATCGAAGGCGTTCACTCCATGTGATCGTTTTCATTCCTTTGAGGCTTCTTTAATCAAGAGTTTGATTCGAGGAGAGATTTGGTAGATTGTTGTCTACGAATACACACAAAATCCAAAAAAATTAAAAACAATCAAAAACACAAAAAAATTGAAAATCCACAAAACACCCAAAAGAATCTTCTTTTCTCCCCTCCACATTCTACGTCACATTTATGCAAACTCGTAATCAAGCAAAATGAGCTCGCAAACGTCGTCAAAACCAAGGAAATTTGATTGAGGAAGAAACTCCTATTTTCGAAACCATTGTAGAACCAATAGTCACCATGGCTAATCGTACTATGATGGAGTTGCTTCAAGCACCCACCGAGGGTTTTGGAGAAGCTATTGTGATTCCCGCCATCCTTGCGGAGAATTTCGAGATTAAGACGGGTTTAATGTCGATGTTACAAGCAAACAAGTTTCGAGGTCATGAGAAAGACAACCCGCATTACCACATAAGGAATTTCAATCGTCTCACCGTAACAAGCAAATTTAAGGATGTTCCACATGACGCCATTAAGATGATGTTGTTTCCATACTCGTTGGATGGACCCGCAAAAATTTGGCTCGAGAAAGAACCGCCAAATTCGATTTTTACATGGGGTGATCTCGTTCTAAGTTTGTCAACCAAATTTTTCCACCATCTAAGACAACACATTTGAAAAATAAGATTTCAAGGTTTACACAACGTAATAATGAAAGTTTTTCAATGGCATGGGAACGATTTAAAGAAATGTTACATGAATGTCCACACCATGATTTTTCGGAATTGCATCAAATTGATACTTTTTGTAATGGGCTTAATGATCATGAACGAGATTATTTGAATGCCGCCGCGGGTGGTAATTTTTTGTGCAAAACGACCGATGAGGCTTTAAATTATATCGAGAATAGATCTAAGGTTTATAACCCTCGTAACACACCGAGTGTTGCCAACATGGGTTCATCGTCATCGTCATCGTCTCGTAACATGAATGCCTTACATGATGAAGCAAATGAGGAAAATCGGTTTTTCGATAGATTTTCGACGCTTATGACACATTGGAAAGAACAAGATGCTTTGAATTCCGCATCGGTTAAAGCGGTTGAAAAGAGTTGTTTATCTTGTGGTGGAGCTCATGATCTTTCCGAGTGCATTACCGCCGGTGGTAACACTTCGAGTGCTTACGTAGCAACGGGAACTTACAACCAAAACGACCAAGGTTCCCGCCCAAATCAAGCTCCACAAAATCAAAATGCTAACAACTATCGAAACATGAATCAAAATGGTGGTTATCAAGGCAATTCACGTAACTACAACAAAGGGAATTACCAAAGTGGGAATGGGCAAGTTCAAAATTAAAACCAAAACCGTAATTTTCAAAACACTAAACAAGGTTTTCAAAATGCTCACACTAAAAATCTTAATCGAGAATATTTGGATTATGCAAAAGCAAACGATGCTAAGTTTGATAATATGCAACGTGAGATGATTAGCTTAAGATCCGAATTAAAAAACGAGCTTAAAAACGAACTTGCTAATGAATTGAAAACTTATGCTAATAAAATGGAAGGAAACGTTCAACGTCTTCAACAAAATCAACAAAATATGGAACAAGGTCAACATGAGATTAAGCAAGAGTTGTTAAAAGCGGATTTAAGGCAATCAAAATTTGAAGATCAAATGGCTAAAATGTTTGAAGCAATCATGTGTAAACCCTCTTCCTCGGGTGGTCTTCCTAGTCATACCATTGCAAACCCGAAGGGAGAAATGAAGGTTCTTACTACTCGTAGTGGTAAAACTTTCAAGGAACCAATCTCTCGTCCTAGTACTTCTACGGAGAAGGAACTCGAGAAAGAGCCCGAGGTGATGGTCAAAAAGGAGCATATCACAAGCCCACGAAGTACCGCTCATACCACACCTACGGTTGAACTGATAACAATTATGGAACCCGAGTTTCTAAGGCCGTTGCCTATGCCCCAACCCACACCACCCTTACCTTTTCAATCGAGACGACACAAAGAGAAAATGCAAGAACGTAACAAACAACAAATCGAGCTTTTTATAAAAATGTTTCAACAAGTTCATTTTGATGTAAGTTTAGCCGACGCATTGTTATACATGCCTTGTTTCGCTTCCACTTTTAAAGGTATGATGAACGATAAGGAGAAGCTTTCAAAGCTATCTAATTGTTCTTCGGTTTATCATAATCGAATACCGGAAAAAGTTGGTGACCCCGGGAAGTTTCTCATTCCTTGTGATATACAAGATATGAAAGAATGTCTCGCCTTGGCCGATCTTGGTGCGAGCATTAATTTGATGCCATTTTCCATTCGGAAATCGCTTTCGCTTCCGGCTCTTACTCCTTCAAACATGTCTATCGAGATGGCGGATCATTCTACGATCTTAGCATGTGGAGTAGCCGAGGATGTTTTCGTGAAAGTGGGGAAGTTCTACTATCCCATTGGTTTTATAGTAGTTGACATCCTCGCGGATCCTCAAGTTCCTCTAACTTTAGGTCGTCCATTTTTAGACACCTCGAGATCGCTTATCGACGTTCATGCAAGAACTATTACTTTGAGATTAAACGAAGAGGAACTTGTTATAAATGCTACTCTAAACTATACACATTCTCATGTTTATGCAATCGCTACCATCAATCACATTGACTTAGTTGATATGGTTTACGATGAGTTTTCACAAGAAGTGTTTGGTTTTTCCGATAGCTCGTCAAGTGGCAATCCCACTATTTTGGATCCGATTCTTGCTAATTCTACACCAAATCTCACTCCATTCCAAGGAGGTGATTTTACTTCAAATGATATCTGTTAATGCAAGTGATGCATAAAAACATTATTAGTGTTAACTAATCTTTCTTAGTTTTGATCACAACAAACTATACAACACATTTAGTGTAAAACATAAAACGAATTATTTAACTAACACTATCATCAAGGTAATAATCATATCACTAACCTTTCTTAGTCATACTTAGTGATCATCAAAATGATTATTCTTAAAACCCACTTTTGTTAATATGACAAAAGATATTTTAATAAACTTTCTTTTTAAGAAATGTTTTATTAAAATGGAAAATGTAAATTTGAAAATGGCATATTCCATATGCCATAAGAATATCCTTTTAAGGTTTAAAAAACCTCAGATATTCCTACCCCACTAAAAGAAAAACTCTACTGGGCGTTACCTTAAATAGCCTAGGCGGTTCCTTATCGATAAGGTACCGCCGGCTGGATAAGGATCCGCGCCCAGCTAGCCGTTGGACTTTGTCTTCTATAAATAGTGGATCAAATCTCATTTTCCAACAAGCCTTTTGGACGTTTTTCTCAGCCCCCTTTCTCTTTTCTATAGCATAATCATTAGTAAATGATCACTTAAAGTGTTAAGGATGTATACATATGATTATCCTCTTGATCCCCTCCTTTACCTTGTCCAATGAGAAGATTACTCACTCACTAGTGTTGTGATAAAGATGAATCCATGAATTAGTCATGTTCATCATGTTAGCCTTTTTATTTTTGTTAATCCATTTGTATTTATGAAATACTTGGACTAGTTGTGTTCATCCAAGCTATTTGAAAATACTTGGATTTGTTGTGTACATCCATTGCATATGTGTTTGCTTAGATTTGTGTTGTGTAGATCCAAGCTACATGTGTGTACTTGGATATGTCTAGTTGAGTTGTAATAGATTTGTGTAGTAGTTCTCACTAAACTATAAAGTGATATGGTTGTGTCTTGTGAGTTCTCACTAAACTTGAAAGTGATTAGTAGTTGTGTTGTGTGAAGTTCTCACTTAGCTTCAAAGTGAAGAGTCGTGAAGATTGGTTCTAGCTTTGGATTAGAACTCGACATCTAGCCTTGTGTCGTTAAATGGTGAAGTAGGCAACATCATGAAGATTGGTTCTACCTTTAGACTAGAACTCGACATCTAGCCTTGTGTCGTTAAATTGTGAAGTAGGCAACGTTGTGTAGATTTATCCTAGCTAATGATTAGGTCTCGACATTTAGCTTAGTGTCAGAAAATAATGTAAGCGATGATGTAAGGCTTTCTCCGCCAAGAATGGAGCTTGTGGATATAGTGGAAATCTCGAGTAGGTGTACTCGAGGAGTGGAGTAGAAACGAGGACAAAGCCTCGTTGTCGAACCACTATAAATCTTGGTGTCTTGTCACTAGGTTTTCTCTTTCCTTACTTTTTACTTATTTCATTATCATTATACTTACCTATTACCATTGCTAATGCATTTGAATTGAACCTAATCATTATGTAACTTAGCTTTAAGTAAAACATAGTTTTGATTCACACTTAATTCAAAGTAATTTAAATTAGGTGACTAATTGAAGAGAAACTATTCAACCCCCCCCCCCCCCTTCTAGTTTCTACAATTGGTATCAGAGCGATGGTCACTCAAGATCTTTGAAGTATATTGTACTTTAAAACTTATATCGATCCATTGTCTCCTCAAATTAGAAGGTCAAGTTGTACTAAAGTTTCTCTTTGGTCAAAACTATTTTTTCTTGAAAAATAGGTCTTTTAATTGGTAATATTGCATCCCTCTTAGATTAGTAGTCTTTATGCATTTTAGATCTACTCTTGAAATGTATCTACTAGTTTGCATCTTGCTTTGTGTAGGTACTCATGAAGATCAATCACTTAATTGGTTGTGGATTGAGTTACTTGCACTTGTAGAAGACTCATCTTCATTGATCTTCAACATCCTTGAATGATGATACCAAGATGATTGGGAATGATACTAGTCTCTGAAGACTTAGTACTCATCATAGTCATTGTTAGGCATTGCATTGGTTCCTTAATGGATTTCTCTTTGTGGCCAAGGTACGCTTTCGTTCTTCCACACGCCCTTTGATCATTCTTTTGATCATTACTTGACTATGTGCTTGTTCTTGGCATCCTTGCCTTGACATTTGTTTGTGGTTTGTGATTCTTTTCTTTTATCCTCTCAAACCTTCATTGCTTGGATACTTGACTCACTATGGTGATGTAGAGTGAGTTAGTAGTAGCTTAAAGTATCAATCATGATTTCAATGGTTTTCACCCATACGGTTAGTAGGCCCTTTGTGGGAGAGAAAGTGAATTAATACCTTGCTCATATTTTGGTTTAGACTAAGACTATTATTGAAAGTGATCTTAGTCTATACAGGAATAATTTCTTTGTGTTTATTCATTACCAAAGCCGTTTAACGTTTCGCCGGAAAGGCACGTCTTAAACCACTATATATGACACAAGCTCTTCGTCTCCATGATTTGAAGATTTTCATTAATCCCTTGAGCATTAATCTTAGTCTTGATTCACATCCCTTAACTTCTCTCCACTTTGCCTTTTCGCTACGAGTAGTCGTATGTCCGTTTCGGTTCTTTTCGATCTCGATTCAACTCGTAATCCTTCATTAAGGCATATTGCTTAGTGTTATGATGATCCAAATGATATCTAAAAGGTTTAAGATATATTTTTAAGTATTTTAGAAATTTTGGTTTTAAAATTTTTGGCGTATTTCATTGATAAAAACCAGCCTCTACAGGCGCGTTTCTTTATCTCTGGTGGCTCAAACCCGCGGTTCCTTATCGATAAGGTATCGCGGGCAGTAAAGTCTGTCAGAGCGCTAGTTTTAATAAAATAACCTTTTTCAAACCAAACCTTCTCTCTCCCAAAAACTCACAGCCGACGTTTTTCATCTTTTCCACCATTGTTGAAGCTTCAAAAACCTTCAATCAATCAAATTAATTGATTCCATGTTGTGGGTTTCACTCATCCTTCATCAAACATCAATTAATCGTAAGTACTTTCTTTCAATTTCATCAGTTTTGTTCTAGGGTTCATCCTTTCATAATTGGGGATTTTTAAAATTGAAATTGAATTAGAACCTTAATAGGAATATTGGTTGACATGGTTACTTTACTATGATTCCTTAGGTTCATATTCATTGAGATTTCACTAAAACCCACTTGTAGAACAAATCCAAATTTTTACTAAATGATTTTGGTTAAAAGATGGAATTGAGATGAACCCATGAACAAATAGGTAGATGCATTGTTAATGCTTACCTAAAAACATTGTTTTGAAAAACCAATGTTCTAGTCCATTGTTGATCCAACATAGGTCATATGTTCTTGGTTAATAATGGAATAGACACATTGTGAACATGAGAATGTTATGGATTCAATCCTTTGTTTGTCAAGAAATTGATATAACACATTCTCATATTTTTGAGTTTTGAGTTTATTTTTCATATGAGTGATTGGAAAAATATTATCTTATGCTTATATTAGGTACTAATCATGCCTTCTCAATATCAAAAGGATCATCATTTCACTAGACAATACATGCCAAACCTTTCCCAAACCTATGCTTCCACTCAACTTTGAAACTCCTTTCCATCCCTTTCTACTCGTTGTTTCCATGAGGGTAGGGTCGTTGACGAGGGAATAACGGGTTATGACTATATCCAATCTATGTTTGAGCTTTCGGGGTTTGATTCCTTGCTCAACATAGAAGATGATATTTACCCCTTGTTTGTTCTTGAATTCTTTAGCACCTACTCCACGCTTGAATACAATGGATAAATCTTCATTCGATTCGTGTTGAATGATCAAATGATTCAATACTCCCTCAAAAACTTTGGTGAAATTCTTGGTGTGCCATATGAAGGCACTTGTCGTTTTACGGATAAATGGAGACTTGATGCTCTCTTGGAATCCTATGATAAACCTCCAAATGACCACACCGAAATTGATCTAGAGTTTATGCTTGACATCATTTCGAAAGAGCGTGATGGAAACGTTGTGAGAAGCCTTCATTCAAATGTGCGAAATGTGAATCGATATGAAGTGCTCTCTAGAGACCTTAAGGATTTTATGGTCCAATGGGCAAATATCCTTAGGGAGAATGTCTTTTGTCTTGGTGGAAACCGAGATCATAAGCCGGCTTGTATGGTGCATATGTTGAGTTGCATGTTTACATCCACCAAGTACAATTTGGTATTCTATATCGCTCGACGAATAAATTATGCCCTTTCAAAGCCCAAAACAAACCTTCCCTATGCTATGCTTCTTACTCGCCTTTTCAAAAGGGTTGCTCATGACTTTCCCCACCTCTATCTTTCTCGCTTTCACCCGGTTCATCGGGTTATGTTGCCTATTCAAGAGGTATATGCAAGAAAGCCAAGAAGTGATCGAGGTTCGCGAAAATCCGATCATCAAGAGACGGATGATGAGGAAACCTATATGCCAACAAGTGATGGTGATGGCATAGGTACTAGTTCTCACTTCAACTCTTCGAGTAATTCCTACCCATCCTCAAACTCATTCGTGGATGGACTTGAAGACTTAGCTCCCCCACCTCATTACTCCTCTAGTGAAGTACCGGAAGATCTCAACATGGAGCATCTCTACCGTGAAAATCTTAGGACTAGAGGTGAATTGCATGAACATCGGGTTGAGTCAAGGAAGGGATTCAAGTATTTGGGGAATATGATCAAGGGATTGGGCAAGAAGAGAAGGTGAAGGCTTTGAAGTATTTCAAAGAATACATGTTGGTAAACATGTATTGTTGAACAATCTTTTTATCTTGGATGTGTATTAACTAAATTCTACTTGTGTGGATTATTTGTGTATTATTCTAATGATTATCTATGCCATTGTGATTATGTTTTGCATAGCTTTGCACATCCTATGTGTTAGTTAGCATCCTAGAGTTTGGTCAGTAGTTAACTTTGGCTTGAAAATCCTTTGATAAAAATCTGGGCTAACCAAAATTTGAGAAAATACCACTTTTGAACACCACTGGTCGCGGTTCCTTATCAACCTGCGGTACCTTATTGATAAGGAACCATCGCCCTTAGATAAGGAACCGCCGGCTACTGTGTCCGACAGAATCTTTGCTTTACACTATTTTCCTTAATCCGTGTAAACCTTGCTTGATTCTTTGCAAAAACCTGCACATTTCTTAAACTAGGTTACCTAAATTCATTGTTCACATAAAATGTTTTTAACCCATTACTAGTTTGGATCATCCCTTCACCCTTTTAAACCCACCTTGTTAGCCATGTTCTTCACACATCAAACCATTCTTCCTTAAACCTTAAACCCTTCATTTCAACCATGGTTTCTACAAGAAGCTCAAACTCTTCCAAAACCTCAACCACAAAGAAAAATCTTAAGATTAAGATTAAAATGGCTAAACCCAGCTCCTCACCATTTCACACTCCCAAAAATGATATTGTCCCAATTCTCATTTCCTCATCAAACTCACCACCTCTTGCTCCATGCAAGACTTCATCAACCCATGGAACCAACCATTCTCATGGTTCTACCTCCTCTTCATTCCAGTCTAGGATGAATGAGCTTTCCTCACCCTTCACTCCAAGTAATCTCTTGGATGTGACCACCCAATCACAACCTATCCAAAGCATTCCCATTGTGAATGACTTTGATGATACCATGGTGACTTCACCATTTACCCCTCCTAACTCACCTTTTTCACCCTTGGAGAGCTTGCCTCCACACTCACCCACATCACCCTTGGAGAACACTCCTCCTCCACCTCCACCTCACTCAAACACTACAAACTTGGGTGATCCTAGCTTTTATGGGTATTTCATGCACAATGGCACTAATTTCCCTTGTTGCCTCAACAACTTATATCTCCTTGATATCCTAAGAATGGAGATGATTGGGGCTCACATAGAGTTGTAAAGCTTTTTTGTTGAGTCTCTTTGCCAATCATCCTCCTAGGAGATAAATGATGATTTTCCTTAATAAGTTTTTCATTAAACCAAGCCAAGGAAGACTTCTAATCAAGACCTAGCTTTTAATCTAGTTTTGTTTTTTTATATAGTTATTGTCTTTCTTTATGTATCTCTTTCATGAATGTTGTATGAGAATGAATTATGGATTTAGTATTGTGTGCTTCTATCTTTTTGTGGACACTAATCAACTTTAATTCCAATTTAAAACTGAACTTAAATCTATCACAACCTCTAAAACTTGACTTAAATTGGTTCAACATGTTATCCAAAATTTTGTCACCCTTTTTCAAGACATTCTTGGTGAATGTGTTGCTTTTATACAACCCTAGCAAAATTTAGTGCTAATAGAGGTAAAATTCCAAGATTTGCAATTTTTTGAAAGTCTTAGTTTTTCTTAAAACCCTAGAAAATCTAGATTTCAAGTCCATTGCACGTGGTTCCTTAAGTGATAAGGAACCGCCGGTCCCTATAAGGTACCGCGCACAGAATGCCATTTTATGGCTCGTTTTTTGTCTTCCTTCATCACCATTTTCCCAGTCAAGATTCCATGTTTACTCAATTTGGCTAAACATTCCTTGACACTTTACATTTGTTTTTCAAACTTTTGCCTTGTATACTTTCTTCTTATACCCCAACCTTGAGATTTCATTCTCATACCTCAACAATGCCTAACTCACCCTTTCATAACCTTGACATATCTTTGTCACAAACCTCCTCACCTAAAGCTTCCTCATCAAAGCTTTCAAAGAAACCAAAAATCTCGGTTAAACCTATTTGGATCAAGAAAAATGAACCCTCTTCATCCAAACCACCCAAGAACCCCACCTTCTCTCCAATCAAGTATTGGAATGAGACCTACTCCATTAACCCAATCACTGGAGAAAAGGAGAATCTCCCCACACCACCAAAAACCCTTTGACACCCCTCAACTCAATGATCTTTCAAACTTCCCAACCCTAACAAGGCATTGTGAAAAGATTACCTACCCACTCTCCTCACCACCACCAAACCCTAGGTGTGATGGCCTTCCCCCATCAACCGAATTTGTGTTGCATCATGGATCCTCGTATGCTTGTTGTCGATTTCAACAAATTGAACTTGCTCATGTGTATGAGAAGTTAAATTTTCTTGAATTCCTCCTCACTCGACCTCCTCTCAAAGTTTTCGTTCCCGTGGACAAAACTTCGAATGATGCATCGTCGTCTTATTTTTCCAACTAAAGGGCTACACTCCATTGGAGTCAATAAGACTTTAGTTGTTTTAGAGTCATTTTTTAAGCAATCTTGGAAAATTGTCATTATTAGACTAACTTATACTTTGTGGTTTATTTTCCATATCTTTTGCTTTAGATACTCATATTGTGTGTATGACTATCTACTTTGGTTGTCTTTTTCATATTTATGTAATATGAAATCTTTATGGTGTGTTTGTTTTCTTTATTTGATCATTCTCTCGTTCTTTTTGAGTTGATCGTGGTTAATATTTACTTTTTTATGGGTGATTCCATCAATTCTAAATTATAACCCCTTGACAAATTTATCATCTTCATTGGTTGGATGTTTCCTTTCTTCCTTCATTCCACCAATTGAACCTTGATTTTGTCATTTACCTTTTTGGATATACTTAGCAAATACTTGCTTCTAATTTGAGATTTCTTCTCCTTCCCCCTCTCAAGTTACTTAGTAGGTAGTGATCATATATACATTGGTGTTTCTTTCCTTTCTACTAACCTTTGTGTAGCATGTCTCCTTAGCTCATACACTTGGTGCCCCAAACAAGGGGGAGCAACCACCAAGGGGGAGCTACTAGCAAAGTCCGAATATCTTCAAAGACTTATGCTTACCTTTTTGCTACGACAAAGGGGGATAAATGATAATAATAAACTCGTTAATAATTCGATATTTTGTGTTTCTAAGTAAATGAGTTTATAGTTTGTCGTAATTAAAAAGGGGGAGATTGTTAATGCAAGTGATGCCTAAAAACATTATTAGTGTTAACTAATCTTTCTTAGTTTTGATCACAACAAACTTTACAACACGTTTAGTGTAAAACACAAAACGAATTATTTAACTAACATTATCATCAAGGTAATAATCATATCACTAACCTTTCTTAATCATACTTAGTGATCATCAAAATGATTATCCTTAAAACTCACTTTTGTTAATATGACAAAAGATTTTTTAATAAACTTTCTTTTTAAGAAAATGTTTTATTAAAATGGAAAATGTGAATTTGAAAATGGCATATTCCACATACCATAAGAATATCCTTTGAAGGTTTAAAAAACCTCAGATATTCCTACCCCACTAAAAGACAAAAAAGGGAGCAGACTCTACTGGGCGGTACCTTAAATAGCCTAGGCGGTTCCTTATCGATAAGGTACCGCCGGCTGGATAAGGATCCGCGCCCAGCTAGCCGTTGGACTTTGTCTTCTATAAATAGTGGATCAAATCTCATTTTCTAACAAGCCTCTTGGACGTTTTTCTCAGCCCCCTTTCTCTTTTCTATAGCATAATCATTAGTAAATGATCACTTAAAGTGTTAAGGATGTTTACATATGATTATCCTCTTGATCCCCTCCTTTACCTTGTCCAATGAGAAGATCACTCACTCACTAGTGTTGTGATAAAGATGAATCCATGAATAAGTCATGTTCATCATGTTAGCCTTTTTATTTTTGTTAATCCATTTGTATTTATGAAATACTTGGACTAGTTGTTTTCATCCAAGCTATTTGTAAAAACTTGGATTTGTTGTGTACATCCATTGCATATGTGTTTGATTGGATTTGTGTTATGTAGATCCAAGCTACATGTGTGTACTTGGATATGTCTAGCTGAGTTGTAATAGATTTGTGTAGTAGTTCTCACTAAACTATAAAGTGATGTGGTTGTGTCTTGTGAGTTCTCACTAAACTTGAAAGTGATTAGTAGTTGTGTTGTGTGAAGTTCTCACTTAGCTTCAAAGTGAAGAGTCGTGAAGATTGGTTCTAGCTTTGGATTAGAACTCGACATCTAGCCTTGTGTCGTTAAATGGGAAGTAGGCAACGTCGTGAAGATTGGTTCTACCTTGAGATTAGAACTCGACATCTAGCCTTGTGTCGTTAAATTGTGAAGTAGGCAACGTTGTGTAGATTGGTCCTAGCTAATGATTAGGTCTCGACATTTAGCTTAGTGTCGGAAAATAATGTAAGCGGCGATGTAAGGCTTTCTCCGCCAAGAAGGGAGCTTGTGGATATAGTGGAAATCTTGAGTAGGTGTACTCGAGGAGTGGAGTAGAAACGAGGACAGAGCCTCGTTGTCGAACCACTATAAATCTTGGTGTCTTGTCACTAGGTTGTCTCTTTCCTTACTTTTTACTTATTTCATTATCATTATACTAACCTATTACCATTGCTAATTCATTTGAATTGAACCTAATCATTATGCAACTTAGCTTTAAGTAAAAGATAGTTTTGATACACACTTAATTCAAAGTAATTTAAATTAGGTGACTAATTGAAGAGAAACTATTCAACCCCCCTCCCCCTTCTAGTTTCTACAAAATCGACAATGAATATGAGGTGATTATTGGTAAGATACTCTTATTCCACCATTTCTTCCGCCGATGGAAGTTATGAGTGTTGAACAAAAATCTTCGATCGAGGAACCGCCTATCCTTGAATTGAAAGATCTTCCATCTCACCTTGAATATGCTTTCTTGGAAGGTGATGACAAGTTGCCGGTTATTATTGCAAAAGATCTTGCTAATGATGAAAAAACCGCACTTTTGAAAGTTCTTAAAGCTCATAAAGGGGCAATTGCGTGGAAAATTTCCGACATTAAGGGTATTGACCCAAAATTTTGTACTCACGAGATTTTAATGAAGGAGGACTACAAACCCGCAATTCAAAGTCAAAGAAGGGTAAACCCCAAAGTTTACGATGTCATCAAAAAGGAAGTCTTAAAACTTCTTGACGCGGGAATGATTTATCCTATCTCCGATAGCCCATGGGTGAGCCCAATCCATTGTGTCCATAAGAAGGGAGGAATGACCGTTGTGCCTAATGAAACAACGAGTTAATTCCCACTCTTGTTGTGACCGGTTGGAGGGTGTGTATTGACTACCAAAAGTTAAATGACGCCACTCGTAAAGACCACTTTCTCTTGCCCTTCATGGATCAAATGTTGGAGCGTCTTGCGGGAAATGAATTCTATTGCTTTTTAGTTGGTTTTTCCGGTTATTTTCAAATCCCTATTGACCATCGTGATCAAGAGAAAACTACGTTTACGTGTCCTTATGGAATGTTTTCTTATCCGAGAATGCCTTTCGGAATTTTCAATGCACCGGGTACGTTTCAACGGTGTATGATGGCTATTTTTCTTGATATGATCGAGAAGTCGATGGAAGTATTCATGGATGACTTTTCAGTGTTTGGCGATTCGTTCACGTCGTGTTTATCTAATCTCGAGCAAATGTTAAAACGTTGTGAATAAACCAACCTTGTGCTTAATTGGGAAAAATGTCATTTATTGTGTAAACAAGGAATCGTCTTAGGGCACAAGGTCTCGAAAGCGGGGATTTAGGTCGATAAAGCTAAGATAGACGTCATCACCAAGTTACCTCATCCCAAAACCGTCAAGGGACTTAGGAGTTTCCTAGGCCACGCGGGCTTTTATCGTCGTTTCATCAAAGACTTTTCGAAAATCTCTCGACCTATGACACACCTTCTCGAGAAGGATGCTCCTTTTAACTTCAATGAGGATTGTGTTAGAGCTTTCAAAACTCTTAAAAGGAAACTTACCGAAGCTCCCATTCTTGTTGCTCCTAATTGGGAATTACCCTTTGAAATCATGTGCAATGCAAGTGATTATGCAATAGGGGTCGTCTTTGGGAAACGTTATGAAAAACATTTCCGTCCTATCCATTATGCTAGTAAGACGATGACCGAGGCTCAAATAAAGTACACCACAACGGAAAAGGAATTCCTTGCCGTGGTCTATGCTTTTGAAAAATTTCGACCTTATTAATAACTAGATTTTACTAGTTGAAATTGTTCGTTTCTCGGAATCTCTTCGAATTGATTTCCGGTTAGTTGTGCGACTCAGTTGTTCTTGGTGAATCAAATAAAAGAGTTGTCGTTGTTTAAAACTAATTAAAAGTAAAAACTTGAAACAATTAAAAATAAAGTAAAGACGGTAAAAAGAGACAACAAAAGATAAAAACTTGGCGAAAAGTAAATGACGAGAAAATTAAAAGGCAAATAAAGTAAATGACGCAAATTAAAACTTAAAATAAAAGGAAAGCAAACAAAAATGCAAATAAAGAAAAAGGCGGGAAAAATAAAGTTTAAAACTAAAATCTGAAAAACTCTATTCGGAATAATATCCTACCCGGAATAAAACATCCTACTCGGAATAAAATAAAAAAGGACTATGCGGAATAAAATTGCTATGCGGATATAAAAGCCTATGCGGAATAAAAGACGCTATGCGGAATAAAATAACTCTATGCGGAATAGTAAGTCTACCCGGAATAAAATGCCTATTCGGAATATGGAGCTTATGCGGAATAAGTATGCTATACGGAATAACTCGCTACTCGGAATAAAGTGTCCTATCCGGAATAACTGATTATTCCGCATAAACACCCTATCCGGAATAACTGACATTCCGCATAGAGGAATAAGAAAGCAGATGATTCGGAATATTAGAAATATTCCGCATAGAAGGATAAGAAAGAAGTCTATTCGGAATATTCTGAGCAAGAAACAGTAAACATGAATATGAAGAACAGTAAGATGAAAACCAAACACGAATTCGAACAAATTTAATCAAAACAAACCAAAAGATTAAACCAAAACAACCAATAAGCATCAACTAACAATAATTAATCAAAACAAATCATCAAAACTAACAAATAAAGCCAAATAAATCAAAACCACTTGATCAAAATCATAAAAACTCAAGAACATTAACAATGAAAATGAAGAACAAATCAAACAAGAAAGGTAGGAGGAGATTAACAATAAAGTAAAGATTAACAACAATTAAATGGAAACTTACTTTAAAATTAAAAGGAATTTAAAGGTGTATAACATGAAATTAAGGTGCATAAAATTAAAGAACAAGGAATGAAAAATGAGGAAGGATGGGTTGTCAAACCACCAACAACTTGAAAATGAATACATGATTATCTATATATAGGGAGATTAGGGAGGAGCTTAGGAAGCTTCCTCCCTCTTTCTTCTTTTCCTTAATTGCACACTTAAGTCCTTGATCTTCTTAATCTTTTGTTAATCTTCTTAATACTTGGACTTTGCCTTGGGATTTCTTCAAACTCGTCTTGTAATTTTCAATAAATTAGACTTGAGTTCTTCGGCTTTTTAGTAAACTTCCGTCTTTTGACTTTTTCTTCGATAAATCTTCAGAATTGGTTTTGGACTTCCGTTCTTTTTACACTTTTGATCTTTCGACTTTGTCTTTTGCCTTTTTCTTCGATAAAAGCCTATGAAATCCCGTGTTTTCTCCACTTTTCACCTTTTCGTCCTAAATCACAACAAAAACACAAACCACGCATAATTCCGACATAAATGACATAAAATACACGTTTTGGCTCGGTTATTATTGTAATTAAGTGGTAAAAAGGATGGGTGTTTTCACACCTATCAAATCCCCTACACTTAACCATTGCAATGTCCTCATGCAATGCATTAGTTACAAAGCACTTTTACATTTTTCATCACAATCAATCCACGTTGGCCTTTATTAAAGAGATAGAAAATTATAAACATACAAAGTAAAGAAATCAAAAACATATCTTGGGTTTTGAAAATGTCATGAATAATCATCATCCTCAAGTTTTCACTTTCTACAAACCAAGCTTAAAAACGAGATCATTGTTATTATAAGTTAGCAAACTAACACGAACTCATGTGGGCCAATTACTTACTTAGACTCCCTTATTCCTAGGGGTATCTCTTATATTTTATTGTTGTCTTGAATGATCACGAGGATGCATTTTTGACTTATTTCGATAGTTATTTAGTCAGAAAATAAAGTGAACGATTTAATCAATAGTTAGCTAAAGGACAAAATCTGTTAAAACTGCTTCTTGGGACCTCATAAAGTTCATATCTTGGCATAAATCGCTTCGCGATTTGAGACCTTTCTCGGACCGATATTTGGCAGCGACTTCATACTTCAAACCTTGAGAGACGTTCATGAAATGATGGTCTTCTCTTCATAATAGGAATTTCTTCACTTGAAGTTATGAGAGATTCATACTTGGACCACGACTTCTTCATTTTTCTCCAATCTTTATTTTGGACTTTGATATACAACGATCCGCCTCTTTTTATGACTTGGATCTATTTATCCTCTTACCTTGCTAGGGTCTTTTCGGATAGACTTCTCCATGACTTTTGGGGAGTACTTGCTTTTCGTCGTGTGTCTCGATCCTTCATATTGATTTTCGATAAATGATTCTTCACATCACTTGGGATCTTTAGCAACAAAATATAGCCCTCATGTCTTGTTAGGACCTTTTTGGACTCGCCAATCTTCGCATCCCGCTTCAATAAGTTATGTCTTGGCTATGAACTCTAATCCATACCGAGCAACTTTTAAACGATCTTGGGATAGAAGCTAAGTAACTTTTCAAATCGTACAACCTTATTTATTGCAGATAAATTTATTAGCAGGCGATGGGAGAATAGGCTCATAATTAACTCACATAAATTCATGAAAGAATACCGAACTTATAATTGGCTCTATCATCTCTCGTTCTCCACAGTTTAAAATCTCAAGTAATGAGACTCGTGGATGCTTAACCTATTAAATCAAAGTTTTGGGTTTTCGAGTCGCCTATAGGATCATGCAAACTCTTAGACTTTTTCAAGTTTAAAATTCGCATTTTAAAGTTCCTTGATAAGCAACTCTCTAGGATCAATTATAGGAACTTGCGAAAAGTTCTTGTTCTTAACCCGTGAGAGTTAAGACTTTCACGTTTTATAGCTCCCTAAATAAAAGCCTAGCAAAACTTGACTTAAACACGTTAAGGATACTAGCTAGAGTAAACTTAGACAAGTAAACTCGGGTTGAGTCAAAAGATTGACAACGTTTGAAAATTTAAAACCACTTTATTAAAAATTTATTCTAATAAGGAAAGAAAATAACTATACAAAGGTAAAAACAACTATACAACTAGGCCAAAATAGATTAAAAATTTTGAAAAATGTCGAAAAATCAAATTTTCCGGTTAAAATGAGGATAAATACAAGGAAAAGGCCACTTAACTTCGATAGAAGTCCCCCTACACTTAATATAAACATTGTCCTCAATGTTTAAGCATGTGGGAGTAAACTCCCCTACACTTAGGACATTGTGCACTTTGTTTAAATCTCGCTAAGAAAGGGACAACTAAAGAGATTCCTATTTTAATATTGAGAAATATAAAATAGTGAATCGAAAAGAGTTTAGGATAGAACCGGGAAGAAGGGAACACGAAATCACGGTTCGTCAAAAGTCATCAAGAGTGTGTCTTTGAAGCTCTAATCCCTGCACATGATAAGAAAGAAAGCAAGAAGCACCACGGGGCTCCCCCTACACTTATGGTAAAAATAGATAGATAATTGGGTTGCCTCCCAAAAAGCGCTTGTTTTTATTAACCGAGTCACGAGCCTGACTCGTCCCCGAATTAAATAGTCCATGGGGAAACCTCGAATGTGATACCGGGATCAAAGACCTTGTCCTCGTTCTCGGTTGACATCAACAAAGGAGAGGCGGGGGGATAAGTCTTGAATGGGAGAAAAGTCCTTTCAACATACGAGAAGTATGTGAATTCAAGATCCACGGGATGTGGGTTGGGTAAAGTAAGCACATTGTCCTCCCCCAAAGACAATAGATGCTGAGCAAGCGGCAAAGCCGTACTGTTATCAATCATAGCATAATCAATGTCGCCTCCCGGGTCAAAGCACTCATCCTCCGTGATAGTGGCTAAAGGGGAGGATGAAAGGTGCTCGGGAGGGGGACTTGGGACAATACTTTCAGGTAGCAAATTATCAAGAATAATATCCCCCTCCGTGTCATAATCATCAATACCTGGAGGGATGGAGTGAATATCGATTTCTTCCAGCAATGGGTCATTATCTTCAACGGGAGGAATAGATGGAGGTAAAGACTCGGAAAGAGAGGGATAAGTCAAGTCTTCGATTTGAGCAATAAGAAGGTGCACTTTCCATAATCTATCGCGAAGAAGCACGTATTCCACCTCATCCACAAGATCAAGTTCATCGGTGAACTTCTCATAGGCCGAAGAGAATAAATCGTCATCACCCGCATCTCCCGGTGGAGATTGAGAAATTTCAAAAGTGAAATTCTCATAGCAGAGAGAAGAATCGTTATCACTAGGATCGACCTCTTCCGTAAAAGCAATGTCGTCCTCAGGCTCCATAGCAGGTAAGTCACCAACCTCATCATCCAATACCTTGTCGAGACCAACATCACTAAGCTCATTCAACAAATCTAGATCCTTAGGCGCAATAGGAACATCGAGAGTAGGAGCAGCAACTTCAGAAGATTGGTTGAAAGTGTAGACATCATCGTCGTCGTCATCATCATAATAGATGGGACGAGTCCAGTTAGGAGTGACGTAGTCGGCTAACTCTTCCTTGATAACCTCCACATCTTTAAGAAGCTCATGCAGCAACTTTTGTTGTTCATCGCACCGAGTATGTTCAATTTCACCAATTCTATCCCACGCTGTAATTAAACATTTTGGTGTAGAAAAGAAGGGAAAACGACTAAATTGGCTCAAAAAGGTGTCGGTGGTTTTCAAGGTTTCGTCCACATCAAGCAACGGTTGCCTTTCCTGATTCAAGTCAGCTCGGAGTTGAGCTATACCTTCTAGAATATGGTTCAAAGAAGTGAGTTGTTGGTCAAGACTAATTTGCTGAGAGGGTTGATGATTGAGGGTGTGATGTGGGGGCTCATAGTGTTGAAAACCTGAATTATAGCATGGTTGTGGCTCATAATAGTTCATCGGTTGAGAAGAATTAGAAACCGGGTTTGGTTCATAATAATCCATTGGTGAAGAAAACTGAGGACACAGATTTTGCTCATAATAATTCATTGGTTGACAATAATAGGTATCGTGAGGACCCCCACAGTTGTTGCAAAACGGTTGAGGAGAAAGACTGGGTGCGTCTTGTAGATAGCTATAGTCATTGTCATAATTGTACCCTGGTTCTTGCCCGTGACCATACGGGTATTGAACCGGGCACGAAACATGCCAATGAGAATCGCTTCCACAATAGATGCACGAGGGAACAGGAGGTGGGTTCAAAAAGGACGAATTAGTCGAGTTGCACAAAGGACAAAATCCGAATTGTGTGTTGTCGATATCGTTTCCGCACCGCTCACATGTACACCATTGACAAGAGTCGTTCCCGTACAATCGTCTCCCACATCCGACGCAATGGACATAAAAATCCATAAAGAAAGATAGATAAGCAAGAAGAATATTTTTGGTGCAAAACTTTGAAAAAGAAATGCTTTTTATTATTTTTCAAATTTTTTTTTGGAATTTTTTTTTTTTTTTGAAAATTTTGGACACGAAAAATAACTTTCACAAGTGAACGGGTCCCAAAAGCCAACGCGTCTCTCACAAAAAAACGTTAATCCTCACGAAAAGAGCCGGCAGCGGCGCCATTTTAATACATAGATTTTTATATAAGAAAGTTCTCTCGGTATCTCTTCGAATTGATTTCCGGTTAGTTGTGCGACTCAATTGTTCTTGGTGAATCAAATAAAAGAGTTGTCGTTGTTTAAAACTAACTAAAAGTAAAAACTTGAAACAATTAAAAATAAAGTAAAGACGGTAAAAAGAGACAACAAAAGATAAAAACTTGGCGAAAAGTAAATGACGAGAAAATTAAAAGGCAAATAAAGTAAATGACGCAAATTAAAACTTAAAATAAAAGGAAAGCAAACAAAAATGCAAATAAAGAAAAAGGCGGGAAAAATAAAGTTTAAAACTAAAATCTGAAAAACTCTATTCGGAATAATATCCTACCCGGAATAAAACATCCTACTCGGAATAAAATAAAAAAGGACTATGCGGAATAAAATTGCTATGCGAAATATAAAAGCCTATGCGGAATAAAAGCCGCTATGCGGAATAAAATAACTCTATGCGGAATAGTAAGTCTACCCGGAATAAAATGCCTATTCGGAATATGGAGCTTATGCAGAATAAGTATGCTATACGGAATAACTCGCTACTCGGAATAAAGTGTCCTATCCGGAATAACTTATATTCCGCATAAACACCCTATCCGGAATAACTGACATTCCGCATAGAGGAATAAGAAAGCAGATGATTCGGAATATTAGAAATATTCCGCATAGAAGGATAAGAAAGAAGTCAATTCAGAATATTCTGAGCAAGAAACAGTAAATATGAATATGAAGAACAGTAAGATGAAAACCAAACACGAATTCGAACAAATTTAATCAAAACAAACCAAAAGATTAAACCAAAACAACCAATAAGCATCAACTAACAATAATTAATCAAAACAAATCATCAAACCTAACAAATAAAGCCAAATCAATCAAGACCACTTGATCAAAATCATAAAAACTCAAGAACATAAACAATGAAAATGAAGAACAAATCAAACAAGAAAGGTAGGAGGAGATTAACAATAAATTAAAGATTAACAACAATTAAATGGAAACTTACTTGAAAATTAAAAGGAATTTAAAGGTGCATAACATGAAATTAAGGTGTATAAAATTAAAGAACAAGGAATGAAAAATGGGGAAGGATGGGTTGTCAAGCCACCAACAACTTGAAAATGAATACATGTATATATAAGGAGATTAGGGAGGAGCTTAGGAAGCTTCCTCCCTCTTTCTTCTTTTCCTTAATTGCACACTTAAGTCCTTGATCTTCTTAATCTTTTGTTAATCTTCTTAATACTTGGACTTTGTCTTGGGATTTCTTCAAACTCGTCTTGTAATTTTCAATAAATTAGACTTGAGTTCTTCGGATTTTTAGTAAACTTCCGTCTTTTGACTTTTTCTTCGATAAATCTTCAGAATTGGTCTTGGACTTCCGTTCTTTTTCCACTTTTGATCTTTCGACTTTGTCTTTTGCCTTTTTCTTCGATAAAAGCCCATGAAATCCTGTGTTTTCTCCACTTTTCACCTTTTCGTCCTAAATCACAACAAAAACACAAACCACGCATAATTCCGACATAAATGACATAAAATACACGTTTTGGCTCGGTTATTATTGTAATTAAGTGGTAAAAAGGATGGGTGTTTTCACACCTATCACTTATCTCGTCTTGACTAAAAGCATCGTGTATACGGACCATTCGGCTATCAAGTATCTCTTAGCTAAGAAAGATGCTAAGCCGAGATTGCTTCGTTGGATGCTCCTCCTCCAAGAATTTGATGTCAGCGTGCTTGACAAAAAAGGAGCCGAGAATTTAGCGGCCGATAATCTCTCTCGTCTAGAAGATCCTCACAAAGATGTTTTCGAGAACAAGGAAATTACCGAAACATTTCCTCTCGAGACTCTCTGTGTATTGAATTCTAAAGACACCACCCCATGGTTTGCCGACATTGCAAATTACCATGCGGGAAACTTCATAATCAAGGGTATGACGACACAACAAAAGAGAAAATTCTTTCGGGACGTCAAGTTATATTTTTGGGATGACCCTTATCTCTTCCGGGTTTGTGCGGATCAACTCATTTGACGTTGTGTATTAGGTATCGAAGCTTCTAACATTCTTAGAGCATGTCACGAGGGACCCACGGGTGGTCACCACGGTGCTAATCTCACGGCTAAGAAAGTGTTTGATGTCGGCTTCTTTTGGCCTACGATCTATCGTGATGCACACGTACTTGTGAAGTCGTGTGATTCTTGCCAACGCCAATGAACATCGTCGCAAAAGGATGAAATGCCGCAAATCATAATTCAAGTGTGTGAGATTTTTGACATTTGGGGCATTGACTTTATGGTGCCGTTCCAATCGTCTCATGGAAACAAGTATATCCTCGTCGCCGTCGACTACCTTTCTAAGTGGGTGGAAGCTAAGGCTTTACCTACGAATGATGCTCGTGTGGTAGTGAAGTTTTTGAAGAAACTATTCTCTCGGTTTGGAACCCCTCGTGCTATTATAAGAGATCGTTGTAACACCCCCAAACTTCGGTCATAACAGCGGAAGGGTCATTGGGTGTTACTGTCATGGTTCAATCTCATAATCATAGAAAACAACTCAAAACAAGTCGTTTTAATAAACATCCATTCATTTTCATTCAATAAAAGTTCAATTTCATACACGGTCCCAGATAATTCAAAAAGTTTACAAACTATAATAAAGGATAAAAGTTATTTGAATAGATATAATTTATAAAAGCGGGCCAAAACTTTCAAATAAGCAAGCTTCACGAAACCACCTTCCTCGAGTGCCTTCCCAATGGACCTGAGATAAAACATGCTAAAAAGTCAGCAAAATTCGCCGAGTGAATCTATAGAGTTTAAATTAAATAAACAGAACACAAGTACTTAAAATAACCTTCCATGGTTAATAATTTATCACAGACAATTATGTTGTAAAGACATAATTATCGTGTCATTACATAAGTCTCGTGACATTGAACGTTAACATATATTATTTCAGCCCAACACACCTAGCCAAGTGCGTATATTTCTCTTATACAATGCATCCGATGTTTCATTACTAGTGCATCACAACACCACGCGATAGCTAGTCGCGACCGGACTGGGCGTCACCCCGATAGATCTATCCATAGCATTAGCGTTACTTCGATTAACAATTCATGATTCATGGGTCTTTTAAGGCTAAACAAACTTATGTAATAACTTTCATTTAAACATACAATCGGGTTCCTTGTGTTCAATGTTTAAAACAAAGAGGGTTTACCACAACTTCTCATTGTACCCTTTATTTTAATAAAAATAAGCATGTTATCCCCCTCGCGGGTTTTATAAAACAAGTAAACATGTTAAAAGCGAGGCTATAGACTCACCTTAGCCAATAGTGGTAATGAGACGATCGTCGACGATCAGTGATGCCCGTTTAAACACGAAAACCACAACCTACCAAATAAGGCGCGTTCGTTAATAATCGATTTAAGTATGAACCATACTTAAATAATATAAAATCAAAATTACAAAACCAAGACAATCCCGAAAAATTTAATAATACAAGTGTTATTACCATACCCTTTTATTCAACACTATTCTTTTAAACACTTGCACTCTCGATATTGACCCGTCTTCAGACGCCAAGTCAACGCAAGTCAAATTATCATTTTACTTCTCTCGGACCAGTAAATAACTCATTTATATAATGACTTAACACTTGAGTAAATCACCATGTCCAATGGCGAATACTCAACTCACGCCACATAATTATTGAATTACGTGTCCAAAATACCAATTAGCATGTACACTCCAAATGTACACACCAATCTACCCTATCTACACTTGTCCGATTTTGACGAAACTTGGTCACAAACTCATACATAATACGAATAAAACTTCGTTTAAATTTCATTCAAAAATATTACTTCTAAGACCTTCTGCCCGACACATCTTTGTGTAATAAAAACCGGACAGATTTACGTCTTCAACTCGTAAAACCATTTTGACATATCTAAACAACTCCATTTATAAAACCGACACTCGGGTTTGAAAATACACTCATGACCTGAGGTTTAGAATTTAACATCAGTCCTTGAACATTTTCAAAACTCATTCTATAGTCCCCGAGATTCGATCCAAATATCGACAACAATTTTCGGATTGTGCCGATACTCGTCTCCCGGTGCACGAATACTAAAATTGTTGTAACTTCGCACTCGTTTGGAGTCGGAAGTCCTACTTTATATCAAATCGAAGCTAACGAAATTCTCTACAACAATATCACATCATCTCATCCTTAACAAAGACTTAAGATTTCCGAAAATAGCTTCAAACCTACAGCCCAAAAATACATTTTTCAAAACCACATCAAATCACTATTTTGACCTATTTTAACAATTCTTATGCTTCTAATATCACCATATGATCATCTTAAACAACTCCTAATAAGCCTAGATCACTTGCATGTTCCATATTTGTTGGAAATACGTTTTACGTATTTATGAAGGATCGGTCGCTCCAACGATAATCATGTAATGGGCTCGTGATCTATTTACTTTATGTATGGTCCATATAGCCCACATGTAGGGTGGGCTATATATAACCCCTCCTAGCATGTTAGGAGGGGGTTTGTTGATTCCATTTTCACTTAATCATTATTCATCTTACTTTCTCTCTCTACAATTCTCTCCCTTCTCTCCTTTCTCTCTCTAATCCCTCATCTAATTCCTTCATTTCTTCTTTAATTATCAATCAATCAACCAACCTAATCCACCAAATCCATGATATAGAATAGGCCATTAATTACGTAGACCTTCAATTGGTATCAGAGCCATGGTTAGTTTGGTTTATTCTTGTTTTATTTCTTCTTGATTTTGGTGGGTTTTGATTTAATCATGCTTAAACTTTAAAAAGTTTGTATTTTTTATAAAAAGTTTGTGTTTTTATGTGTTAAATCATATCAAATCTTCAAATTTATTTACTTTTTAGATAAAAAATCACAAATTTTTATATAAAAATCAAAATTTTCTTATATAAAACCTTAAAAAGTTTGTATATGCTGATGATATACCGCATATTGAGGATTCTGAACCTAATTATGACAAACATGGGATGGAAACGAGTGATAGCAATACCACTTCTGATTCATCCGATGTAAGTCATAATGGGGGAGAGATTGTTCAGAATGCTAAACATCATGATAATTATCCTATAACTGATTCATTGACTGCTTCTGATTCCAAGATTAAAGAGCTCGAAACAATCGTAGCTCGGCAATCAAAAGATCTTGAGGATGCCAAACTTGAATTTTCTAAGAAAACGGACAAATTTGAAACATACTTTGAAAAACTTGAAAAATCAAACGTTGTTCTTGAAAGAAAATTGGATCAAACTGTTTTAGATTCTAAAGCTGAAAAGGATAATCTTTTGAAACAAATTCAACTGCTTGAATCTAAGTTGGCATCCCAAGATAACTTGCTCAAAGAAAATGAAACGTTAAAAGCCCAAGTTCAGGAAAAGGTATTTGCTATAGCTGCGTTGAAAAACGAGTTAAGGAAAAATAAAGGAACTAGTGTGGATACTAAGCTTGAAAAACCATCAATCTTGGGGAAACCGCCTACAAATCAGTTCGTCAGACAACCTACTGCATTTAGATCCGAGCGACCACAATCCTCGAGACCGCGGTTTGCCTCCCAAGTTGATTTGGTTCATCTTATTAGACCAGTTACTCCAGCAACTAGGCCCAATGTGATCACTCCAGCTTTAGCAAAACCAAATCATATGATTGCCTCTAGTTTCCCTAAAAATACCAAGACCACGTCTAGAACTAGTTCAAATGACGTTTGCCATGAATCTGATCTTAGGGAAGCTAAGCAAAAGACACATGTAAGAGATAGGAATTCCAAACCTAGTCAGATGCCTTCTAGTTTACCCAACACTGCTAACCGTAGCATGTCCAATCCTAGGAGCATCAATCAATCGTCTAGGGATTCTAGATCTTACTCGGACATTAAATATGCTACTTGTAAAACATGTAGAAAATGTGTCTTTACGGCAAATCATGATGCTTGTATCAAAAAATTGCTTAATGAGGTGAACTCCCGTGCTAGACTTAAATCCCAGTGGGTCGCTAAAATCAAACCCGTTGGTAAAATGTGGCGCCCCACTGGTAGATCTTTCACTCTTGTAGGAAACGAGTGCCCTTTAACTAGGATAGTCTCTGATTCTACGAAGACTACTAGGGAGGAAATTGCAAAGGATGATACATCACTTAAGCCTGAACTTAAGATTTTCTATAAAAGGAAACGTTTGCCAACTAAGACAAGTGAATCATCTCCTCAGGCCACCTCTGACACAAGAAAAGCCAACTGTGAACCCCCACGTGCTTCAAAAATAGATATCTCTAACCAATGCAAAAGTATACAAACTTCTAATGAGAATGCAGGTACCAAAGTTGATGTTCCAAAAGAACGAAGCGGTCCAATCGTTGTGTACCGTTCAACTAAGGACACTCTTAGAGTTTGGTTGCTGAAGAAGCAGATATCAGAGAAACAAGTGTCTCAGGGGATTCATGGTTAAGCTGCAAACAAGGACTTATAGTCACATCACAGACTATAACTCGCTCTTCAAAGAAAGGAAAGTTTATCGCCGATGGTAAACTTATCCTAAAAACGAGAAATTCATTTTTCTCGGGCATGAGCTTATATCAAAAACATTCCAAGTTTTTAAGCTCATGCACAATGGCTCCTCGTTAAATGACAGACGACGACCCGGACTTCAGAGACAGGGAAGTTTATCTACGCAACGATAACTTACCCTCTTAACAAGAAATTAATTTTTCTTGGACACGAGCTTATCCTAAAACCATTCAAAGGTTTTAAGCTCGTGTATATGGTTTATCATTAAATATCAGATGGTAACCCGTGCTTCAAATAAAGGAAAGTTTATCGCCGATGATAAACTTATCCTTACAACGAGAAATTAAATTTTCTCGGACACGAGCTTACATTTAAACCATTCAAAGGTTTAGGCTCGTGTACATGACTTACAGTTAAATGTCAGACTGTAACTCGAACTTAAAATAAAGGAAAGATTATCTTTTATGATAACTTATCCTCTTAACGAGAAATTCACCTTTCTCGGTCATGAGCTTGTATTAAAACATTCGAAGTTTTAAGCTCAGAAAGGAAAGTGTATCTTTTAAATAAGAGAACTGTTCCTCGTAACGAGAAATTAACCTTTCTCGGTCATGAGCTTTCCGTTAAAACAGTCAAAGTTTTCAAGCTCATGAAAAACGACTTCTAAGTAAATGTCAGCTTAGGACTCGTTCTTCAGATAAAAGGAAAGTTTATCGCCGATGGTAACTTATCCTTAACAACGGGAAGTTCACAACTTCTCGGACTTGAGCTCGCTTTTCAGATATTCAACATCTTAAGCTCAAGTAATTGTTTTTCAAAACTTTGAACACAATTTTTCGAGAATTTCTCAAAAGGTTTTTCTAAATCTTTCAAAATTGTGTGTTCAAAAACGTTTTGATAAAACGAGCATGTCTTCTGGAATCGATAATATTTACGAACCTAGAAATGTCATTCAATAATGACACGGGGTTGTAAATAAAGTTCGAGCAGAAGTTTAAAAGATTTAAAACATGCTCCAAATGGTTTGCTATTATTTCAGATAGCAACCCGCTTTTCATATTTAAGTCAAGCATTTCACCGGAAAGCTTTGACTCTACAACGAGAATTAATTTTCTCGGGGACGTGACGAGGTGACCAACATTCGTGAACAAGAACCATGTGCTTCTTTCATATGCTGTTCTCCATTATTCAGGTCCAACCTCGTACATTGCTAATCTTGTGAATTCATTATTATATATGATCTTTGCACGTAATAAATACCTTACACTTGTGTTTAAAAGGTATTTAATTTACGTTTCAAGTACACCCTCATTAATTTGAGGGGGAGCTTGTTAAATTCATGAAGATAATTGGACTTGCATTTTTCTTCCCAAATTTTCTTAAAATGTTATTAAATCAATTGATATTAAAAACATCGATTGGGTTAATATTTTTAATATGGGGGAGAAAATGTGATTTAATATGGGATATGATCAATCATAAATGGTTTGACTTAACGTGATAGCTCATCCCGACATGTGCAAAATGTTTTCGGATATCGTAGCATATGTTAAGGGGGAGCAAAATGGATTTGCACTTCAAAGTGGATTTCATGGTGACATACACTTACCCAAAAACATCTCTATTCACGACGGTGACGATTGTGGTGACATAAGGATGGTAGGATAGGTTAAAGTCCAATGATTTCTCTAGAACCGGAGGAATCTTCCCAAGGACATTCCATAGCTAGAAATAGTAGTCCTTAGGAAAGATGGAGAAAGATTGTGAACGTAGCTGAATGCCGACCAAGTACTTAAGTTAGCACTGGAACAATCACAACAAGGTGCTAGTGATGACGTATTGGTAAGCATTGAAGGGGTTGAAGAATGAAAAAGAATTGTAAAGATAAAGGGTGTAAAGAAAGAAGCCCTCCTTACAACTTTAGGCAGAAACCGGGTCAATACATATGCTATTGAGATCATTTTTGTTAATGATTCTCGATATTGAAGAAAGACGTCATGGACCCAGTGATGCAATGCACAACCCTTCCCAGCTAACTCAAATATCTCTCAAAAGGTATTTGTTTTAATCACACGGAGATCAACACATTATCTATTGGTTTATTCACTCCGAATAGACTGATATTGAAAAGGTGGCACTCCTCTCCAGCCTCCGATCACTAAAAATCCAAAATGCACGATCGAGTCTAGAGCCATTTGAGATCATCAAATATCTCATTAGGACACACTTTCATATTTCCTTGCTTCTTCACACACTGTGAAAAGTAAGAAAGATCTTAAGAGTCCTACGCAAAATCTTCATGATCTTGCCTGAACATCCGAGTAATACGTAAGTATTACAATGAGGATGGAAATCCTTCTTGAGCGAACATCAAAAAGCTCATGGTAGGTGACTTGTGCGATTCTTTATGAATCAAACTTGTGATAACTGGAAAGCAACAGTGGTTTAATTCTTAAATGAATTTAAACACGTTCCAGGCCTCTACGCAATATCTTAATGATCTTGCCAGAACATTCAGAGTAATACTATTAAGTATTTACAGTGACGAGTGGAAATCCTTCTAGTGTTAACATCAAACAGCACTTGGTAGGTAACTTGCAAGATTCTATATGAATCAAGCTAGTGACAACTGGAAAGCAACGATGGTGCGGTTCTTAATTGAACTTCACTTGTTCCAGGAACATGAATTGACGGCTTCAAATCATGCGGATAATATTATCCAAATGATTCACTCTTTATGTTCGCAGTCTGCTTTGGACGGTCGAGTAAAGAGAACGGGTTTACCCGCGAAATCTTGTCAAGGAGGTTCTTTATTGAAACTACCTGCCACAAGTACGATATTTAATATCGTCCAACGGTCTTCACCGACCGGAGGTAAAATGCTACCGAATTAGAATGAAATGTTCAAGGCCATTTCATCCGTGTATATTGTTTTGTTGCTAACTGTCTTATGCAGCGTAACAAGAAGGTGGCATTGCGGTGTACAATCCAGAAGAAGTCGTCACCACATGCTTATACTACATACAATTAGTACTTCAACAAATTCAAGAAAGCCTGAAGGTCAAGTCTTCCGCTGTATCAAACTCTGAAGCTTTCAAGAATTTAAAAGTATAAGTATGTGGAACATGAAGTCACAAAGAGGCAAATATCACAAGTGACGAATGCACAAGGTCAAGGCAAGGAAACATGCTCAAGACTAAAGTCAAAGATCACATCAAGCATATTCACAAGAGCAAGATCGAAGACTCAAGCATAGATGCTAGGTTTAAGATTTTGTAAAAAGATGTGACCTCCCTTAGGGGGAGATTGTTGGAAATACATTTTTCCCAATAAAGTCTCGGTCACATCTTAGTTAGCATAGATCACGAGATATAGACTATTTAGAACTTTGTAACTTGGAGCGACCTCCCTTAGGGGGAGATTGTTGGAAATACGTTTTACGTATTTATGAAGGATCGGTCGCTCCAACGATAATCATGTAATGGGCTCGTGATCTATTTACTTTATGTATGGTCCATATAGCCCACATGTAGGGTGGGCTATATATAACCCCTCCTAGCATGTTAGGAGGGGGTTTGTTGATTCCATTTTCACTTAATCATTATTCATCTTACTTTCTCTCTCTACAATTCTCTCCCTTCTCTCCTTTCTCTCTCTAATCCCTCATCTAATTCCTTCATTTCTTCTTTAATTATCAATCAATCAACCAACCTAATCCACCAAATCCATGATATAGAATAGGCCATTAATTACGTAGACCTTCAATATTACCAACACTCAAATTAAAAATCCATACATGTAACAACAAAATTTTTAAATATAATATTAATAACACAATCCTACAACCATAAAATGGATCAAAGATTCATTGTTCATCATAAATTTTTCTTGAAAAATAAAAGTTTATGCATGTGAAAGATTTTTAGATCAAAATGTTCACCTTTTGATTTCCAAGATGGTTCTTGTGTTAGATTTTGCAAAATCAAAGTGGATCAATTTTGTGAAGGTGTTTGTGTCTTGGTTTGGGACGGCAAAAGAAAAGAAAAGAGAGAAAGAGAGTTGAATTTTATATAACTTGTTATGTGTGTGTGTGTTTTTGCTAGTGGATTTTGTTAATATAGTGGTGGTTGTAGAGGGTAGTATTTTGTCAATTGTGCATAGTTTTGGGGCAAAAAGTAATTAAATAGTTGTAAGGGTAGAAAATATAAATATTAAATTTTGAAGATATTTACGGGACTCGGGTTTCGTATAAATACTTTTCAAAAGTTAAAACGCTTCACAAAAATAATAATAAAACATCGACACGACTTAAAACGTAACTAAATCGAAAACGTCGAAAATAGTAAATATCGGGACAATCGATAATAAAATGTAAATTTTTGGGCATCCGTCGGTATCGCGATCATTAGTAGTTCTCGTCATTCGTTAAAATGTAAAACACAAGAAATAAAAATAAATACAATAAAATAATTCGTATGATAATTTGAGAATATAATATCGATACATAATGTATTTCTTGTCGGTTTTCATCTAAACGACATTCTTATTTTAAGTTTCAAGCTATTACCTTCTCGGTTAGCCGATAATTAAAAATTCTCATTAAAGTAAACATATAATACTTAATAGTCGAGATTAAAATATCGACCTGAAATTGACGGATTGTCACATTATCCCCACCAAATTGGGATCTTCGTCCCGAAGATCAACTTGCTTTCTTCCTAGATCGCTTGTTGAAATCAAAAAGTTAAACGTATTTTTGGTCCTCGTCTTGAGTTCCATCAGATTTGACAATAGGAATACGACTTTGCTTCGGTTGTCTAAATTCCTCATCGATAAAATCAACAGGTTCAGTGATGAAATTAAACTTACCGTCGATTCATACTTCATCAAGAGAGTTAGTAAAATCTTCGTTGGGAAGAAATTTCTTTAGGTTCAACATATGAAAAGTATTGTGAATTCCTTGTAGCTCTCGAGGTAATTTAAGTTTTCATGCCACCGGACCTACACTCGATATCATCTTGAATGGTCCAAACTAACGAGGACATAACTTCCCACGTTTTCTAAAATATATAATACCTTTTTCATGGTGATAGTTTTGGCATAACTTTTCCACCTACCCCGATTTCCAAAGGTTCTTGCTTCACATCGTCATAACTTATATGTCTACTACGAGCAGTTAATAAACGATTCTGAGTTCGCACAATCATTTTATTTATCAGAATAAAATGAGCAGAGTCAATCGGTCAACATTGACACAGATTAAATCATACTCAGACTGAGATTTCAAGAGCTTAACAATGAAGTCCATTGTAATTTGCTCCTACTTCCCAAATGATAACTAATAACACAATAATAATCACTTAAAGGCTTTTTTACCTCTTTTATTCCAGAATACATTGTAGGCTCTTACTATCGGTGGATACCATACAATAATGCCAAACAATTAATGACTCAATAGACGAAGAGTAAAAATCACCGCACCCAATTACAAGTCATGGGTTGTGCAGTTTCCTCATTCATCCTAGGTTTTCTACAAGCATACACAAATCAAAACAAACCCAAATCATATAGGAGATGTATCACGATCAACAACAAAATCTTTACTTCTTTCAGGTAACGATAAGATCGGCGTGTCGCAAAGTTTTCTTTTCATGGTCTGAAAAGCTTTCTCTCCATTATCACCCCACACATACGTTTCATTCTTTTTAGTTAGCTTAGTTAATGGTTTTGATATCAAAGAGAATCGTTTAATAAACCTTCAGTAATAACCAGCCAAACCTAGTATTTGTCGTACTTCAGTTGGAATGGTTGGAACATTCAAATTTTCGATGGCTTCAATTTTCGAAGGATCAACATGTACCCCAGTTTTATCAATCACATGTCAGAGAAATTGTACGGAACTAATCAAAAGATTACACTTTGAGAGTTTCGCGTAAATTTTTCGTTCTTTAACATGTTCTAGATAGTCCTTAAGTGTTCGTCATGTTCTTCCTCGCTCTTAGAGAAGATTAGAATATCATCAAAGAAAACGATTACGAATTTATCAAGAAACGTCTTACACATACAATTCATTAAGTCAATGAATACAGCAGGTGTATTGGTCAAACTAGAAGGCATAACACTAAACTCATAATGATCATCACAAGTTCTAAACGTCGTAATAGGAATATCTTCCTCGCGTATGTGAAGTTGATGATAAGCAAAACAAATTTCAATCTTGGAGAAAACACCAGAATCTTGGAGAAAGCACGAGGGTTTTGAAGTTTATCAAATAGATCATCAATTTATGGAAATGGGTAACGATTCTTGATCGTTAGCTTATTCAGCTCTCGGTAATCGATACGCACACGAAACTAATCATCCTTCTTCTTAACGAATAGAATAGGAGTTCTACAAACTGACGAGCTCGGTCGAATAAAACATCTATCAGATAATTCTTAAAACTGTACCAATAATTCCTTCAGCTCGGATGATGCTAATAAATATGGCTCATGTGCCACAATTGCAACACAAGGAATTAGATCAATTAGGATTTCTATTTGACTTGGAGGCGAAAGCCTTGGCAAATCTTCCAGAAACACTTCGGGATAGTCGTGAATGACTAGAATATCTCTACTCACTTTCTTTACAATTCCTTCTACGATACCTAAGCCATGAATAATCCACAACCTTTTTTGATATACTTACGAGCTCTAATGCACGAAAAGAATTTTCAATTCGGAATTATTTTTCCCTTCAGTAACCTCATCAGCCTTGTCTTGAATTATGTGTCCCATGAGCTAATAAGCCATGCAGACAGCTTCACAAATAGCAATTGGCTTAGAAGAAGTCACATCACAGCATTTATTCTTGGTCAGCCGTGGATATACTGCTTGACCTTGATGGTTCGGGTTCCACAATTCTTGGACATAAAGGAGTCAACTTGTGGAAACACTTGATATATCTACCAATGTTAGTTCCCTTCAGTTTTAAATTGTACAACACTTGCTCCATACTTTGGAAATGCTTCGAGGACAAGCTACTCAGTTAACCTTTCCTCACCTTAGTCTATGGTGTCCCATAAGTAACGATACCTATGGAAGCAAGTCTGCCATTCCACCAAATTAATGCACGACCTTGGAGAGTAGCGATTTTCAAACTGCACCTTATCCTCCTGATTAGGGTCACAGATTCGAAAGACTGACACCAGCTTTTCAACAACTGACACAATCCTCCATCATCTTTAGTCCCCTTAAGAGTCTACGGTTTGCACCTAATGAATGAAGTGTAGTTATAGCCTCTAATTTCGGGCACATTTGTTCCATCAGTACCACGAACATTATCGGCTCTAGCTTTAGCTTCACCGGTTCTAGTTCCACCAGTTTTAGCTTCAGCTCCACTTCCAGATCTATCATTCATGTTGACCATGAATTCTTGTAAAGATACATCAACTTATTCACTAATAACTTGGCGCATTCGTGCTTCAGTCATAGCTTTCATTGACTGTATGAGTCTTGTGTAACACAAATCAAATCATAATGAGTATTCATTCAATGATTGCGTTATACCACATGAATTTACAAGAGAAAAGCAAAGAAAGATAATAATAGAACAATGTAGAATTAGGAATCAAAAGATAGTCATTCCATTGATCACAAACTAGTACAAGTTGTATTGTTAAGCATTATAGATAATCAGCGTCTAATGCCATCCAACTTAAAAGACTAGTCCGCAATCTGTAGCACCCCCAAATTTCGATCATAACAGCGGAAGGGTCATTGGGTGTTACTATCATGGTTCAGTCTCATAATCATAGAAAACAGCTCAAAAGGAGTAGTTTTAATAAACATCCATTCATTTTCATTCAATAAAAGTGCAATTTCATACACGGTCCTAGATAATTCAAAAAGTTTACAAACTATAATAAAGGATAAAAGTTATTTGAATGGATATAATTTATAAAAGCGGGCCAAAACATTTCAAATAAGAAAGCTTCACGAAATCGCCTTCCTCGAGTGCCTTTCCAATGGACC
The DNA here is from genome assembly GCA_025667525.1 of Glebionis coronaria. NCBI lineage: Eukaryota > Viridiplantae > Streptophyta > Magnoliopsida > Asterales > Asteraceae > Glebionis > Glebionis coronaria. Next base: position 182,982,803 of record CM046880.1, on the reverse strand, counting down.
TGAGATAAAACATGCTAAAAAGTCAGCAAAATTTGTCGAGTGAATCTATAGAGTTTAAATTAAATAAACAGAACACAAGTATTCAAAATAACCTTCCATGGTTAATAATTTATCAAAGACAATTATGTTGTATAGACATAATTATCGTGTCATTACATAAGTCTCGTAACATTGAACGTTAACATATATTATTTCAGCCCAACACACCTAGCCAAGTGTGTCTATTTCTCTTATACAATGCATCCGATGTTTCATTACTAGTGCATCACAACACCAACCGATAGCTAGTCGCGACCGGACGGTGCGTCACCCCGATAGATCTATCCATAACATTAGCGTTACTTCGATTAACAATTCACGATTCATGGGTCTTTTAAGGCTAAACAAACTTATGTAATAACTTTCATCTAAACATACAATCGGGTTCCTTGTGTTCAATTTTTAAAACAAAGAGGGTTTACCGCAACTTCTCGTTGTACCCTTTATTTTAATAAAACATGCATGTTATCCCCCTCGCGGGTTTTATAAAACAAGTAAACATGTTAAAAGCGAGGCTATAGACTCACCTTAGCCAATAGTGGTAATGAGACGATCGTCGACGATTAGTGATGTCCGTTTAAACACGAAAACCGCAACCTACCAAATAAGGCGTGTTCGTTAATAATCGAATTAAGTATGAATCATACTTAAATAATATAAAATCCAGATTACAAAACCAAGACAATCCCAAAAAATTTAATAATACAAGTGTTATTACCATACCCTTTTATTCAACACTATTCTTTTAAACACTTGCACTCTCGATATTGACCCGTCTTGAGACGCCAAGTCAACGCAAGTCAAATTATCATTTTACTTCTCTCGGACCAGTAACTAAGTCATTTATATAATGACTTAACACTTGAGTAAATCACCATGTCCAATGGCGAATACTCAACTCACGCCACATAATTATTGAACTACGTGTCCAAAATACCAATCAGCATGTACACTCCAAATGTACACACCAATCTATCGTATCTACACTTGTCCGATTTTGACGAAACTTGGTCACAAACTCACACATAATATGAATAAGACTCAGTTCAAATTTCATTTAAGAATATTACTTCTAAGACCTTCTGCCCGACACATCTTTGTGTTATAAAAACCGGAAAGATTTACGTCTTCAACTCGTAAAACCATTTTGACATATCTAAACAACTCCATTTATAAAACCGACACTCGGGTTTGAAAATACACTCATGACCAGAGGTTTAGACATTAACATCAGTCCTTGAAAATTTTCAAAACTCATTCTATAGTCCCCGAGATTCGATCCAAATATCGACAACAATTTTCGTATTGTGCCGATACTCGTCTCCCGGTACACGAATACTAAAATTGTTGTAACTTCGCACTCGTTTGGAGTTGGAAGTCCTACTTTATATCAAATCGAAGCTAACGAAATTCTCTACAACAATATCACATCATCTCATCCCTAACTAAGACTTAAGATTTCCGAAAATAGCTTCAAACCTACTGCCCAAAAATACATTTTTCAAAACCACATCAAATCACTATTTTGACCCATTTTAACAATTCTTATGCTTCTAATATCACCATATGATCATCCTAAACAACTCCTAATAAGCCTAGATCACTTGTATGTTCCATATTACCAACACTCAAATTAAAAATCCATACATGTAACAACAAAATTTTTAATTATAATATTAATAACACAATCCTACAACCAAAAAATGGATCAAAGACTCATTGTTCATCATAAAGTTTTCTTGAAAAATAAAAGTTTATGCATGTGAAAGATTTTTAGATCAAAATGTTCACCTTTTGATTTCCAAGATGGGTCTTGTGTTAGTGATTGTAGTGTTTTACCACACCTTTAGGAAAATGAGGTAAATAGGGAAAGTATTAAATACGACGGTTTAGGAAAATCGTGTACAAATGACCCAATGAAGTTTGTTTCCCAAGGAGGTATATGTGTGGACTAAAATATAGCAAGATTTGAGATTAATATTCGTTAGAAGGGGATGAGAAAAGAGGATTACGAAGACGTGAAATTAATTACTACTATGACTAAACGTAAAACCGTAAAATGAGCAAAAATAAAAATTAATTCTAAAAATTACCAAAAATTCACCAAAAATCAAAATAAATAAACTAAGAGTTTACCAATGATCAAAACTTTTTCAAACCTTTTAATTAATTAAATATTAATTTATAAATGCTAATTAAAGCCCTAAAAATCAAACTAATTATCAAAAAGCCCAAATAAAGATTTTTCAATTGGTATACCTCTAAAATGACCTAAAAAGATTAAAAACTATTTTTATAAATTTATAAACTAAGAAAAACTATTTAAAATGATTTAAAAACTATTAAAACTTAAAATAATTATAAAAAGTAATCTAAAGATGATAAAATTAATCTAAGAGTTGCAAAAATCCTATTTTAATGTATTTAAGCTAAAAAAATATAAAAAGTGCAGAAATGTGAAATTTGAAAAATAATAATAAAATAATATTAAAATAATATTAAAAATAGAAAAATTCTAAAAAATTCTAAAAACTTGCAAACTAGTTTATTTTAACCTAAATAATCAGAAAATGAAAGTGAAATTACCAAATTACCGCTAATGGGCCCCAAAATGGGTTAAAGTAAAAAACAGTCAAGCTTAATGGGCTTTTTAGCCCAAAAAGTCAAAGTAAGCCCAAATGACCTGGAAAAGCCCTATCTGACTCAAAATACAATTCTAAACACAAAACTCTAAAGGCCCGAAAGTTGAAAATGAGCTTATCACAGCTTAATGAACTAACAGCTTATTCTTATTGGGCCATTAAGCCCATTAAGCAATAAGATAATGCCATAAGCTCTAATTTGACACACAGCCTTCTTTTGGGATACTAAAGAGATCTGTAAAAAAGAAATTTTGAAAAAGCACACTCAATAAACCAGAAATAAGCCAAGAACAATTCCACAAAACAACAAAATAGTCGGGATAGAGTTCTAGGCTGTTTCAGAAGCTCTAGTTTGTTGCAAAAGCTCACAAATATCTTAGCTAAGAATAACCAATCAAGACAATCACAAAAGCCAAGTAGAATAAGCTGTAAGAACCAATAAGCTGGCTGAAAAAGCCAAATAAGCTAGTTTTCTAGTAAAAGCTTAACCAAATGACTTGTAACCTTCCAGACTTGTTATTAAGCTGAGAAAAATGAGTTCTATTACAAAAACCAAGTTGTTGCATGTACCAATAAGCAAAACAGATTCAATAAGCTATATGACCAAGTTTGACCAAAAGTCTAACGCTGACAAGAGAAATTCAAACGCTAACAAGCACAAATTGGACGTTGACAGACTTAATGAAGTGTTGAGACTTTGTTTTCAACCTGTTGGTCAAGGCTTGAGTGCAAACCTTGTGAATCAAGGCCTACCAATTGGGTAGACTTGATGAGTTTTGGCACAAATAAGCCAATAAGCCAGTGGGCTTATAAGCTTGTGAGATAAGCAACAAACAAAAGGCACAAACCAAGTAATGCACAAGGAACCAAATACTAGTATAAAACAACAGGAATCAAACCAATAGCATCAAAATCTCATAGCATGCATTTGCTGATCTAAATGACCAAAAGCTGAAATTCAATAAGCTATAGACTACTCAATAAGCAACCAAACTCTAAAACCAGATGATGCAGAGTTGCACAACCAACAAATATATAAGCAAACCAAGTTTCACACCTTAATTCAAACAAAAAAAACAAATTAGACCTGCTGATGTGTTTGACTGAAAAAGTGTTCAAAAACTAGCAACCTATGATTTTTAGTTATACCTTGTTTTCGACCTATCCAAAACTTGAAACAACTTGTATATCAGCAAACAAATAGATATAAACCAAAAGGACCCAAGCTCCAAGGCCTTAAGGCCTTTGAACCAGCAAACACAAACAACCCTTAATCCACAACTTTTCAAAGCAACTTGTGATTCCAACTAACAACCTACTGATTTTATGATTCAAAAACACTTCCTAGATGACTACTAACAGATTCAAACACAAAAATCACAACCTCAAACACAAGAACATAAAATCACAGCACAAATCATAAAACAGACAATATCATGTAATTTTTAGGGGAAACTTAAACAAGGGATTATACCTGTCCTCCACAACATCTTAGGAGGACCAGCTATGCTCCTTGGACCTTGTTCAACAGCTAGAACAAGACCAAGGTTCTTCAAAAAGGAAGATCAAAACCTGCTGATGTTCAAAGTAGAACAAGGTTATGATGATGATGATTCTTCAACACAAATAAACAAACAACTCAACCAAGAGTTTAAAACTCTTCTCAGGCTTGGTGTCAACAAGCTTGAAGGAGCTTAAGGCTTTTGGCTAAGGGTTAGTACAAGATAATAACCAAAACAGAAACTAGGATTTCAAGGTTTTGAACCTTTGAAAACCTATCAAACATAGACGTGCCTTAACCACAAGATTAAGGAAGGTCTAAAAGATCAAATGGAACTCAGATTTCAGCTATTCTAACATCAACTTTTAATAAACACAAAAGAGATTTCACAAATTTTAAGGAATTCAAATTTTATTTAAATAAAAAGGAATTACAAAGATGATAGCCAAAATCTGGAACAAAGGGACTCCCACAAGTTGAGGTCTCCTTTTATAGGCAAAAGCATACAAAACACTATTCATAAACCCTAGCAACTGAATTTCCTAAATTATCCTTGTAGAATCTTCTAGGCTTGTTGCCAGCTTGCTTGGGTGAATCAGGGACGTTCATTGAGTGCTTGGTGATTAAGGAAAGGCTTAAGTTCGTTGATTTTGCCATGTCATAATCCTTTGCCAGGTGTCGTCATGTGAGTGGGGATGGGGGTATCTTTCTGGTAGTGGAGTTTAAGGTTTTTGTTGTGGGATGGGATTGAGGTTATGTGAATTACACGTGGGAACAACCAATTTCACTTTCCCCTTTGTTTTCTTTCTTTTTAATCCTGGGTAAGAAGGGTGATCTTCATGGTAAAAATCGCTACAGTAAGTGTTACCCGCTTTATTAGGAATTTGAACTTTAAACTTGGCAGTTTTGGTCCTTTGTTTTTGGGAAAAGATGCATAACATGTTTTTCAGCTCAAATAAACGCATTCCTTTGTTGTTGAAGTTATGAAGTTCACACTTTTGCCCCAAAACTTTGGCAAAAGTGTTTCAAGGGTTGTTTTTACCATTTTTCCATATTTGAAGGACTGAATTTGGACTTTCTTGATCTTCAAAGGTCTTTATTGGATGTTTGCCTTCATGAGGGACCATAAATGACAAATTAGATATGATGAGGGACTAGTCTTGCCATTTCTTCAAAGTTGAAGGACCTTTTTGCAATTTTGACAAACTTAAGCGACCAAACTTATAATTATGAATTCACAAGGGTTTTAAGTGTCATTTATTCATTCATTGAGGATCAATCTTGTATTTCTTCAAGTCTTCAAAGGTTAATCTTGGATAATTTATGAACTAGGGCCTGGTTCTTGTACGGCTTCGTTTCTCGTGTTCGTTTTTCCTTATTTCTTGTGATCTTTTGTCTTTTTCACGATATACATACCTAAAATACACAAGTAAACAAACACAAGCATATATATGGTATTTTATGACATTTTTATGCATTTAAAGCCCGAAAAGAACAATGAGATCATGTATAAATGCCATCTCATCACTCCCCCATACTAAGCCATTTCTGTGCCCTCACGCAATGCTAGAATAAAGTATCTAAGCATCACCAAAATTCAATTTTATTACCCTTTATTGAAATGTAAAAGACTTGCAACAATACTACGAGAATGTGTAAATACATAATGTATGATTATCATCACGAATGTGACTTTTAGGGTCAAAGAATAGAAACAAGTAAATGTCCCTTAGAGTAAATTTCGTCATCCTTGATTGTCATACATTCCATGCTAAGTGCAAAAACGAGATCATTGTTGGTACAAGTCACAATGCTAACACTACTCATGCGTCCAAATTGTGTAATACTTTTTCTCCCCGCAATCCTAGTTATTATAAAAGGAAATGGGTTACTAGCATTTTTTAACTATTTGTCATGGATCACAAGTGATTCATATTGACTTATTAAAGTAGTTATTAGTCCGAAAGCAAAGTAGCACGATTTAATCGATAGTTAGCCGAAGGACAAAATCTTTTAAAACGGCTTCTCGTGTATCTCCTTAACGTCATATCTTGGCATAACTCGTTTCACGATTTGAGACCTTTCTCGGACCGATATTTGGCATGTACTTCATACTTCAAATCTTGGGAAGACGTTCTTGAAATTATGGTCTTCTCTTCATACATTTGGAATTTCTTCACTTGACATTTTTGAGAGATTCTTCATATTTGGACCACGACTTCATCAATTTTCTTCAATCTCTATTTTGGACTTTGATATACAACAATCCGCCTCCTTTTCGGACTTGGATATATTTATCCTCATACCTTGCAAGGGTCTTTTTGGATAGACTTTCTCCATGATCTTTAGGGGAGTAATTGCTTTTCGTCGTGTATCTCGATCCTTCATATTGATTTAGGAATAATGATACTTCACAACATCTTGGATCTCTAGCAAAAATAGAGCTCCTCATGCCTTGTTAGGGCCTTTTTGGATCTTCACCAATCTTCGCGTCCCGCTTCAATAAGTTATGCCTTGGCTATGAACTATATTCAACCCCGAGCAACTTTTAAACGATCTTGCGCTAGAGGCTAAGTAACCTTTCAACTCGTACGACCTTACTTATTGCAATTATTTTTATTCCTAATGCATTGATCTTATGGGAAGAAAAAGCCACAATTAAAAACATATGAGTTTTTGAAAGAACATTTTCATGTTCTACATTTAGCATGATCACTTGTCTAACTCTATCATTTCTCGTTCTTCACTATATAAAGACCTCTAATTAAAGAGACTCGTGAATACTTAGCCATGCAAGTCAAAATTAAGCCAAATTTGGATTAGCTTTCATTAAGACTATATCAACTCAAAGTTTTGGGTTTTCAAGCCACCTATAGGATCTTGCACTTTCTTGGACTTTTTCAAGTTTAGAGAATGCATTTTATAGTTCCCTTGATAAGTGACTTTCTAGGATCAATTATAGGAACTTGCGAAAAGTTCTTGTTCTTAACCCGAGTGAGCTAAGACTTTCGCGTTTTAAAGTTCCCTATATAAAAGTCTAGCAAAACTTGAATTGAGCGGGTTAAGGAATGTAAATGGCTCCAAATGCCCATCAAGTCAAAAATTAGCTCTTATTCTACCCATCGGAAAATATACATTCGTGTCTTAAAAACACTTATTAAAACTAAGAAAATTTTTAAAATTTGGCCATTTTTAGCCTTATTAGCAACAAAAACAAAACATTGAAAGTTGGAAAACGTGAGGGCGTAGCAAAGAAAGTACCTATTTACCTCCCCATACTAAAAGTAAACATTGTCCTCAATGTTTCGAGTCTAAAGGTAGAGCACCCCCATACTAGAGACGAAGAATCGAATGCTTAGGATCTAGCATGGAAAGGGTGATCAACAATATATCTAAAGCCGTTTATTAAGTATGCTAAAAGATAATTGTTAGAACAATAAAGGATATGTCATGGATTCGTGAAAAACTTATTCAAGAAAACGATGGAGGCTTCACGTAAACGAACACGAGAGTCTTCAATCGTAGATGATGATGATAATCTAGATAACACAATCACAAACAACCACGAGACAACGAGTTGGAAGGGCACAAATCCCCTCTCATTAGTTATTAGTAAGCATAAAAGGATAAGCATGGGATCTCCCCCACGAGGCACCTCGTTTTTGATTACCAAGTCATGAGCTCGACTCGATCCCCTCAAAATGTGAACATTTAGGGAAAATCATGGTATGGTCAATTTTTTTAATGGGGCTTACATGTTAAACAAGGCCCAAAAAGCAACCGGTATTAAGGACTAAGTCCTTTAATGATACAAAATACTGGGATCGAAGATGACGTCTTCGTTTTCATTAGATAAACAATTCAACGCCACTTCCACACGTGCCATAAACTCAAAGAGTTTGAAGAAAAGAGATGAGAAGTAGAAGGGTGGGACAATTGGTAAGACAAACTTTTGAGCTACTCGAGGTAGACTCGCACCAAGCAAATAGATATAGTTTCCATTTATTGCATCGGTGGAAGACCGAGATTTCCCTTTACATGAAATTCCGGGATCGAATATCTCGTCTTCGGTGGACAAGGATGAGGGAACATAAGGGACTTCCCCCATACTAAAACCACATAAAGCATCGTCAAAAGGAGTAGACGAGCTTGTAGCACTCAAAACACGTGGTGATGACGGAGTTAGATTTGTAGAAAAATCAATTAAATCACATTTAAAATCTTTTCCTTTTTTACCTTTTAAACTCTCCTTATGAAAACCCTTTTTGATTATGTCGAAAATATTTGGTGTTTCTAAGACGATGTTAGTCACACTAAAAATTCTCACATTTGAAAACCGTTTTGGTTTTGGTGGTGGTAAGTTCTCAAAACGTTTATCGACAAAGAAAACCTCCCCATCGGGGTCAACATATTCGTCATCCGAAATATCTTCCGTAGAAACCGAAAACTTATCAACACGTTTTAAGAATGAATGTTCGAGGTGAGGTGAAGGATTTTCGATTCAAGTATTGACGGTTTCTTCTTTGTAGGCTTTACACTCATAACCTCCACCGGCGGAGGAAATGGTAAATTGTTTTTGGCGACATTTCCTAAAACTCTTGGTGAAAATTCTTTGAAAACGATATTGGTTGAATCACCATGGTTTAAAGTTGCAATAGAATAGACATGAGAAAGGTTGGAGTTTTGTGTTGCATTGACGACAAGTTCTTCCTCATTGAAACGAAGGGTGATTTTTCGAGCATGAACATCAATAAGTGCTCTTGATGTATCCAAAAATGAACGACCCAAAATGAGAGGAACTTTTCGATCGATAGGAATGTCTACAACGATAACGTCAACGGGATAGTAAAACTTTCCAACTTTAACGAAAACGTCCTCGGCTACTCCACATGCTAAAATCGTAGAATGATCGGCCATCTCGATAGACATGTTCGAAGGAGTAAGAGGCGGAAGCGAAAGCGATTTGAAAATCTCAAGAGGAATTAAATTAATACTAGCACCAAGATCGTTCAAGGCGTAGCATTCCTCAATATCTTGAATTGCACACGGAATCAAAAATTTACCGGGATCACCGACTTTTTGTGGTATACGGCTAAGAAAAACCGATGAACAACTAGACGATTGTTGTAACTTCTCTTTGTTGTTTAGCATACTTTTGAAGTTTGCGGTGAATCGAGGCATCATGATAAGAGCGTCGGCAAAGCTTATGTTAAAATGTATGTCACGAAACATTTTCATAAAAATCTCAAATTGATAATTATTTCGTTCTTGTGCCTTTTCCTTGTTACGTCTCGAAGGGTAAGGTAAGGGTGGTGTGGGTTGGACATTAGGCAACGGCCTTGGAATCTCGGGTTCCATATTTGGTATTGGTTCAACTGTAGGTGTGGTATGAGCGTTACTTCGTGGGATTATGATATACTCCTTTTCGACCATCACCTTAGGTTCTTTCTCGGTTTCCTTCTCCGTAGAAGTACTTGGACGAGAGATTGGTTCCTTGAAAGTTTTACCACTTCGTGTAGTAATAACCTTCATTTCTCCCTTCGGTTTTGCAATGCTATCACTAGGAAGACCACCCAAGGAAGAGGGTTTACACATGATTGCTTCAAACATTTTTGCCATTCGGTCCTCAATTTTTGATTGCCTTAAATCCGCTTTTAACAATTCTTGCTTAATCTCATGTTGTCCTTGTTCCATCTTTTGTTGGTTTTGTTGAAGACGTTGGACATTTCCTTCAATTTTATTAGCATGAGTTTTAAGTTCATTAGCAAGTTCGTTTTTAAGCTCGTTTTTCAACTCGGATCTTAAGCTAATCATCTCACGTTCCATGTTATCAAATTTAGCATCATTTGCTTTAGCATAATCCAAAAATTCCCCTTGAAGATTTTTAGTGTGAGCATTTTGAAAACCTTGTGTAGTGTTTTGAAAATCACGGTTTTGGTTTTGATTAGTGACTTGTCCATTCCCACTTTGATAATTCCCATTGTTGTAGTTACGTGAATTGCCTTGATAATTACCACCTTGATTGTTGTTTCGATAGTTATTAGCATTTTGATTTGGTGGAGCTTGATTTGGGCGGGAACCTTGGCCGTTTTGGTTATAAGTTCCCGTTGCTACGTAAGCACTTGAAGTGTTACCACCGGCGGTAATGCACTCGGGAAGATCATAAGCTCCACCACAAGACAAACAACTCTTCTCAACCGCTTTAACCGAAGCGGAATTCAAAGCCTCTTGTGCTTTCCAATGAGTCATAATATTAGCAAATCTATCGAAAAACCGATTTTCCTCATTAGCTTCATCATGTAAGGCATTAATGCTACGAGATGATGACGACGATGACGAACCCATGTTGGCAACACTTGGTGTGTTACGAGGGCTATAAACCTTAGATCTATTCTCGATAATCTTTAAAGCTTCATAGGTCGTTTTGCACAAACAATTACCACCCGCGGCGGCATTCAAGTAATCTCGTTCATGATCATTAAGCCCATTATAAAAAGTATCAACTTGATGTAATTCCGAAAAATCATTGTGTGGACATTCATGTAACATTTCTTTAAAGCATTCCCATGCCATTGAAAAACTTTCATTATTTCGTTGCACAAATCTTGAAATCTCATTTTTCAAATGTGTTGTTTTAGATGGTGGGAAAAATTTGTTCACAAACTTAGAAACGAGATCACCCCATTTTAAAATTGAATTTGGCGGTTCTTTCTCGAGCCAAATTTTAGCGGGTCCATCTAACGAGTATGGAAACAACATCATCTTAATGGCGTCATGTGGAACATCCTTAAACTTGCTAGTTGCGGTGAGACGATTAAAATTCCTTATGTGATAATGCGGGTTGTCTTTCTCATGACCTATAAACTTATTAGCTTGCAACATCGACATTAAACCCGTCTTAATCTCGAAATTCTCCGCAAGGATAGCGGGAATCACAATGGCCTCTCCAAAACCCTCGGTGGGTGCTTGAAGCAACTCCATCATAGTACGATTAGCCATGACGACTTCTTGTTCTACAATAGGTTCCACAATTGGAGTTTGTTCTTCAATCAACGTCTCTTGATTTGCTTGTTTTTGAAGACGTTTACGAGCTCGTTTTGCTTGATTAGGAGTGATCATAAACTTCACGAAGAATGGGAAGTGAGCAAAGAAGATTCTTATTGGGTGTTTTGTGAATTTTCAATTTTTTTGTGTTTTTGATTGTTTTTAATTTTTTTTTTGGATTTTGGTGTATCTTCGTAGACAACAATCTACCAAATCTCTCCTCGAATAAAACTCTTGATTAAAGAAGCCTCAAAGAAATGAAAACGATCACGTGGAGTGAACGCCTTCGAATGACTTTAGAACTTTGGTGAAAACCAAATTGTTCAAGAGGGTTTAATCACAAAGAAACCAAGAAAATATATTATACGTAATAATACTTTGGGCGACAAAACCCTCGATAAGCCTTCAATCTCAAAATACTCACAAGAAAACGGGAAAATGAGGCGGCGCGAAGAACTTAAGAGCCTTTTTCCTTAGGGTACATTTTATAATACCCGCCTTATACCCACCTTATAGTTTGTATTTTTCAAAATCGAGCTTCACGAAAGTATTTATGTATTTTTGCCTTTTTCTTTTTGTTTGAGATTCGAATACAATAATTAGGAGACCAAATCCCAATTAAGGTTGTGTTTTCACATTTGGAGATATTTTGTATTGATTGTGATACTTAATACAATATATTAATAATAATTTCACAAGAAAAACCAAGAAACTGATAATACGTATTAGTAGATTTCTACTAATACAAATACTATTTATGGTTAATATTAAAAAAACAAGACAAATTAATCACGACACACCTCCCCGGCAGCGGCGCCAAAATGATTGTAGTGTTTTACCACACCTTTAGGAAAAAGAGGTAATTACGGAAAGTATTAAATACGACGGTTTAAGAAAAACCGTGTAGAAATGACCCAATGAAGTTTGTTTCCCAAGGAGGTATATGTGTGTGACTAAAATGTAGCAAGATTTGAGATTAATATTGGTTAGAAGGGGATGAGAAAAGAGGATTACGAAGACGTGAAATTAATTACTGCTATGACTAAACGTAAAACCGTAAAATGAGCAAAAATAAAAATTAATTCTAAAAATTAACAAAAATTCACCAAAAATCAAAATAAATAAACTAAGAGTTTATCAATGATCAAAACTTTTTCAAACCTTTTAATTAATTAAATATTAATTTTTAAATGCTAATTAAAGCCCTAAAAATCAAATTAATTATCAAAAAGCCCAAATAAAGATTTTTCAATTGGTAAACCTCTAAAATGACCTAAAAAGATTAAAAACTATTTTTATAAATTTATAAACTAAGAAAAACTATTTAAAATAATTTAAAAACTATTAAAACTTAAAATGATTATAAAAATTAATCTAAAGATGATAAAATTAATCTAAGAGTTGCAAAAATCCTATTTTAATGTATTTAAGCAAAGAAAAATATAAAAAGTGCAAAAATGTGAAATTTGAAAAATAATATTAAAATAATATTAAAAATCCAAAAATTATAAAAAATTCTAAAAACTTGCAAACTAGTTTATTTTAACTAAATAATCAGAAAATGAAAGTGAAATTACCAAATTACTCCTAATGGGCTCCAAAATGGGTTAAAGTCAAAAACAGTCAAGCTTAATGGGCTTTTTAGCCCAAAAAGTCAAAATAAGCCCAAATGACCTGGAAAAGCCCTATCTGACTCAAAATTCAATTCTAAACACAAAACTCTGAAGGCCCAAAAGCTGAAAATGAGCTTATCACAGCTTAATGAACTAATAGCTTATTCTTATTGGGCCAATAAGCCCATTAAGCAATAAGCTAATGCCATAAGCTCTAATTTGACACACAGCCTTCTTTTGGGATACTAAAGAGATCTGTAAAAAAGAAATTTTGAAAAAGCACACTCAATAAGCCAGAAATAAGCCAAGAACAATTCCACAAAACGACAAAATAGTCGGGATAGAGTTCTAGGCTGTTTCAGAAGCTCTAGTTTGTTGCAAAAGCTCACAAATATCTTAACTAAGAATAATCAATCAAGACAATCACAAAAAGCCAAGTAGAATAAGCTGTAAGAACCAATAAGTTGGCTGAAAAAGCCAAATAAGCTAGTTTTCTAGCAAAAGCTTAACCAAAAGACTTGTAACCTTCCAGACTTGTTATTAAGCTGAGAAAAAAAAGTTCTATTACAAAACCAAGTTGTTGCATGTACCAATAAGCAAAACGAATTCAATAAGCTATATGACCAAGTTTGACCAAAAGTCTAATGCTAACAAGCACAAATTGGACGTTGACAGACTTAATGAAGTGTTGAGACTTTGTTTTCAACCTGCTGGTCAAGGCTTGAGTGCAAACCTTGTGAATCAAGGCCTACCAATTGGGTAGACTTGATGAGTTTTGGCACAAATAAGCCAATAAGCCAGTGGGCTTATAAGCTTGTGAGATAAGCAGCAAACAAAAGGCACAAACCAATTAATGCACAAGGAACCAAATACTAGCATAAAAAACAGGAATCAAACCAATAGAATCAAAATCTCATAGCATGCATTTGCTGATCTAAATGACCAAAAGTTGAAATTCAATAAGCTATAGACTACTCAATAAGCAACCAAACTCTAAAACCAGATGATGCAGAGTTGCACAACCAACAAATCTATAAGCAAACCAAGTTTCACACCTTAATTCAAACAAACAAACAAATTAGACCTGCTGATGTGTTTGATTGAAAAAGTGTTTAAAAACTAGCAACCTATGATTTTTAGTTATCCCTTGTTTTAGACCTATCAAAAACTTGAAACAACTTGTATATCAGCAAACAAATAGATATAAACCAAAAGGAGCCAAGCTCCAAGGCCTTAAGGCCTTTGAACCAGCAAACACAAACAACCCTTAATGCACAACTTTTCAAAGCAACTTGTGATTCCAACTAACAACCTACTGATTTTATGATTCAAAAACACTTCCTAGATGACTACTAACAGATTCAAACACAAAAATCACAACCTCAAACACAAGAACATAAAATCACAGCCCAAATCATAAAACAGACAATATCATGAAATTTTTAGGGGAAACTTAAACAAGGGATTATACCTGTCCTCCACAACATCCTAGGAGGACCAGCTATGCTCCTTGGACCTTGTTCAACAGCTAGAACAAGACCAAGGTTCTTCAAAAAGGAAGATCAAAACCTGCCGATGTTCAAAGTAGAACAAGGTTATGATGATGATGATTCTTCAACACAAATGAACAAACAACTCAACCAAGAGCTTAAAACTCTTCGCAGGCTTGGTGTCAACAAGCTTGAAGGAGCTTAAGGCTTTTGGCTAAGGGTTAGTACAAGATAATAACCAAAACAGAAACTAGGATTTCAAGGTTTTTAAACCTTTGAAAACCTATCAAACATAGATGTGCCTTAACCACAAGATTAAGGAAGGTCTAAAAGATCAAATGGAACTCAGATTTCAGCTATTCTAACACCAACTTTTAATAAACACAAAAGAGATTTCACAAATTTTAAGAAATTCAAATTTTATTTAAATAAAAAGGAATTACAAAGATGATAGCCAAAATCTGGAACAAAGGGACTCTCACAAGTTGAGGTCTCCTTTTATAGGCAAATGCATACAAAACACTATTCATAAACCCTAGCAACTGAACTTCCTAAATTATCCTTGTAGAATCTTCTAGGCTTGTTGCCAGCTTGCTTGGGTGAATCAGGGACGTTCATTGAGTTCTTGGTGATTAAGGAAAGGCTTAAGTTCATTGATTTTGCCATGTCATGATCCTTTGCCAGGTGTCGTCATGTGAGTGGGGATGGGGGTATCTTTCTGGTAGTGGATTTTAAGGTTTTTGTTGTGGGATGGGATTGAGGTGATGTGAATTACACGTGGGAACAACCAATTTCACTTTCCCCTTTGTTTTCTTTCTTTTTAATCCTGGGTAAAAAGGGTGTTCTTCATGGTAAAAATCGCTATAGTAAGTGTTACTGATGTGTCGTAGATTAACACATATACGTTATAGGACAAATTTAGGTAATTACCTTTAGGAAAAAGTAATTAACCAAAAATAAGTCAAAGACGGATACGATTAAACACGTGAGTGAGTCGAGTTCGTTGTACACGAAGATCGAGTGAATTTGAGACGTTTTGTTTTGATTTGGACAATTGATTTGAATGTGTCGTTGGTTTATTAAACTACAATTTAATCTACAAATTTAAACTTATTTAATAAAATCCTAAAGTGCATGAATCGTAAACCCACTATTTAAAATTAACCTAACAATTAATTACTTGCTTAAAAATGAACTCTATTTAAAAATTAATCTATTTAAAAATCTTTAAAAGTAAATCTATTTAATTAAAATAACTTTTACTTTTCTCTAAAAAGAATCTAATTTAAACTTTTTAAAATAATTACTTGATTAAAAATTACTTCAAACAAATCTATTTAGAAAACTATTTCTATTTTAATTATTAAAATCTAATTATAAAAATTACTATTTAAACTTTTAAATTTAATAAAAAGAAACATTTTTTATTTATTTATTTTATTTTATTTATTTTTTTATTTAACCAAAACTTACTTTATTAATTAAAAATAAAAAAACGGATCAAGAGGAATTAAAAGTTTACTAAAATGAAAACTGCCAAGTCTAACTAATCTATATTAATTAAATAAAAGGAAATAAAACCAAAAGAGCTATAGAGCTCAGTTGGTTATCACACTATGCAGCTACCCGTGAGGTCACAGGTTCGAGTCCTGTAGAGGACATATTTTTTTTTATAAATTTTCCTTTTGACAGTTAGATAAAAAGAGTGTCTCAGGAGAGACTTGTGAAAGCTTAATCGCTTAAGCTGATAGGGATCAGCTATATGAGCCTATCCAAATCGATTGGATTCGAACAGCTTATACATAATCAAAATTACAGTAGGAATTTAAGTAAAATGCAAATCAACCAAGAAAAGAAGGCAGTAAAATAATTATAACAAATCTATCCGAACATTCTAATCATTCAGATAAACAAAGCAGCATATCAAATCCTACAATATCTAGTAGCTAAACTCGCATCAGCAGACTAAGATCAGTTCTATCATAGATTCAGCAAAATAAAACACAGTTTAATGTTAAAAATTAAAAGACAGCAGCTATCAAAAGAGGAAAAATCAGCAGATATATAAACAAGCAGAATCTAATTCCTATCTATGAAAACATTATCATGAGATCAAACTCAAGGCAAACTGATACCTACACATGATTTTATAAACCGTCCAATAACATAGTCACAAATTCAAATCCCAATATCACTCAAAATCAGCCAGCGAATCTTAAAATTCACATCAGCATAGCTAATAAGCTTTCAGCACATGAGGTTCTCAAACAGTAGTATAAAAAATCTAACAGCCTACAGACTTAAAAATCAATCAAATATTCAAACTAGTCCAACCATATCATAACAGTCGAACAAACGCGGACAATTAAGTAGATTTAAAACCGAATGACATATCAAATCTAAATAAGTAAACAGTTTCGAATCACGAATACTCAAGCAAAACTAATTAGATCAAGTTACATTGGAATCTAATAAATCACTTTAATAACAAAAATAAAACAAGCTACGAGATACTCAGCTATATTACCAATCGTAGACAATCAGCAATCATGTTAGCTCATATTACTCATATCATAACCACAAGCAGATTCTCAAATTAACATACAAAAACATCGATTCATACTAAAAATAAATTCATGAAACATAATAATGGAACAGTAAAATTAAAGAGAAATAGAACCGATTGTAGATTTCCGTTGAGTAGAAAGCGAGCGCTGAGCTGCCTTGGAACTAAACCGACACCACCATATAAATTCAAACGAACCACCAAATCCACTCAAACCATAGACCACGAATGTAAATCGAACCAACGGTTAATTTTTTAAACAGTTTATCAGTAGGATAAACTGGATCCCCAAACTTAGCTTAAGTGAATCTTAATAAACTATCAATAAGTTTAAAAGACCACAACATATTATAACAATTAAATCAGTTTATCAGGAATAAGAGTAAAAGAAATAGCTTGTAAACAGTAAAATCAATAACAAAGGATTGAGAATAAACTGAAACTTTATTTATTAAAACTGAACAATATTACAAGATTATAGAAGAAAATAAATCCTAACACTAATTTAACATTATAACAGTAGCTAAAGAAAGGGATGAAAAATACAGGGAAAATGGGGGTATTTATAGCCCCCCCATAGGCTTGATGATGCGGATATTCGGATCTCCATAGGAATATTCCAAATGATCTTGAGCCATCGATTTTCTCTTCTACACTCTCTCTCTTTTCTGTTTATCATCCAAGGGTGGAGATGATTCTTGGTCACACAGATTGCCAGGGTGGCAATGATTTGTGCTAGTTTGTGCTTCTTTGGAGATCTCTGATTGGTGGGATTTGATAATTGAGGTGTTGACACCAATTAAGTTAGGCCACGTAACCCCCTAGCCTCCATCTTCTCTTCCGAAATCATAGGAGAATTAATTCTTCACCCGTGTGCATTCACACGAGTGGAAAACAACCCCTTTATTAATTTGGCTTCTGGTTTATTTTATTAAAGTGGTAAAATTAGGGTTTGGAGTGACTGTTAATTATCTGGGGAAGAAGAGAGTAATACTTTGGAAGTATCGAAAGATATTTATTGTGTGTGAGATATGTGAGTGGAAGAAAATGGTTGGGATTAAAAAACGTTTATTAAAAAGAAAGACAGTGACGTGTGGGTGAAACTGAATGGTGAGGGGTCGGTTTATTTGCAAACAAAGAAAATCACTTTTTAAACTTTGGCAAAACCTTAAAAGCCCAACACGTTGCTTTTCGTTTAATTTCCTTATTTCTGAATTGGGCTTGGCCCAATCTCTTCTAATTCCCATCCGCATATTATTTCTTCATTATTGGACCTTCATGCAACTTTTTAACTTAAATGGGCTTTTGAGCCCATTTATCCCATTGTGGGCCCTACTTGGCTCGTTTTCTCGATAAATGATAGAATCCTCTAAAATCGAGCTCGGTTTTGGCTTCCTCAATCTTTATCATCAAACTTGTGTCGATTATTGCCGGTTTTCGTGAACTTGGTACCTACACACATGAAAACAAGAAACACACATATCCAAGGCATTTTTGATACAAATCATGCATAATTTCAATGTTTTTAGCTACAAATGATATGAGTAATTACACTCATATCAAATTCCCCCCTTCTAAGAAATTGCCGTGTCCTCACGCAATGATAAAATAAAACTATGAACTACACCATTATTCAACTTTTGACATTTTATTTAGCAAAGACATAAAATAACTTTAAAGATCATAAAAACTCAAATAGATTCATCGTCCTCGACTTTTCACTTTTCCATGCCAAGTGCAAAAACAAGATCATTGTTATTATAAGTTGGTAGACTAACACGAACTCATGTGGGCCAATTAATCACTTAGACTCCCTTATTCCTAAGTGTATCTCTTATATTTTATTGTTGTCTTGAATGATCACGAGGATGCATTGTTGACTTATTTCGATAATTTATTAAGCCGAAAATAAAGTGAACGATTTAATCAATAGTTAGCTAAAGGACAAAATCTTTTAAAACTGCTTCTCGGGCTCTCATAAAGTTCATATCTTCGCATAACTTGTTTCGCGATTTGAGACCTTTCTCGGATCGATATTTGGCAATGACTTAATACTTCCAACCTTGAGAGACGTTCACGAAATAATGGTCTTCTCTTCATAATATTTCTTCACTTGAATTATTGAGAGATTCATACTTGGACCACGACTTCTTCATTTTTCTCCAATCTTTACTTGGGATTTTGATTAACAACAATTCGCCTCCTTTTTGGCTTCATTTATCCTCATACCTTATTTTGGTCTTTTTGGATAGACTTCTCCATGACTTTTTGGGAGTAATTTGCTTTTCGTCGTGTGTCTCGATCCTTCATATTGATTTTTGAATAATGAATCTTCACATCACTTGAGATCTTTAGCAATAAAACATAGCCCTCATGTCTTGTTAGGACCTTTTTGGACTCGCCAATCTTCGCATCCCGCTTCAATAAGTTATGCCTTGGCTATGAACTCTAATCCATACCGAGCAACTTCTAAACGATCTTGGGCTAGAAGCTAAGTAACTTTTCAAATCGTTCAACATTATTTATTGCAATTAAATTTATTAACAAGTGATGGGAGAATAGGCTCATAATTAACTCACATAAATTCCCGAAAGAATACCGAACTTATAATTGGCTCTATCATCTCTTGTTCTCCATATTGTAAAATTCCAAAAATGAAATCAATGGATACTTAGCCTATTAAATCAAAGTTTTGGGTTTTCAAGTCATCTATAGGATCTTGCAACTTCTTATACTTTTGCAAGTTTTAGAATTTGCGTTTTAAAGTTCCCTTGATAAACGACTTTCTAGGATCAATTATAGGAGCTTGCGAAAAGTTCTTGTCCTTAACTCGAATGAATTAAGACCTTCGCGTTTTAAAGCTCCCTATATAATAGCCTAGCAAAACTTAATTCAAATACGTTAAGGAAAAGCTAAGGTTAGAAACCAAGTCGAGTCAAAAACTATTTCTATTGAAAGCCTACATTTGTGTCAAAAACACTTATTTTATTTTTTAAAACTTAAAAATAACACAAAAAATTTAAAATTTTATTGAAAAATGAGAAAACAACACGTTTAGACACAACAAAAGCAATAACAAGCGATTATATCGATTGACTCCCCCATGCTAAAACCAAACATTGTCCTCAATGTTTCTTAGCTCAAGAGTAACACCCCCTTGCTAAAATACGAAGAGTCTAATGCAAAATCCTAGCATGGAAAGAGCACGCAAATCTATAAGCCGTTTATTAATTATGCCTCAAGATAAAACGTTAGTCGATAAAAATCAAGGGTAAGAAAGTGTGCCCCTTTTGGCATTCAAAGAATGGAAGATCAAGTGGACCGGCAAAATCCGAACACGAGAGTCATCAAATATAAGGGTCGTACCTAAGATTCACAACACAACAAATCACGAACACGAGCTTGAAAGATCAAGCCTTATTAGGTGTTAGAAAATAGAAAGAAGATAGAATGTATGGGACTCCCCCACAAGGCACCTCGTTTTTGTTAACCGAGTCATGAGCTCGACTCGATCCCCGCATTCATTGGTCCTTAGGGAAAGTTTGAAGATCCGGAACAACCTCCGTAGGTATGTCCCCTCCAAAGTAGTGTTTCACACGATGACCATTCACCTTAAAGTTTGGCCCGTCTTTTTGAACTAGCTCAACGGTGCCATAAGGGAAAACTTGTGCAATGGTGAATGGTCCGGACCAACGGGATTTAAGCTTGCCCGAAAAAATCTTAAGTCTAGAGTTGAATAAGAGGACTTGATCACCAACATTGAAAATGCGGTTATTGATCTTAGAGTCATGAATCCTCTTAGTCTTCTCCTTGTAGATCAAAGAATTTTCATAAGCTTGATCCCTTAATTCACTTAGTTCATTCAATTGAACCTTGCGATGATCACCCGCGGCCCCCAAATCAAAGTTACAATGCTTAAGAGCCCAATACGCCTTATGTTCGAGTTCAATTGGCAAGTGGCATGCTTTTCCGTAGACCAACCTAAATGGTGTACAACCAATTGGCGTCTTGTGAGCCGTACGGAAAGCCCACAATGCATCGTCCAATTTATCCGACCATGAAGTGCGATTCTCTCCAATAGAACGCTCCAAAATCCTTTTAAGAGCACGGTTTGAAACCTCCACTTGACCACTCGTTTGAGGGTGATAAGCCGTAGAAAGTCGATGAGTGACACCATATTTCTTTAGAACTTTTGCAAATTGTTCATTACAAAAATGGGTCCCACGATCACTTATAATAGCCCGTGGAGTTCCAAACCTAGCAAAAAGTTGTTTCAAAAATTTCACCACAACTCGAGCATCATTCGTGGGCAAAGCCTTAGCTTCGACCCATTTAGACAAATAGTCCACGTCTACGAGAATGTATTTGTTTCCTTTTGATGATGGAAACGGCCCCATAAAATCGATCCCCCATATGTCAAAGATTTCACAAACTTGGATAATGTTTTGAGGCATTTCATCCCTTTGTGAGTTCTTTCCTTGACGTTGACAAGCATCACAAGTCTTGATCAAGTCTTGGGCATCATGATATATGGAAGGCCAAAAGAAGCCGGCATCAAAGACTTTCTTCGCGGTGGCGTTAGCACCATGATGTCCCCCGGTGGGTCCCTCATGACAAGATTTAAGGATATCTTGAGCTTCTTTGCCAAACACGCACCTACGAATCACTTGATCCGCGCACACACGAAACAAATAGGGGTCGTCCCAAAAGTAGTAGGAAATATCCTTGAAAAACTTTCGTTTTTGTTGGGACGACATACCCTTGATCACAAACTTCCCCGCATGGTAATTTGCGATATCCGCAAACCAAGGGGTACTATCATTACCACGAAAAGTAACCATACCAAGCGTCTCGAGAGGAAATGTTTCATTGATTTCCTTGTTCTCTCGATCGCTTTGGTGAGGATTCTCAAGTCGGGATAAATGATCGGCCACGAGATTCTCGGCTCCTTTTTTGTCTAGAATTTGAACATTAAATTCTTGAAGGAGGAGAATCCACCGGAGCAACCTCGGCTTAGCATCTTGTTTGTTAAAAAGGTATTTGATAGCCGAATGGTCCGTATACAATATGGTTTGGGACAAGACGAGATATGGTCTAAACTTTTCAAAAGCATACACAACGGCAAGAAACTCCTTTTCCGTTGTAGTATACTTTGTTTGAGCATCCGTCATAGTCTTACTTGCATAATGTATAGGCAAGAAGTGTTTTAGCTTACGTTGCCCCAAAACCGCACCTACCGCATAATCACTAGCATCACACATAATTTCAAAAGGTAGATCCCAATCCGGGGCAACTAAGATTGGAGATTCGGTTAACTTCTTTTTAAGCATCTCAAAGGCTTGAATACACTCATCCGAAAAGATGAAAGGAGTCTCTTTTTCCAAAAGATGGGTCATAGGCCGAGCTATCTTAGAGAAGTCTTGTATAAAACGACGATAGAAGCCGGCATGGCCGAGAAAACTCCTTACTCCCTTAACGGTGGTGGGTGGAGGCAATTTGGCAATCACGTCGATTTTAGCCCTATCAACCTCAATACCGGCCTTAGAGATCTTATGTCCTAACACAATTCCCTCTTTGCACATGAAGTGACATTTTTCATAATTAAGCACAAGATTCGTTTCCTCACAACGTTGCAACATTCTTTCAAGATTAGAGAGACATGAAGTGAAAGAATCCCCAAAAATCGAAAAGTCATCCATGAAGACTTCCATGGTTTTCTCGATCATATCATGGAAAATGGCCGTCATGCACCTTTGGAACGTCCCCGGAGCATTGCATAGTCCAAAAGGCATGCGACGATAGGCAAATGTTCCATAAGGACAAGTGAATGTGGTCTTTTCTTGATCACGAGGGTCAATGGGGATTTGGAAATAGCCGGAAAATCCATCCAAAAAGCAATAGAATTCATTCCCCGCTAGTCTCTCTAACATTTGATCCATAAAAGGTAATGGAAAATGATCCTTCCTAGTGGCATCATTAAGCTTCCTATAATCAATACAAACACGCCAACCGGTCACAAGTCTAGTAGGAATCATATCATTATCCTCATTAGCAACAACCGTCATTCCTCCTTTCTTTGGAACACAATGCACGGGGCTAACCCATGGACTATCCGAGATAGGGTAGATCATTCCGGCGTCTAGAAGTTTAGTGACTTCCTTTTTGATCACCTCATGAATCTTTGGATTGACCCTTCTTTGATGTTGGATAGCGGGTTTATAATCATCCTCCATTAGAATTTTATGAGTACAAAATTTGGGATCTATACCCTTAATGTCGGAGATTTTCCATGCAATGGCCCGTTTATGTTTCTTAAGCACTTTAATAAGCTCATCCTTTTCATTTTCCTTTAATCCCTTAGCAATAATCACCGGTAACTTATTCGTTCCTTCAAGAAAAGCATACTCCAAATGAGTGGGTAATTCCTTAAGTTCTAATTCGGGTGCTTCCTCAATAGATGTTTTCACTTTAGTTTCATTAACACTCACAACTTTTAATTCCATAGGTGGTGATTCAAAAGGATCCATATTCAACAATTTTTCAATCAACGCAATATCTCCCTCGGGATCAAAATTCTCACTATCAAACTCACTAGGATCAAACGGTGTGCTAAGGTAATCATCAATTTCCTTCTCGATTTTTGAATAACCATTATTCTCAAGCTCTCCAAGAACGAAGTCACCTCCCTCAAATGGAGTGAGTGGAGGCTTAGCCGAAGAGATAATAGGATTCGATGAAGTGGGATTGCCACTTTTAGAAGTATCCGAAAAACCAAGCATATCTTGCGAAGCCTCTCCACTAGCAACATCAATCACATCGACTTGATTGATTGATTCCTCGTCGTCTTCGGAAGAAAACTTCGAGATTTTACCAACATTAAGAGTGATACTTTCATCATCAAAACGTAAAGTCAACTTTCCCTCTCTCATGTCAACTAAAGAACTAGCCGTATTTAAAAACGGTCGTCCCAAAATAAGAGGCACTCGAGAATTTTCCGGATAATCACAAATGACAAAATCCGCCGGAAAAATGAGCTTTCCTACTTTGACTAATACGTCCTCGGCTATACCTTTTGGAAAGGTGATCGACCGATCCGCAAGCTCGATAGTCATCTTAGTAGGTGAAAGCTCGGGAAGTGATAACCTTTTCCATACGGAAAGAGGCATCAAGTTAATGCTAGCGCCAAGATCGGCTAATGCTAAGCATTCTTCCATATTAGGGAAATCACATGGTATCAAAAATTGACCGGGGTCTCCAAGCTTTTTGGGAAACTTTTTAGAGAGAACCGCGGAACAACTTTCATTTAAAGAGGTAGATACTTCAACTAACTTCTCCTTATCATTCATCAACCTTTTAATTGTAGAAGCAAATTTAGGCATGCTAAGCAATGCATCCGCGAAACTAAGATTAATATACATTTTCTTAAACACATCTAAAAACGTAGAAACTTGAGCATTGGTCTTTTCGCGGAGCTTCTCTTTGGTAAGTCTCGAAGGGTAGGGTAGTGTGGGTTTAGTCTTCGGAAGCTCGGGTTCCGGAATAGGCAATTGGTCTACCTTTGGTGGAATAGGAATTTCCTTTTCTTTAACCACCTCGGGTTCTTTCTCCACTTCCCTCACCGGAGAGGTACTCACATGTGGAAGCAAAGGTCCGTCTAAAGCTTTCCCACTACGTGTGGTTATGGCTTTCATCTCACCCTTCGGGTTTGGAATGGTATTACTAGGTAAGTAACCCGAAGACGAGGAAGGTTTGGTCATAAACGATTCAAACATTGAAAGCAATTTATTTTGACCTTGTTCCATACTTTGTTGCATTCGATTTTGACTTTGTTCAAACATTTGCTCAAATCTTTGTTCAATCCTTTGTTGATTAAGCTCAATCTTGTTATTTTGCCCTTTAATCGTATTTTGAAACTCATTTTTCAAAGTTGCCATTTGTCCTTGAATGTTATTTTGAAAAGCTTTTAAACTTTCCTCATTAATGTAGCTTGACAAATCATTTTGATTATTGCTTTGAAAACCTTGATTGTTTCGATTAACATTAAACCCATTTCCTTGATTAAAATTCCCTTGGTTACCACGGTTAAAATTATTCCCATTGTTTCCATTGTTGTACCTATTTTGAACCGGTGGAAAACCCGGTGGAGCAACATAATTTTGACGAGGAACTTGACCGTTGGAGCCATAAGTTCCCGTCGCGGCAAAAGCATTAGCTTGATCAAAACCCGTGTTCAAACAAGCATAATTAGGATGTGCTCCACCACATGATACACAAAAACTCTCAACCATATTAATCGATCCATGAGGATTCTTCCTAAGCTCATTCAAAATTGTGTCAATCTTAGAGTCCAATCTAGCAATCTCGTGATTAGATGAATTCACATTGGAAACAACCGGTGTGTTTCGTGAATATTGTGCTATAGACTTATCCTCAATTATTCTCCACGCGTCTCTCGGTGTATTTCTTAAAAGATTACCACCCGCGGCGGCATTTAAAGAATCTTGTTCAATCATATTAAGCCCATTATAAAAAGTATTTATTTGATGCAATTCCGAGAAACCGTGGTGTGGACATTGTCTTAACAAATCTTTAAATCTTTCCCAAGCAACCCCAAACGATTCATGCACTTTTTGTTCAAATCTAGTGATCTCATTTTTAAAGTGTGTTGTCTTGGACGGTGGAAAGAAATAATTCATAAACTTTGACACTAAATCATCCCAAGTTAAAATCGAACCCGGTGGTTCTTTTTCATACCAAAGCTTAGCATTACCCTCGAGCGAGTACGGAAAAAGCATGAGCTTAATCACGTCATTCGGCACATCTCTAAACTTGAGAGTCGAGGTAATTCGATTAAAATTCCGAATGTGAGAATGCGGACTATCGATCTTATTGCCACGAAATGGGTCGGCACGAATGAGCGATACAAGATCCGTCTTAATCTCAAAATGATCCGCCAAAATAGCCGGCACAACGATTGCTTCCCCATACCCTTCGGTGGGTGCACGGAGCAATTCCTCCATTGTACGGTTATCGGCCATCTCTACAACAATAGGTGGAATCTCGGGTTCCACTATTCGTTGTTGACGATTTCTATTTCTACGTGGAATATTTTCAAGCCTATTAAAATCAATCACAAGACGAGATGAACGTAAATGCATACACTACAAAGACGAGAATTTAGAGGATTGAAGAAAAGAAATTAGACAAGAAAGAAGATTATTTTTGGTATTTTTATTTGGTATTGCTCAATCAAAAATGATCGATAAAAAAAACAAGGAATAAGGATAACTACTATGGAAGTAAATTACCCTCGGTCGACTTTGAAACGATAGGTGAAAACCTAAACGTCTCGAGGTTCAATAAGTAAACAACAAAAAATAAGATTTAATACTACTTGAGTAGGCAAAACAATAATAGGTTGTCCCTCTCAATATACGCACAAGCAAGCGGGGAAACGAGGTGGCACAAAGCACTTAAAAACCTTTTTCCTTAGACGGCCTTTTATAGCACGTCGCCTTATACCCACCTTATAGTTTGTATAAATCGAGTTCAAACTTCTTATTAGTATTTATCTATTTTGCCTTTTATTTTTGTTTTGGGTTCGAATACAATAGCTAGGTGATGAAATCCCAACTAAGGCTTATTTGAAAAGTATTTAAAATTATTGTTCTACGTAATACAATATATTATTCACAAAAAAACGAGAAAAACGATACATACTACGTAATAGAAAAATAACAAAACTTTCCGAGGACGGAAAGGGTCTTCAAATCCACGATCAACAAATCTCAACAAAAGCGAATCGTACACAAGATCCCCGGCAGCGGCGCCAAAATTTTTGATGTGTCGTGGATTAACACATATACGTTATAGGACAAATTTAGGTAATTACCTTTAGGAAAAAGTAATTAACCAAAAATAAGTCAAAGACGGATACGATTAAACACGTGAGTGAGTCGAGTTCGTTGTACACGAAGATCGAGTGAATTTGAGACGTTTTGTTTTGATTTGGACAATTGATTTGAATGTGTCGTTGGTTTATTAAACTACAATTTAATCTACAAATTTAAACTTATTTAATAAAATCCTAAAGTGCATGAATCGTAAACCCACTATTTAAAATTAACCTAACAATTAATTACTTGCTTAAAAATGAACTCTATTTAAAAATTAATCTATTTAAAAATCTTTAAAAGTAAATCTATTTAATTAAAATAACTTTTACTTTGCTCTAAAAAGAATCTAATTTAAACTTTTTAAACTAATTACTTGATTAAAAATTACTTCAAACAAATCTATTTAGAAAACTATTTCTATTTTAATTATTAAAATCTAATTATAAAAATTACTATTTAAACTTTTAAATTTAATAAAAAGAAACATTTTTTTTTTAATTATTTTATTTTATTTATTTTTTTATTTAACCAAAACTTACTTTATTAATTAAAAATAAAAAAACGGATCAAGAGGAATTAAAAGTTTACTAAAATGAAAACTGCCAAGTCTAACTAATCTATATTAATTAAATAAAAGGAAATAAAACCAAAAGAGCTATAGAGCTCAGTTGGTTATCACACTATGCAGCTACCCGTGAGGTCACAAGTTCGAGTCCTGTATAGGACATATTTTTTTTTATAAATTTTCCTTTTGACAGTTAGATAAAAAGAGTGTCTCAGGAGAGACTTGTGAAAGCTTAATCGCTTAAGCTGATAGGGATCAGCTATATGAGCCTATCCAAATCGATTGGATTCGAACAGCTTATACATAATCAAAATTACAGTAGGAATTTAAGTAAAATGCAAATCAACCAAGAAAAGAAGGCAGTAAAATAATTATAACAAATCTATCCGAACATTCTAATCATTCAGATAAACAAAGCAGCATAACAAATCCTACAATATCTAGTAGCTAAACTCGCATCAGCAGACTAAGATCAGTTCTATCATAGATTCAGTAAAATAAAACACAGTTTAATGTTAAAAATTAAAAGACAGCAGCTATCAAAAGAGGAAAAATCAGCAGATATATAAACAAGCAGAATCTAATTCCTATCTATGAAAACATTATCATGAGATCAAACTCAAGGAAAACTGATACCTACACATGATTTTATAAACCGTCCACTAACACAGTCACAAATTCAAATCCCAATATCACTCAAAATCAGCCAGCGAATCTTAAAATTCACATCAGCATAGCTAATAAGCTTTCAGCACATGAGGTTCTCAAACAGTAGTATCAAAAATCTAACAGCCTACAGACTTAAAAATCAATCAAATATTCAAACTAGTCCAACCATATCATAACAGTCGAACAAACGCGGACAATTAAGCAGATTTAAAACCGAATGACATATCAAATCTAAATAAGTAAACAGTTTCGAATCACGAATACTCAAGCAAAACTAATTAGATCAAGTTACATTGGAATCTAATAAATCACTTTAATAACAAAAATAAAACAAGCTACGAGATACTCAGCTATATTACCAATCGTAGACAATCAGCAATCATGTTAGCTCATATTACTCATATCATAACCACAAGCAGATTCTCAAATTAACATACAAAAACATCGATTCATACTAAAAATAAATTCATGAAACATAATAATGGAACAGTAAAATTAAAGAGAAATAGAACCGATTGTAGATTTCCGTTGAGTAGAAAGCGAGCGCTGAGCTGCCTTGGAACTAAACCGACACCACCATATAAATTCAAACGAACCACCAAATCCACTCAAACCATAGACCACGAATGTAAATCGAACCAACGGTTAATTTTTTAAACAGTTTATCAGTAGGATAAACTGGATCCCCAAACTTAGCTTAAGTGAATCTTAATAAACTATCAATAAGTTTAAAAGACCACAACATATTATAACAATTAAATCAGTTTATCAGGAATAAGAGTAAAAGAAATAGCTTGTAAACAGTAAAATCAATAACAAAGGATTGAGAATAAACTGAAACTTTATTTATTAAAACTGAACAATATTACAAGATTATAGAAGAAAATAAATCCTAACACTAATTTAACATTATAACAGTAGCTAAAGAAAGGGATGAAAAATACAGGGAAAATGGGGGTATTTATAGCCCCCCCATAGGCTTGATGATGCGGATATTCGGATCTCCATAGGAATATTCCAAATGATCTTGAGCCATCGATCTTCTCTTCTACACTCTCTCTCTCTTTTCTGTTTATCATCCAAGGGTGGAGATGATTCTTGGTCACACAGATTGCCAGGGTGGCAATGATTTGTGCTAGTTTGTGCTTCTTTGGAGATCTCTGATTGGTGGGATTTGATCATTGAGGTGTTGACACCAATTAAGTTAGGCCACGTAACCCCCTAGCCTCCATCTTCTCTTCCGAAATCATAGGAGAATTAATTCTTCACCCGTGTGCATTCACACGAGTGGAAAACAACCCCTTTATTAATTTGGCTTCTGGTTGATTTTATTAAAGTGGTAAAATTAGGGTTTGGAGTGACTGTTAATTATTTGGGGAAGAAGAGAGTAATGCTTTGGAAGTATCGAAAGATATTTATTGTGTGTGAGATATGTGAGTGGAAGAAAATGGTTGGGATTAAAAAACGTTTATTAAAAAGAAAGACAGTGACGTGTGGGTGAAACTGAATGGTGAGGGGTCGGTTTATTTGCAAACAAAGAAAATCACTTTTTAAACTTTGGCAAAACCTTAAAAGCCCAATACGTTGCTTTTCGTTTAATTTCCTTATTTCTGAATTGGGCTTGGCCCAATCTCTTCTAATTTCCATCCGCATATTATTTCTTCATTATTGGACCTTCATGCAACTTTTTAACTTAAATGGGCTTTTGAGCCCATTTATCCCATTGTGGGCCCTACTTGGCTCGTTTTCTCGATAAATGATAGAATCCTCTAAAATCGAGCTCGGTTTTGGCTTCCTCAATCTTTATCATCAAACTTGTGTCGATTATTGCCGGTTTTCGTGAACTTGGTACCTACACACATGAAAACAAGAAACACACATATCCAAGGCATTTTTGATACAAATCATGCATAATTTCAATGTTTTTAGCTACAAATGATATGAGTAATTACACTCATATCAGTTACCCGCTTTATTAGGAATTTGAACTTTAAACTTGGCAGTTTTGGTCCTTTGTTTTTGGGAAAAGATGCATAACATGTTTTTCAGCTCAAATAAACGCATTCCTTTGTTGTTGAAGTTATGAAGTTCACACTTTTGCCCTAAAACTTTGGCAAAAGTGTTTCAAGGGTTGTTTTTGCCATTTTTCCATGTTTGAAGGACTGAATTTGGACTTTCTTGATCTTGAAAGGTCTTTATAGGATGTTTGCCTTCATGAGGGACCATAAATGACAAATTAGAATTGATGAGGGACTAATCTTGCCATTTCTTCAAAGTTGAAGGACCTTTTTGCAATTTTGACAAACTTAAGGGACCTAACTTGGAATTATCAATTCACAAGGGTTTTAAGTGTCATTTCTTCATTCATTGAGGATCAATCTTGTATTTCTTCAAGTCTTCAAGGGTTAATCTTGGATAATTCATGAACTAGGGCCCGGTTCTTGTACGGCTTCGTTTCTCGTGTTCGTTTTTCCTTGTTTCTTGTGATCTTTTGTCTTTTTCACGATATCCATACCTAAAATACACAAGTAAACAAACACAAGCATATATATGGTATTTTATGACATTTTTATGCATTTAAAGCACGAAAAAAACGATGAGTCATGTATAAATGCCATCTCATCAGTTAGATTTGCTAAATCAAAGTGGATCAAATTTTGTGAAGGTGTTTGTGTGTTGGTTTGGGATGACAAAAGAAAAGAAAAAGAGAGAAAGAGAGTTGAATTTTATATAACTTGTTATGTGTGTGTGTTTTTGCTAGTGGATTTTGTTTATATAGTGGTGGTTGTAGATGGTAGTTTTTGTCAATTGTGCATAGTTTTGGGCCAAAAAGTAATTAAATAGTTGTAAGGGTAGAAAATGTAAATATTAAATTTTGAAGATATTTACGGGACTCGGGTTTCGTAAAAATACTCTTCAAAAGTTAAAACGCTTCACAAAAATAATAATAAAACATCGACACGACTTAAAACGTAATTAAATCGAAAACGTCGAAAATAGTAAATATCGGGACAATCGATAATAAAACATATATTTTTGGGCATCCGTCGGTATCGCGATCATTAGTAGTTCTCGTCATTCGTTAATACGTAAAACACGAGAAATAAAAATGAATACAATAAAATCATTTGTATGATAATTTGAGAATATAATATCGATACTTAATGTATTTCTTGTCGGTTTTCATCTAAACGACATTCTTACTTTAAGTTTCAAGCTATAACCTTCTCGGTTAGCCGATAATTAAAAATTCTCATTAAAGTAAATATATAATACTTAATAGTCGAGATTAAAATATCGACCTGAAATTGACGGATTGTCACAAATTCACAATCGTGGAACCCATTTTTGTAATGACCAATTCGAGAAGGTTTAAAGAAATATGGAGTTACACATCGTCTTTCTACGGCTTGTCACCCTCAAACGAGTGGGCAAGTCGAGGTTTCAAACCGAGCTTTAAAAAGGATTTTGGAAAGGTCGATTAGAGAAAACCGTGCTTCATGGTCCGACAAACTCGATGACGCTTTATGGGCCTTTCGGACCGCTTATAAGACACCTATCGGTTTTACTCCTTATAAATTGGTTTATGGAAAGAATTGTCATTTGTCTATTGAATTGGAGCATAAGGCATATTGGGCCCTTAAGCATGTCAACTATGATTTGTAGACCGCGAGACATCACTGGAAAATACAACATAATGAATTGGATGAATTAAGAGATAATGCTTATGAAAATTCATTGATTTTTAGAGAAAAGACTAAAAAGTTTCATGATTCAAAGATTAAAAATCGGGTTTTTAACGTTGGTGATCAAGTGTTACTTTTTAACTCTCGTTTAAAGATATTTTCTTGGAAATTGAAATCTCGTTGGTCGGGTCAGTTCACCATAACACAAGTGTTTCCTTATGGGACCATCGAGCTAGCTCAAAATGATGGTCCTAACTTCATGGTGAATGGACATAGGCTTAAGCACTACTTCGGTGGGGAAGTTCCTTCGTTGGACGACCTCGACCAATTCACCTTCCCCAATGATAATTAGCATTGAGGGGATCGAGTCGAGCTCATGACTTGGTAATCAAAAACGAGGTGCCTCATGGGGGAGATCCCATGCTTATCCATTGTACATATTAATGCTTTCTAATGTAGTTAATGAGAGGGGATTTGTGCCCTTCCAACTCGTTGTCTCATGGTTGTTTGTGAATGTGTTATCTAGATCATCATCATCGCCACGATTGAAGACTCTTGTATTCGTTTACGTGAGCCTCGATCGTTTGCTTGAAGAGTTTTTCACGAATCCATGACATATCCTTTATTGTTCTAACAATTATCTTTTAGCATAATTCATAAACGGCTTTTGATATATTGTTGATCACCCTTTCCATGCTAGATCCTAAGCATTCGACTCTTCGTCTCTAGTATGGGAGTGCTCCACCTTTAGACTCGAAACATTGAGGATAATGTTTAATTTTAGTATGTGGGTGAATAGATACTTGCCTTGCTACGCCCTCACGTTTTCCAACATTCAACATTTTGTTTTGTTGCTAATAAGGCTAAAAATGGCCAAATTTTAAATTTTTTCTTAGTTTTCATAAGTGTTTTTAAGACACGAATGTATATTTTCCGATGGGTAGAATATGAGTTAATTTTTGACTTGATGGGCATTTGGA
Organism: Glebionis coronaria; assembly: GCA_025667525.1. NCBI lineage: Eukaryota > Viridiplantae > Streptophyta > Magnoliopsida > Asterales > Asteraceae > Glebionis > Glebionis coronaria. Next base: position 182,950,112 of record CM046880.1, on the reverse strand, counting down.
GCCCTTTACATTCCTTAACCCGCTTGAATCAAGTTTTGCTAGAATTTTATATAGGGAACTTTAAAACGCGAAAGTCTTAGCTCATTCGGATTAAGAACAAGAACTTTAAGTTCGCAAGTTCCTATAATTGATCCTAGAAAGTCACTTATCAAGGGAACTTTAAAATTCATTCTCTAAACTTGAAAAAGTCTAAGAAAGAGCAAGATCCTATAGGTGGCTTGAAAACCCAAAACTTCGATTTGATATAGTCTTAAAGAAAGCTAATCCAAATTTGGCTTAATTTTGACTTTCATGGCTAAGTGTTCACGAGTCTCTTTAATTAGAGGTCTTTAAATAGTGAAGAACGAGAAATGATAGAGTTAGACAAGTGATCATGCTAAACGTAGAACATGAAAATGTTCTTTCAAAAACTCATATGTTTTTAATTGTGGATTTTTCTCCAATAAGATCAATGCATTAGGAATAAAATAATTGCAATAAGTAAGGTCGTACGATTTGAAAGGTTACTTAGCTTCTAGCCCAAGATCGTTTAAAAGTTGCTCGAGGTTGAATAGAGTTCATAGCCAAGGCATAACTTATTGAAGCGGGATGCGAAGATTGGTTAAGATCCAAAAAGTCCCTAACAAGGCATGAGGAGCTCTATTTTGTTGCTAAAGATCCAAGATGATGTGAAGTATCATTATTCCAAAATCAATATGAAGGATCGAGACACACGACGAAAAGCAATTACTCCCCTATAGATCATGGAGAAAGTCTATCCAAAAAGACCCTAACAAGGTATGAGGATAAATATATCCAAGTCCTAAAAGGAGGCGGATCGTTGTATATCAAAATCCAAAATAAAGATTAAAGAAAAATGATGAAGTCATGGTCCAAGTATGAAGAATCTCTCAAAAATGTCAAGTGAAGAAATTCCAAAATATGAAGAGAACACCATAATTTCAAGAACGTCTTCCGAATATCTGAAGTATGAAGTACATGCCAAATATCGGTCAGAGAAAGGTCTCAAATCGTGAAACGAGTTATGCCAAGATATGAACTTAAGGAGATACTCGAGAAGTCGTTTTAAAAGATTTTGTCCTTTAGCTAACTATCGATTAAATCGTGCTACTTTATTTTTGGACTATTAAATACTCAAATAAGTCAATATGAATCACTTGTAATCCATGACAAATAGTTAAAAAAATTCTAGAAACCTTTTCTTTCTTAATAACTAGGATTGCGGGGAGAAAAAGTATTACACAATTTGGACGTATGAGTAGTGTTAGCATTGTGACTTGTACCAACAATGATCTCGTTTTTTTACTTAGCATGGAATGTATGACAATCAAGGATGACGAACTTTACTCTATGAGACATTCACTTGTTTCTATTCATTGACCCTAAAAGTCACTTTCGTGATGAAAATCATACATTATGTCTTTTACACATCTTCGTAGTATTGTAGCAAGTTTTAATTTTCAATAAAGGTTAATAAAATTGAATTTTCGAGATGCTTAGATACTTTATTCTAGCATTGCGTGAGGGCACGACAATGGTTTAGTATGGGGGAGTGATGAGATGGCATTTATACATGATCTCGTCATTCTTTTCGGGCTTTAAATGCATAAAATGTCATCAAAATATCATATATATGCTTGTGTTAGTTTACTTGTGTATTTTAGGTATGGATATCGTGAAAAAGACAAAAGATCACAAGAAACAAGAAAAACGAACACGAGAAACGAAGCCGCACAATGAATCGGGCCCTAGTTTGTGATTTATCAAAGAAAAAACCCTTGAAGACTTGAAGATGTACAAGAATGATCCCTCATTTATGCATAAATGACACTTAATACCCTTGTATATTCATAATTACAAGTTTGGTCCTTTAAGTTTGTCAAAATGACAAAAAGGTCCTCCAACTTTGAAGAATTGGCAAGTTTAATCCCTCAACAAATCTAAATTGTCAATAATGGTCCCTCATGAAGTCAAAGAACCAATGAAGACCTTCAAAGATGAGAAATGTCCAAGATCAGTCCTTGAATTATCCAAAATTGGCAAAACAAGTCCTTAAAACATTTACACCAAAGTTTTGGGGCAAATATGTGAAAATGGAAACTTTATTAACAAAGGAAACCAAGTTTTTGGGTTGAAAGACTTGTTTTACCACTTCTGCCAAAACACAAGGGCTACTATTGCCATTTCCAAAGTTTAAACCCATAACACGCGCCAAACAACTTAACCTCCACTGATTTCGGATCAAACGTGGCACTATTCACCATTCATCCCCTAGATTTTACTTTTACCAGCCAAAGGGTTAATCCCAATTAACTTAACCAAAATACAATTAACCCTCACACGAATCATTCCCACGCCTAAATTATCACACCCACTCACCAAGGACCCCACCCCCATTCACCCGTCCACCAATCATGTGACACCCTCCTCTCCAAGCAAAGCTACGTGGCAAGATCAACGTTCTATACTCTTTACTTGGCCCCAAATAAAATATGAACGTCTGAGATCAAATTGGACAACTCACAAACATCAAACGCCATTAGCACTTAAGGGCATATTTGAGATTTCATAGCTAGGGTTTCTCATGTATTTTGCATTCTAGAATCGTCCATAGTGGTCTATAAAAGGAGCCTCAACCTATGAGTAGCCCTTTGTTCCAGATTTCTCTTAGCACCTTTGTAATTCCTTTTTAAAGTTAATAAAATTTGATTTAGTTTTTCTAAAAATTCTACTTCCTTTTGTTATTTAAAAGTTTGGTATTAGGCTAAGAGGGATATGGGTTCAATATTTGAATGGTTTGATCTTGTTTTGTGAAGTTTGCAAAGGTTTCATAAAAGATTTTTGAGAAAAAATATAAAAATTCGTTTTATGTTATTTTTGGTTAACTTTGTTCATCTTAGCAGGAAGGAAGCTAGTGTTGTTCTGCTACCACTTAGCTCACACATCCCAAAGCATGGATGTATGTTTTGGAGGTGCATATCCCTAATCCCTTTTATTTTTCTGAATATTTTGTAATTTATGTTGATTCTGAGATTTGGTCTGTGAATTTGTAATATTGTGGTTGAATCTTGTTTATTTGAGGTTGTTTATTTTTACTAAGATGATTTGAGCCTGGTTTGTGGGTTGAATCACACATACCCTTTGAACAATTGAGAAATCAGTTTGATAAGGGGTGTTTGGGTTAACTGCATAATCCAAGTTTGGGTTGATTTGAGTGTTTGTTATTTGGTGTATTAAAAGGCCATAAAATCTAAAATACTTGTTGTTTTGAACTGAAATATTAGGGACACCTAGATCTAAGGGTTGACTAGGGTTACCAAGTGCTAAATCTAAGTTTATGCAACCTGTGTAGAAGATTTAGGGTGTTGAAATTGGATTCGTGGTCATTTAGATCAGCAAAAGGGTTTTGGATATCACTTTTGTTCATCAGTAACCTGTTTGAGCTTTGATCTTGTTCTAATCTTTGAATCATTGTGTTAAACAAGATTATTTGTGCTTATTGGAGTTTATTAAAGCTTGTGTATGCATATGGTTCATTTTGGTTGGCTTATTCATGCTTAAACTGCTTATTTGTTAATAATCTGCTTATTTGCAAGTCTGTATCATATCTGGTGACTGTTTGCTTATTCTATATCATTTGGCTGGATCAATTTGTGATTTCTTGCTTGTTTATGACTCCTTACAACTCACTGGTTTTAAAGGTACCTTTGTTATCCATTGAATCCAAGTGAATCTCTCAAAAATCAATAGTCAAATACTCAAAGCAGTGGGAACTCCTTTCCCCTGCTGCTAGCCACTGCTAGTGTTAATTTTGGTTTTGCTTATCAATAAGCTGTTCTAGCTTATTTTAACCTGCAACAACTTTAATTTTGCAATAATTTCTCATCATCTGACCCATTTGTTCATTCTAGAGCATTTGGGTGGTTGACTTTAAGGTTTGACTAGAAAACTAACTCCATTGACTTTTACATAAGTGCTTATGGGCTTATTCTGTTTATTTGGTTTTGCTTATTGAGCTTTTCTTGATTGATTTGGCTTATTTAAGTCATTTAGAATCTTTTGCAAGTTGAATCAAGGTCTGAGGTGGTCTAGAACTCTAAGTCGACTATTTTGTCATTTAGTGGATGTGTACTTTGCTTATTTCTAGCTTATTGGTGGTGCTTTTTCAAAATTTCTTTTTACAGATCTCTTAGGCATCTCAAAAGAAGGTTGTGTGTCAAATTAGAGCTTATGGCATTAGCTTATAGCTTAATGGGCCAAAAATCCCATTAAGAATAAGTTGTTGTACTATTAAGCTGTGACAAGCTCACATTCAGCTTTTGGGCCTTCAGACTTTTGTGATTTTCAGATTATTTGGTTAAGTTTCATCTTATTGGGCTAAAAAGCCCATTTCACTTGGACTGTTTTTGTTTTTAGCCCATTTAGGGCCCAATAGAGGTATTTTGGTAATTTCACTTTTATTTTCTTTTTATTTAGGTTAAAATAGACTAGTTTGCAAGTTTTTAGAAATTTTTATAATTTTTGAATTTTTAATATTTTTTTATTATTAAATTTTATTTTTAATATTTTTTCAACTTTTACATTTTTCTTAGGTCAAATACATTAAGTTAGGATTTTTAAAACTCTTTGATTAATTTTCTCATCATTTTCTTAATTTTTAGAATTATTTTAATATTTTAATATTTTTAATCATTTAAAAATAGTTTTCTTTAGTTTAAAATTGCATAAAAATAGTTTTTAGTCTTATTAAGTCATTTTAGAGGTTTACAAAGTGAAAATTCTTTATTTGGGATTTTTATTAATTAATTGGATTTTTAAGGCTTTAATTAGCATTTAAAAATAAATAATTAACTAATTAAAAGGTTTGAAAAAGTTTTGATCATTTTTAAACTCTTAGTTTATTTTTGTTGATTTTTGGGAATTGTTTGGGAATTTTTAGAATTAATTTTTATTTTGTCACTTTTTACGATTTTTAATTTTGTCGTCGTAGTATAATTTTAACGTATCCGTCATTCTCTTTTCTCATCCCTTCTTTCTCGATATTAATCTCAAACATTTAACGATTTATTCACACACATATACCTCCTTGGGAAACAAACTTTCACCTTTGGGTCATTAGTGTTTGATTTTCCTAAATCGACACTTAATACTTATCGCTATTTACGCTCTTTTCCTAAAGGGTAGTAAAACACTACAATCAAACATCTAAAAAAGTTGGTTAAATTTATTACTCAAATTGAAAAGAAATCAGGGTATGAAGAGCATATAATTAGGAGTGATAACAGAGGTGAGTTTATAAACCAGATGTTAGATGCCTTATGTGTCAAGAAAGGAATTACTAGGGAGTTTAGCATATGGCTGAAAGAAGGAATATAACACTTATTGAAGCAGCTAGAACCATGTTGAAGCAGCTAGAACCATGTTAGCAGATGCTAAGTTACCCATTTCTTTTTTGACCGAGGCTGTTAATACATCTTGTTATGTTCAAAATAGAGCATTGATCAACAAATCTCACAACAAAACCCCTTATGATCTATTTTGGAAAAGGAAGCCCTTGATAGACTTCCTTATACCCTTTGGGTGTCATGTACTTATCTTAAATACTAGTGACAACCTAGGAAGTTTAATTCAAAAGGTGATGAGGGATATTGTGTGGGATACTCTATGAACAACAAAGGGTATAGGGTTTATAACAAGAAGACAAAGATCATTACAGAGACTATACATCTTGACTTCTTGGAGAATAAGACTAGTGATCCTGAATCTGGTCCTAATTGGTTGTTTGATTTAAATCCACTGTCTAGATTTATTAGCTATATGCCTGTGACTAATCATGTAGATTTGAAGGACACACATACTAATCATACAGGTATACAAGCTAATGAGGCCAATGGATCACAAGAAATTGTGCACATCTTTTCATTCAATGTCTTGGATGTACCTATTTGGAGTGAGGAGTTTGCAAAAGCATCTGCTGCTGAGAAAAGAGTGGAGAGAAAGGAACAAGAAGAGGAAAAAGGTGATGCAGTTGAAGATGGCTTTACAGCCCTGGCAAGCCAGTTTTGTCCCCTGTCAGCTCTTCTTTATCCGCTGACGAATCCATTCTATAAAATGTGAGTGAATCCATACCCAAAGGTAGTGTCAGTGGCTTCAATCCAACCTCTGACAATGTTGTCAATAATGAAAGTGAGTATGAATCAGAAGAAGAGCATGATATTGGAAATTTGGAGTCTACTATTCAAGATGATACTTTATTTGGGGGAGGATTAAATTCAACTGTTACTAAAACTCATCCTCCCACCCAAATAATTGGTTCCCTCTATACTCCAATATAAACCAGAAGACAAAAGAATATACAAGGTGGTTTTATTGCTAATATTCACAAGAAGATGATAATGAACGGATTTAAGAATGCTTGTTTGCATGTTTTCTATCACAAGCAGAACCCAAAAAGATCTTTGATGCTCTTAAAGATGAAAGTTGGGTTGAAGCAATGCAGGATGAGATTCACCAGTTTTCTATACAAGATGTTTGGGAACTTGTGGACTGTCCCAATCATGTTAGACCTATTAGAATACGTTGGGTTCTTAGAAACTAGAATGATGAAAGGGGAATTGTGATTAGAAACAAGGCTAGGCTGGTTGCTCAAGGTTATGCACAAGAAGAATGTCTTGATTATGAAGTGGTTTTTGCACTTGTTTCTAGGATTGAAGCAATAAGGATTTTCCTTGCCTATGCTTCTTGCATGGGTTTCATAGTCTATCAAATGGACGTGAAGAGTGCTTTCTTGTATGGAACCATTCAGGAGGAAGTTTATGTGATGCAACCTTCTGGTTTTGAAGATTTAGAGCATCCAGAAAGAGTTTTAGAGTTAAAAAGGCTATGTATGGCCTTCATCAAGCCCTTAGAGCATGGTATGGCATAATATCCACTTATCTTGTGGAAAATGGGTTCAAGGGGGGACCATAGATTAGACATTATTCACCAAGCAGAAATGAAAAGACTTTTTACTTGTTCAGGTCTATGTTGATGATATCATTTTTGGATCTTCCAATTCAAAGATGAGTGAGGAGTTTTCCAAGCTTATGACTGATAAGTTCAAGATGAGTGCTATGGGAGAGATGAACGGTTTCCTTGTTCTTCAAGTACAACAAAAGGAGAATGGAATTTTTATCTCTTAAGATAAGTATGTGGCTGAAATATTGAAGAAGTTTGGGTTTTCTACACATGAAAAGAGGGCTAGCACACCCATGGATAGAGTAAACCCTTGGGGTAAGCTTGAAGAAGGGAAAGAAGTTGATATCAGACATTATAGGTCAATGATTGGTTCATTGATGTATCTCATAGCCTCTAGACCAGACATCATGTTTGTTGTGTGTGCATGTGCACGCCATCAAGTGACTACAAAGGAGTGTCACTTTCATGATGTAAAGAGGATCTTTAGGTACCTTAGGTGCTATCCTACTTTGGGATTATGGTATCCTAAAGATTCTCCCTTGGAATTGATTGGGTATTCAGAGAGTGATCATGGGGGTGAAAATAGGGACAGAAATTCAACCACAGGTGGATACCAATTCTTTGGGAGCGGATTGATATCTTGGCAATGCAAGAAACAGACTATTGTGGCCAATTCTAAAACTGAGACTGAGTATGTGGCTATTGCTGCATGTTGTGGTCAAGTGTTGTGGATTTAAAATCAGTTGTTGGACTATGGGTACAATTTTATGCATACTGATAGTTGTAAGAACACGTCTTTTAGGAAAACGAGCGTAATTAGGGCAAGTATTAACAAGTGATTTAGGAAAACCACAAGTTATGACCCAAAGTGGGGATCGTTCTTAAGGAGGCTTGGTGTGTGTGTTAAGAGATGATTAACTTCGTGATTATATTTATGAGAAATAAAAATAGAAATGAGATAAGAAGAGAATGACGGTTACGATGACGAAATAAACTAAGACGATAAAGTCGTACACGTAAAACCGTAAAAAGTAGCAAAATTAAAAATTTACCCTAAAAATTCCTAGAAAATTGCAATAAATCCTAAATAATGTAATTAGAGTTTACAAAAAATCAAAAATCACTCAAACCTTTTATTTAATTAAATAATAATTTTTTTATGCTAATTAAAGCCCAAAAAATCAACTTAATTAACAAAATGCCCAAAATGAGATTTTTTCAATTGTAAACCTCTAAAATGACTTACCTTAATTTAAAACTATTTTGAAAATTTTAAAATTAATAAAAACTATTTAAAAACAATTAAAAACTATTTAAAATTAAAATAATTATAAAAATTAATCTAATGACAATAAAAATATTCTAAACGTTGTAAAATTCCTAACATAATGTATTTAATCTAAAAAATGTAAAAACTTGAAAAATCTAAATTTTAATTTTTAATAATAAAATAATAATAAAATAATATTAAAACCTAAAATTTATAAAAAAATTCTAAAAAGTTACAAACTAGCTTTTTTAACCTAATAAACACAGAAATGAAGTTGAAATTAAAAAAATACCCCTAATGGGCCCTCAAATGGGCCAAAGTCCAAAACAGACCCTTATTGGGCCAAAATAAGCCTAATAAGAAAAATGTTTATAAAAATGACCCAAAAGCTCCTATATGACTCAAAATTTGATTTTAAACACAAAATTCCGAAGGCCCAAAAGCTGAAAATGAGTATAAGCTAGCTTATTTCAAAGCAGCTTATTCTCAATGGGCTTTTTGGCCCATTAAGCTATAAGCTGATGCCATAAGCTCAAATTAGACACACAAGCTTATTTTGAGTTACTTAAGAGTTCTATATGAAGAAATTTGAAATAAGCACAAGGAATAAGCCTGAAAAAGCAATAAGCTATCTTCACAAAACGACAAAATAGTCGTTTTCAAGTTCTAGGCCACCCCAAGAGCTGATTCAAGTTTCAAAAGCTTTTAAATGACTTAACTAAGCTTAATCAACAAAAAGTTTTTCAATAAGTTCACTCAATAAGCTAGAATAAGCAAATAAGCACTTAATTAAAAGTCAACTTTATGAGTTTTCTAGCAAAAAGTCAAAGTCAAGGTCTGATAAGCACCAGTTCAATGAAATGGGTCAAATGATGAAGATTGATCACAAAAATTAAGTTGTTGCAGGTCTAGATAAGCCAATATGGCTTATTAATAACCTAACTGAAAATTAACACTAGCAGGGGCTAGTTTTGGTGTCTGAGCAGTGGAAACTTTTTCCACTGCTTGACTTAATTGACTTTTTGTCTTATATGACTTTTTTGTGGATTCAAGTTTCACAAAGGCACACAAATGATCAGTTAATCATAAGGAGTCAATAACAACAAAGAAATCACAATCTCAAACAGCCAATTTGTATAGTTAATTCAAAACATCACCAGATCTAGCCCAGACATGAACAAATAAGCAATTATGGTTCAATAAGCACTTATAGCACAATTCAGCCAGCCAAACTTCACCAAATGCATACACAAGCTATAATAAACTAAAACGAAAAATTTTAAACAGGTTTCATGCACTGATTCAAAGCCTAGATCAAGATTCATGCACAAAAACTTAATGATGAACACTAACACAAGCAGATTTTTACTTTGCTGATGTACTTGACCCACAAGCCAAATTCAAACACTCAAATCTTTAAACCAGGTTATATGAATAATAATTTAACAACTTTTAGCCCTAAGCATGCATATATTCTAGATATTACCAAAATCTTAGGTCAAAATCAGTTAAAATCAATAAGATATAGTACAATGTTTGATTCAAAGGTTTAAACCCAATAACTTGCAGCAAATAGCACTCAACCAAGTAGATAACAGATACAAAGCACAAACAACACTTTTCAACAACACAATAACACTCAATGATTCAAAACAGGTTAACCCAAACACCCTTTTAAATTTTCAAATCAAAATTTTCAAATCAAAAGTATATTCCAAGGTTACCCAAGCCCAAATCAACACAATAACAGATGTGATATGCATATTCTAGCAAGATTAAGATACAAATTTCACAAGAACACAAGCAACACACAAATATCACAAATATCCAAATTTTTATCAGATTCTGAGATTAAGGGTGCAAACCTCATGGATGTACATCCACACCCACGAATTTTGAGCTTATGTGCTAGCAAGAACAAGCTCAAGCTTCCACAATAAAGCTTACAAGATGGAACAAAGTTAGAAGCACAATATCAAAAACAGAAAAGTGAAAAAGCCTTGATTAATGCAACTCTTGTACCCCACACTTGATTATCCCCAAGTTATAAGCTTCACAACACCTTGATATCATAATATCAGGATGCTATGATCAGCTTTATAGCCCAAGAATTCCAAGGTGTACCAAGAAACTTAGCAAAATATCAAGCTATAGGAAAATGTGCAAACTTTTGCACACTCCTTGTAAAAACATTTTGAGATTCAGGTTTTAGCAAACTATAAACATAAACAAGCATGAAATAACAATGGCACTTGACTTTTCTTCAAAGGTTCAAACTCATTTCATTAAACTGAATATGGATTTACAAAACTTTAAACAAAGGAAAATTCAAGAGCAAACTAAAATGAAATGAGTCCTATGCCTTTTATAAGCTTACAAGTGACTACAACAAAGCATAAAAGCGTAACCCTAATTGGTGGTGAAGTCCCAAAAATGCCCCTTGAGTAGCTTGAAGATTCTTAAACATGTGATGGATTTTTGGAAGTTTGTTGATGTAAGAGCTGTTGGAATTGCATCAAAGGCTTAAAATGAGCTTAAGTTTTAAGCTTTAATCTTGGACGTTGGATGTGGCAGAGGTTTTGACAGTATCTTCAAAACCATGTGAAGGAGGGAACTCATGTGACTTGTTGAGTGACGTGGCCAAGGGCTTTAGGTGTGGGATGTGATTAAGGTAAGGTTAATCACTAATCTGGAAGGTTTTAACACTTAATTATTTGTAATTAAGAAAAACCCAAATCTGGTGATGAACATGAAGAACATGTTTTTGATCTGTTTTTGTGTTTAAAAATTGTGTTAGGCGCCACCTTTAACTAATCATTTGTGATTAGTTATATAAAGGGTGAGTGGGATGTGAGGTGGCACCAGAGAGAGAGGTGATTGGTTGATTTCAGGTAGTGGGGCACGTGTCACATGGTGGTTGGTCTAGGTAAGATATGTTGTCTGCCAAGATTAGTCCCCATTCTTTCAAATTCCTTTGACTTTGAAAATAAACATCCCAAACTCCGTTTTCTTTGTTATTGAAGTTTCAAACTTCACACTTTTGGCCCAAAAAGTTTTGTAAAGTGATTTCAGGGGTATTTCTTGCCATTTCTTGATTCTTGAAGGATTGATTTGGCATTTTCTTCATAAATAATGGTCTTGACTTGTCTTGTTGACTTCTTGGAGGGCTGAATTTGACAAATCATGATTAATGATGGACCTTTTTGCCATTTCTTCAAAGTCAAGGGTCCTTTTGGTAATTTTGACATTTTTAAAGGACCAAACTTGCAATTTCTTGTAACTTGAAGTCCTTCATGGTATGTTTGACTTTGAGGAGGATTAATATTGACAATTTAGTTTTGCTGAGGGACTAAAATTGCCAATTCTTCAAAGTGGAGGGCCCTTCTTGCATAATCTTCAAATCTTCAAGGGTTTTCTTTGGAAAATCTTCATTAGGGCTTGGTTCAATGTGCGGCTTCGTTTCCCGTGTTCGTTTTTGAATGATTCTTGTGATCTTTTGTCATTTTCTAAATATCCGTACCTAAAATACACAAGTAACAAACACAAGCATATATTTGGCCAATTTCATGATATTTTATGCAATTAAAGCCCTTTTTGGACGATGAGACTATGTATAAAAGCAGTCTCATCACTCCCCCATACTAAACCATTGCCGTGCCCTCATGCAATGCTAGAATAAAGTATCGTAGCATCTCCAAAATTCATTTTTATTCACTTTATTGAATGATAAACTAGCTACACTACTACTATTACTACTACTACTTGCGTTTTAGACATAATGTATGATTTTCATCGCAAAATAGGACGTTTAGGTTCATAGTATAAGAACACGTGAATGATTCGTTAGAAATAATTTCGTCGTCCTTGATTTTCACCCCAATTCCATGCCAATCGTTCAACGAGGTCATTGTCATTATAAGTTAGTAATGCTAACACTACTCATATGCCCTAATCACGTACTTATCCTCCCAATTTCCTAAGTTGTATCTCTTATATTTTATTTTGTCTTGAATGTTTCACGAGGATACATTGTTTGACTTATGCGATGATAGAGATTTAGGTATAAAAGTAGAGTCCTAACGGTGTAACCAAGACCATCAAATTAATAACCCCTCCTAATGGACAACGATGTCAAAAAATTAAGTCAACAAGAAGGATCGATAAACACGATTTTATAACGGTTTTGAACATGAGACTTATTACCAAGACTTTTATACGCCCCCTAAAGGAAGGGCCTTATTATCATAGGTTTACCTCCATCTTTTATTCAACTTCGCCATGAAGCTTTTATTATGACTTCGGTCTTGCCTTGCCTTTTATTATCCACCTCATCGGTGGTTTTATTAGCCAAATACGTATATCCTCACGCTAAGGCGAATTTTGGATCTTTAAAGCTTCAAAGATTAAGCTTGATTCACTTTCAATTTTGCATAGATTTTTCGGCCTTGTGAGCTTCAAATTGTTTGCTTGATTTAGGTGAGCACTTGAAATCTTATTATTGGGTGAAGCTTTCAATTATTCGGGTGCCAATAATTCAAAACCGTGACACTGGCGATACCTTAATGTCTTCCCAATTTAATTACATGGAAGCTACTAGAAAAGACTAGAAACCCAACAACCAAGACTAAACCGCTAAGTCAATATTTATTAAGCAAAAAATATTTACAAGCGAAGGGAGAACAAGCAAACAACGAGAACACATGAGTTTTTGAAAGAATACGAGTACTCAACGTTTAGCATAGTAACTTATAATTAACTCTATCATTTCTCGTCCTCATTTAAGAGACTTAGCCTAATGTGAAGTTAAGGAATCGAAGCTAAGTGCTCAACAGGCACGGTCGAGTCAAAAATTACTCTTATTCTCGCCATTGGAAAATCTACATTCGTGTCTTCAAACACTTATAAAACATGAAAAAAAATTTAAAATTTGGCCATTTTTAGCCTTATTTTGCAACAAAACGATAAAAAAAGATTGGAAAGCGTGAAGGTTTGGAAAGGCAAGTATCTATTCACCCCCCCCCCCCCATACTAAAGTTAAACATTGTCCTTAATGTTTCGATTCTAGGGGTGAAAACACCCCCATACTAGAGACGTAGTCGAATGCTTAATCTAGCATGGAAAGGGTGTAACCGTTAAATTTAAAGCCGTTTATGAAGTGTGCTATAAACATATGGTTAGAACATCAAAGGATATATCATGGATATTGAGAAAGTCTTCAAAGCAAACGATCGAGTGCTCCCATAAAACGAACACGAGAGGCTCCAATCGTAAAGATCATGATCATCTAAAAACCACAATTCACAAACAACCACGGAACAAAGGTTGGAAGGGCACAAATCCCCACACGTTACTACATTAGAAAGCGATAATATGTACATAGGATAAGCATGGGACTCCCCCATGAGGTACCTCGTTTTTGATTACCGAGTCATGAGCTCGACTCGATCCCTTCAATACTAATTATCATTGGGGAAGGTGATTTGGTCGAGGTAGTTTAAGGATGGAACTTCCCCGCCAAAGTAGTGCTTCAACCTATGTCCATTCTCCTTGAAATTGGGGCCATCAATGTGAGCTAGCTCGATGGTCCCATATGGAAATACTTGAGTCACGGTGAATGGACCGGACCAACGGGATTTCAACTTACCGAAAAAGATTTTCAAACGAGAATTAAAAAGCAAAACTTGATCCCCAATGTTAAAAACCCGGTTTTTAATTTTTGAATCATGCAACTTTTTAGTCTTTTCTTTATAAATCAATGAATTTTCATAAGCAATATCCCTTAATTCATCCAATTCATTTAATTGCATTTTCCGGTGTTTTCCTGCGGTCTCCAAGTCATCATTACAATGCTTTAGGGCCCAATAAGCCTTGTGTTCGAGTTCAATTGGCAAGTGAAAATTCTTCCCATACACTAGCTTATAAGGAGTGCACCCGATGGGCGTCTTATGAGCAGTCCTAAAGGCCCATAAAGCATCGTCCAACTTATCCGACCAAGATTGTTGGTTTTCCCCAATGGATCTCTCCAAGATCCTCTTCAACGCTCGATTTGAAACCTCGACTTGCCCACTCGTTTGTGGGTGATAAGCCGTAGAAAGCCGATGTGTAACCCCATATTTCCTTAGGACCCTTTCGAATTGGTCCATAATCGCTTATGATCGCACGAGAGGTTCCAAACCGAGAAAACAAGCTTTTCAAAAACTTGACTACCACACGAGCATCATTGGTGGGCAAAGCGTTAGCTTTCACCCACTTAGATAGGTAGTCAACGGCGACATGGATGTACTTATTACCACGAGATGATGGGAACGGCCCCATAAAGTCGATGCCCCAAACGTCAAAAATCTCACACACTTGGATGATATTTTGTGGCATTTCATCTTTTTGTGAGGCTTTTCCTTGTCGTTGGCTTGAGTCACACGACTTCACAAGCTCATGTGCATCTCGGTAAATAGTAGGCCAAAAGAAACCGGCATCAAAGACCTTCTTAACCGTGAGATTAGCACCGTGGTGACCACCCGTGGGTCCCTCGTGACAAGCTCTAAGGATGTTAGAAGCTTCGGTACCAAAAACACGTTGAATAATTTGATCCGCACAAGTTCGAAACAAGTAAGGGTCGTTCCAAAAGTAGAACTTGACGTCACGAAAGAATTTTTGTTTTTCTTGAGTCGTCATACCCTTGATGATGAAGTTGCCCGCATGGTAATTTGCGATGTCCGCAAACCATGGGGTGGAAGAATCAAGCTTATAATTCACTACACCAAGTGTCTCGAGCGGAAATGTTTCAGTGATTTCCTTGGGCTCGTAAACACTTTGGTAAGGATCTTCCAAACGAGAAAGATGATCGGCCGCTAGATTCTCGGCTCCTTTTTTGTCAACAATTTTGTGATCAAATTCTTGAAGGAGGAGAATCTAATGAAGTAATCTTGGCTTAGCATCTTGTTTCGCCATAAGATACTTGATAGCCGAATGATCCGGATACACTATGCATTTCGTCAAGACGAGATAAGGTCTGAATTCTCAAATGCATACACCACGACAAGGAATTCCTTCTCCGTTGTAGTGTATTTTAGTTGAGCCTCGGTCATCGTCTTGCTAGCATAGTGAATAGGCAAGAAGTTAGTTTCATGACGTTGCCCCAATACGGCCCCAATAGCGTAGTCACTAGCATCACACATGAGCTCAAATGGGAGGTTCCAATTGGGAGCAACAAGAATGGGAGCTTCGGTAAGTTTCCTTTTAAGGATTTCAATGGCTCGTACACAATATTCGTCAAAGACAAAACGTGCATCTTTTTCAAGGAGATGTGTAATAGGTCGAGAGATCTTTGAAAAATCCTTGATGAATCGACGATAAAAGCCCGTGTGGCCTAGGAAACTCCTAACTCCCTTAACGGTTTTGGGATGAGGTAATTTGGCGATGATGTCTACCTTAGCTTGATCTACCTCAATCCCCTCTTTCGAAACCTTGTGCCCTAAGACGATTCCACTTTTAACCATAAAATGACATTTTTCCCAATTAAGCACAAGGTTGGTTTCCTCACAACGCTTCAACATTCTCTCAAGATTCGACAAACACGAAGTGAACGAACTACCAAACACGGAAAATTCATCCATGAAGACTTCCATCGTCTTCTCGATTATATCATGAAAAATAGCCATCATGCACCTTTGAAAGGTTCCCGGTGCATTGCAAAGTCCGAATGGCATTCTACGATAGGCAAACGTTCCATATGGATACGTAAACGTAGTTTTTTCTTGATCACGAGGATCGATGGAGATTTGGAAGTAACCGGAAAACCATCTAAAAAGCAATAGAAATCGTTTCCCGCAAGACGCTCTAATATTTGGTCCATGAAGGGTAAGGGAAAATGGTCTTTTCGAGTGGCTTCATTCAACTTAAGGTGATCTTTCTAGCATGCACATCGATTAAAGCCATAGACGTATCTAAAAACGAACGACCTAAAATGAGAGGAAGTTGAGGATCCGTGGGAATATCGACAACGATAAAGTCTTCCGGATAATAGAACTTTCCCACTTTCACAAAAACGTCTTCCGCCAATCCACATGCGGGAATCGTGGAATGGTCGGCCAACTCGTTAGACATTAGTGAAGGAGTAAGATTAGGAAGATTGAGCGACTTGAAGATTGCAAGTGGCATCAAGTTAATGCTAGCACCAAGATCGGCCAAGGCATAACATTCTTCCATATCTTGGATTGCACAAGGAATCAAGAATTTACCTAGATCACCGACTTTTTGAAGTATGCGATTAAGATAAACCGATGAACAACTAGACAATTGTAGCAATTTCTCCTTGTTGTTCAACATACTCTTAAAGTTAGCGGCAAATCGAGGCATCATGACCAAAGCATCGGCGAAACTCACATTAAAGTGCAAATCACGAAACATTTTCATAAAAAGCTCAAATTGATAATTATCGCGCTCTTGATGTTTCTCCTTTCTAAGTCTCGATGGATAGGGCAAAGGTGGTGTGGGTTGAGGCATAAGCATAGCCTTTGGAATCTCGGGTTCCAAATGTGGTAATGGGTCAACCGTAGGTGTGGCATGAGCGGTACTTCGTGGGATTTGCACATGCTCCTTTTCAACCACCACCTCAGGCTCTTCCTCAGTTGCATCCTCCGTAGGAGCAATTGGTTGAGGAGTCGGTTGCTTAAGTGTCGTACCACTACGTGTGGTAATCACTTTCATCTCTCCCTTAGGGTTCGATATGGTGTTACTAGGAAGACTACTCGAAGACGGTTTGCACATAATATCCTCAAACATAGATGAAATTTTGTCCTCAAACATGGATTGCCTCTTCTCGGCCTTAATCATTTCTTGCTTAATTTCATGTTGCCCTTGTTCCATTTTTTGTTGGTTTTGTTGTAACCTAGTTACATTCCCTTCCATTTTGTTTGTATGGATTTTAAGCTCATTTGCTAACTCATTTTTCAACTCTTTCTTCAAGTCGTTCTTAAACTCGGATCTTAAGCTAATGATTTCTCTTTGAATGTTGTCAAACCTAGCATCGCTTCCATTAGCGTATTCAACAAATTCATTTGGAAGATCTTTCAAAGATTACAAACCTTTGTTGTTGTTTTGAAGATCACTTTGATTTTTGTTTGAAACTTGATTATTAGCCCCTTGATTCCCATAGTTTCCTTTGTAATTGTTTTTGAAACCAACTTGATTGTTTCGATAGTTGTTGTTAGCATTTTGATTTGAAGCAAAACCCGGTGGAGTCAATTGATTGGAGCGGGTAACTTGACCGTTTTGGTTGTAAGTTCCCGTGGCCGCGTAGGCACTCGAAGTGTTACCACCGTTGGTAATGCACTCGGAGAAATCATGACCTCCACCATAATACATACATGAAGCCTCAACCGCTTTAGCCGTAGCGGGAGCACTTTGTTCTCCAACTTTGAATTCAATTAAAAGCCCTTTAAGCTTATCAAAGATTTTGTTTTCCATGTTCGCCTCAATTTGGCAAGCATCGATGGTATTAGACAAAGAAGGTGAAGCCGAAGACGAAGCCTTACGAACACTCGACGTGCTACGAGGACTATACACCTTAGATCTATTCTCAATTATCACCAAAGCTTCCTCAACCGTTTTACACAAAAAATTACCACCCGCGGTGGCATTTAGATAATCCCTTTCATGATCATTAAGTCCATTATAAAATGTGTCAATTTGATGCAAGTCGGAAAAACCGTGATGAGGACACTCATGTAAAATTTCCTTAAACCTATTCCAAGCCTTTGAAAAACTCTCATTTAATTCTTGTGAAAATTTTGAAATCTCGTTTTTCAAATGCGTAGTCTTAGAGGGCTGGAAAAATTAGTTCACAAACTTAGAAACGAGATCCTTCCACGTCAATATAGAATTGGGTGGCTCTTTCTCTGACCAAATTTTAGCGGGCTCCGCTAAGGAATACGGAAAAAGCACCATCTTAACCGAGTCATTAGCAACATCCTTAAATTTGCAAGTGGCGGTAAGACGATTGAATTGGCGGATATGGTTGTGCGGGTTGTCCTTTTCATCACCATGGAATTTGTTGTTTTGGATCATCGACAACAAACCCGTTTTCACTTCAAAATTCTACGCAAGGATAGCGGGAATTACAATAGCCTCTCCATAACCCTCGGTGGGTGCTTGAAGTAACTCCAGCATAGTTCAATTCTCCATGGTTGGTTCCCCTCTTACGATAGGTTCGTCAATAGGAGACTCCTCACTAGAAAGATTAGGAGTAGGTGTTGAATCCTTTCGGTTTCTTCGTTTACGTGCACGTCTTGCTTGGTTGCGGTTTTGCATAAACGTCACATACAACGAGGGGATGAGCAAAGAAGATTCTTTTTGGTGTTTTGTATTTTTCAAATTTTTTTTGTGGTTTTTGATTTACTTTTTTTTTTTATTTTTGTGATTGTATTAAGTAGACCAAAATCTACAAATCTCCTCCTTAATCAAATCTCTTGATTAAAGAAGCCTCAAGGAATGAAAACGATCACGTAAAGTGAACGCCTTCGATGACTTTAGAACGTTGGTGGAACACCAAAACGTTCAAGAGGGTTTAATCAATGAAACCAAGAAAGTATATATGATACTTAATAATACTTTGGGCGGCAAAACCCTCGATTAGCTTTCAATCTCAAAATACTCACAAGCAAGCGGGGAAACGAGGCGGCGCGAAGCAATTTAGAGCCTTTTTCCTTAGGGTATATTTTATAATACCCGCCTTATACCCACCTTATAGTTTGTATTTTTCAAAATCGAGCTTCACGAAAGTATTTATTTATTTTTGCCTTTTCTTTTCTTGTTTAATATTCGAATACAATGATTGGGTAATGACCTCCCAAGTCAAGGTTGTGTTTTCACACTTTTGGAGTACTTGTGAATTTATTGTTCTACGTATACAATATATTAATAATATTCACACAAAAAACTAAAACCGATAATACGTATTAGTAGAGTGCTACTAATACAAATAGATATTATGGCTATATATCTAAACAAAAATTGCCAAATCAAAACACAACACGCCTCCCTGGCAGCGGTGCCAAAATAATAGTTGTAAGAACACGTCTTTTAGGAAAAAGAGCGTAATTAGGGCAAGTATTAACAAGTGATTTAGGAAAACCACAAGTTATGACCCAAAGTGGGGATCGTTCTCAAGGAGGCTTGGTGTGTGTGTTAAGAGATGATTAACTTTGTGATTATATTTATGAGAAATGAAAATAGAAATGAGATAAGAAGAGAATGACGATTACGATGACGAATAAACTAAGACGATAAAGTCGTACACGTAAAACCGTAAAAAGTAGCAAAATTAAAATTTACCCTAAAAATTCCTATAAAATTGCAATAAATCCTAAATAATGTAATTAGAGTTTACAAAAAATCAAAAATCACTCAAACCTTTTATTTAATTAAATAATAATTTTTTTATGCTAATTAAAGCCCAAAAAATCAATTTGATTAACAAAAAGCCCAAAATGATATTTTTTCAATTGTAAACCTCTAAAATGACGTAACTTGATTTAAAACTATTTTTGAAAATTTTAAAATTAATAAAAACTATTTAAAAACTATTTAAACTTAAAATAATTATAAAAATTAATCTAATGACAATAAAAATATTCTAAAAGTTGTAAAATTCCTAAATTAATGTATTTAATCTAAAAAATGTAAAAACTTGAAAAAGCTAAGTTTTAATTTTTAATAATAAAATAATATTAAAAATCCAAAATTTATAAAAAATTCTAAAAAGTTGCAAACAAGATTATTTTAACCTAATTAACACAGAAATGAATTTGAAATTACAAAAATACCCCTAATGGGCCCTCAAATGGGCCAAAGTCCAAAACAGACCCTTATTGGGGCAAAATAAGCCAAATAAGAAAAATGTTTATAAAAATGGCCCAAAAGCTCCTATCTGACTCAAAATTTGATTTTAAACACAAAATTCTGATGGCCCAAAAGCTAAAAATGAGTATAAGCTAGCTTATTTCAAAGAAGCTTATTCTTAATGGGCTTTTTGGCCCATTAAGCTATAAGCTGATGCCATAAGCTCAGATTAGACACACAAGCTTCTTTTAAGTTACTTAAGAGTTCTGTAAGAAGAAATTTGAAATAAGCACAAGGAATAAGCCTGAAAAAGCAATACGCTATCTTCACAAAACGACAAAATAGTCGTTTTCGTAGCCCACCCCAAGAGCTGATTCAAGTTTCAAAAGCTTTTAAATGACTTAACTAAGCTTAATCAACAAAAATTTTTTCAATAAGTTCACTCAATAAGCTGGAATAAGCAAATAAGCACTTAATTAAAAGTCAACTTTATGAGTTTTCTAGCAAAAAGTCAAAGTCAAGGTCTGATAAGCTCCAGTTCAATCAAATGAGTCAAATGATGAAGATTGATCACAAAAAGTAAGTTGTTACAGGTCTAGATAAGCCAATATGGCTTATTAATAAGCTAAATGAAAATTAACACTAGCAGGGGCTAGTTTTGGTGTCTGAGTAGTGGAAACTTTTTCCACTGCTTGACTTAATTGACTTTTTGTCTTATATGACTTTTATTGTGGATTCAAGTTTCACAAAGGCACCCAAATTCAGTTAATCATAAGGAGTCAATAACAACAAAGAAATCACAATCTCAAACAGCCAATTTGTACAGTTAATTTAAAACATCACCAAATCTAGCCCAGACATGAACAAATAAGCAGTTATGGTTCAATAAGCACTTATAGCACAATTCAGCCAGCCAAACTTCACCAAATGCATACACAAGCTATACTAAACTCAAATGAACAAGTTTAAACAGGTTTCATGCACTGATTCAAAGCCTAGATCAAGATTCATGCACAAAAAGTTACTGATGAACACTAACACAAGCAGATTTTTACTTTGCTGATGTACTTGACCAACAAGCCAAATTCAAACACTCAAATCTTCAAACCAGGTTATATTAATAATGATTTAACAACTTTTAGCCCTAAGCATGCATATATTCTAGATATTATCAAAATCTTAGGTCAAAATCAGTTAAGTCAATAAGATATAGCACAATGTTTGATTCAAAGGTTTAAACTCAAAAACTTGCAGCAAATAGCACTCAACCAAGTAGATAACAGATACAAAGCACAAACAACACAATAACACTCAATGATTCAAATTAGGTTAACCCAAACACCCTTTTAAATTTTCAAATCAAAATTTTCAAATCAAAAGTGTATTCCAAGGTTACCCAAGCCCAAATCAACACAATAACAGATGTAATATGCAGATTCTAGCAGGATTAAGCCACAATTTCACAAGAACACAAGCAACACACAAATATCACAAATATCCAAATTTTTATCAGATTTTGAGATTAAGGGTGTAAACCTCATGGATGTACATCCACACCCACGAATTTTGAGCTTATGTGTTAGCAAGAACAAGCACAAGCTTCCACAATAAAGCCTGCTAAGATGGAACAAAGTTAGAAGAACAATATCAAAAACATATAGGTGAAAAAGCCTTGATTAATGTAACTCTTGTACCCCACACTTGATTATCCCCAAGTTATAAGCTTCATAACACCTTGATATCACAATATCAGGATGTTATGATCAGCTTTATAGCCCAAGAATTCCAAGGTGTACCAAGAAACTTAGCAAAATATCAAGCTATAGGAAAATGTGCAAACTTTTGCACACTCCTTGTAAAAACGTTTTGAGATTCAGGTTTTAGCAAACTATAAACATAAACAAGCAGGAAATAACAATGGCACTTGACTTTTCTTCAAAGGTTCAAAATCATTTCATTAAACTGAATATGGATTTACAAAACTTTGAACAAAGGAAAATTCAAGAGCAAACTAAAATGAAATGAGTCTTATGCCTTTTATAGGCTTACAAGTGACTACTACAAAGCATAAAAGCGTAACGCTAATTGGTGGTAAAGTCCCAAAAATGCCCCATGAGTAGCTTGAAAATTCTTAAACATGTGATGGATTTTTGGTAGTTTGTTGATGTAAGAGCTGTTGTAATTGCATCAAAGGCTCAAAATAAGCTTAAGTTTTAAGCTTTAATCTTGGACGTTGGATGTGGCAGAGGTTTTGGCAGTATCTTCAAAACCATGTGAAGGAGGGAACTCATGTGACTTGTTGAGTGACGTGGCCAAGGGTTTTAGGTGTGGGATGTGATTAAGGTAAGGTTAATCACTAATCTGGAAGGTTTTAACACCTAATTATTTGTAATTAAGAAAAACCCAAATCTGGTGATGAACATGAAGAACATGTTTTTGATCTGTTTTAGTGTTTAAAAATTGTGTTAGGCGCCACTTTTAACTAATCAGTTGTGATTAGTTAAATAAAGGGTGAGTGGGATGTGAGGTGGCACCAGGGAGAGAGGTGATTGGTTGATTTCAGGTAGTCGGGCACGTGTCACATGGTGGTTGGTCTAGGTAAGATATGCTGTCTGCCAAGATTAGTCCCCATTCTTTCAAATTCCTTTCACTTTGTAAATAAACAGACCAAACTCCGTTTTCTTTGTTATTGAAGTTTCAAACTTCACACTTTTGCCCCAAAAAGTTTTGTAAAGTGATTTCAAGGGTATTTCTTGCCATTTCTTAATTCTTGAAGGACTGATTTGGCATTTTCTTCATAGATAATGGTCTTGACTTGTCTTGTTGACTTCTTGGAGGACTGAATTTGACAAATCATGGTTAATGAGGGACCAGTTTTTCCATTTCTTCAAAGTCAAGGGTCCTTTGGTAATTTTGACATTTTTAAAGGACCAAACTTGTAATTTCTTGTAACTTGAAGTCCTTCATGGTATGTTTGACTTTGAGGAGGATTAACATTAACAATTTAGTTTTGTTGAGGGACTAAAATTGCCAATTCTTCAAAGTGGAGGGCCATTCTTGCATAATCTTCAAATCTTCAAGGGTTTTCTTTGGAAAATCTTCATTAGGGCTTGGTTCAATGTGCGGCTTCGTTTCCCGTGTTCGTTTTTGATTGATTCTTGTGATCTTTTGTCATTTTCTCAATATCCGTACCTAAAATACACAAGCAACAAACACAAGCATATATTTGGCCAATTTCATGATATTTTTTGCATTTAAAGCCCTTTTTGGACGATGAGACTATGTATAAAAGCAGTCTCATCACTCCCCCATACTAAACCATTGCCGTGCCCTCACGCAATGCTAGAATAAAGTATCGTAGCATCTCCAAAATTCATTTTTATTCACTTTATTGAATGATAAACTAGCTACACTACTACTATTACTACTACTACTTGCGTTTTAGACATAATGTATGATTTTCATCGTAAAATGGGACGTTTAGGTTCATAGAATAAGAACACGTGAATGCTTCGTTAGAAATAATTTCGTCGTCCTCGATTATCACCCCAATTCCATGCCCAGCGTGCAACGAGATCATTGTCATTATAAGTTAGTAATGCTAACACTACTCATATGCCCTAATCACGTACTTATCCTCCCAATTTCCTAAGTTGTATCTCTTATATTTTATTTTGTCTTGAATGTTTCACGAGGATACATTGTTTGACTTATGCGATGATAGAGATTTAGGTCTAAAAATAGAGTCCTAATGGTGTAACCAAGACCATCAAATTAATAACCCCTCCTAATAGACAACGATGTCAAAAAATTAAGTCAACAAGAAGGATCGATAAACACGGTTCTATAACGGTTTTGAACATGAGATTATTACCAAGACTTTTATACGCCCCCTAACGGAAGGGCCTTATTATCATAGGTTTACCTCCATCTTTTATTCAACTTCGCCATGAAGCTTTTATTATGACTTCGGTCTTGCCTTGCCTTTTATTATCCACCTCATCGGTGGTTTTATTAGCCAAAGACGTATATCCTCACGCTAAGGCGAATTTTGGATCTTTAAAGCTTCAAAGATTAAGGCTTGATACACTTTCAGTTTTGCATAGATTTTTCGGCCTTGTGAGCTTCAAATTGTTTGCTTGATTTAGGTGACCACTTGAAATCTTATTATTGGGTGAAGCTTTCGATTATTCGGGTGCCAATACTTAAAAACCGTGACGCTGGCGATACCTTAATGTCTTCCCAATTTAATTACATTGAAGCTACTAGAAAAGACTAGAAACCCAACAATCAAGATTAAACCGCTAAGTCAATATTTATTAAGCAAAAAATATTTACAAGCGAAGGGAGAACAAGCAAACAATGAGAACACATGAGTTTTTGAAAGAATACGAGTACTCTACGTTTAGCATAGTAACGTAGAATTAACTCTATCATTTCTCGTCCTCATTTAAGAGACTTAGCCTAATGTGAAGTTAAGGAATCGAAGCTAAGTGCTCAACACGCACGGTCGAGTCAAAAATTACTCTTATTCTCGCCATCAAAAAATCTACATTCGTGTCTTCAAACACTTATAAAATATGAGAAAAAATTTAAAATTTGGCCATTTTTAGCCTTATTTTGCAACAAAATGATAAACAAAAAGATAAACTTTGGAAAGCGTGAAAGTTTGACAAGGCAAGTATCTATTTAATTAACAAAAAATCAATTTAATTAACAAAAAGCCCAAAATGAGATTTTTTTTAATTGTAAACCTCTAAAATGACTTAACTTAATTTAAAACTATTTTTGAAAATTTTAAAATTAATAAAAACTATTTAAACTTACAATAATTATAAAAATTAATCCAATGACAATAAAAATATTCTAAAAGTTGTAAAATTCCTAACTTAATGTATTTAATCTAAAAAATGTAAAAACTTGAAATATCTAAATTTTAATTTTTAATAATAAATAATATTAAAAATCCAAAATTTATAAAAAATTCTAAAAAGTTGCAAACTAGCTTATTTTAACCTAATAAACACATAAATGAAGTTGAAAGTACAAAAATACCCCTAATGGGCCCTCAAATGGGCCAAAGTCCAAAACAGACCCTTATTGGGCCAAAATAAGCCCAATAAGAAAAATGTTTACAAAAATGGGCCAAAAGCTCCTATCTGACTCAAAATTCGATTTTAAACACAAAATTCTAAAGGCCAAAAAACTGAAAATGAGTATAAGCTAGCATATTTCAAAGCAGCTTATTCCTAATGGCGTTTTTGGCCCATTAAGCTATAAGCTGATGCCATAAGCTCAAATTAGACACACAAGCTTCTTTTGAGTTACTTAAGAGTTCTGTAAGAAGAAATTTGAAATAAGCACAAGGAATAAGCCTGAAAAAGCAATAAGCTATCTTCACAAAACGACAAAATAGTCTTTTTCGAGTTCTATGCCACCCCAAGAGCTAATTCAAGTCAAAAGCTTTTAAATGACTTAACTAAGCTTAATCAACAAAAAAATTTCAATAAGTTCACTCAATAAGCTAGAATAAGCAAATAAGCACATAATTAAAAGTCAACTTTATGAGTTTTCTAGCAAAAAGTCAAAGTCAAGGTCTGATAAGCTCTAGTTTAATCAAATGGGTCAAATGATGAAGATTGATCACAAAAAGTAAGTTGTTGCAGGTCTATATAAGCCAATATGGCTTATTAATAAGCTAACTTAAAATTAACACTAGCAGGGGCTAGTTTTGGTGTGTGAGCAGTGGAAACTTTTTTCACTGCTTGACTTAATTGACTTTTTGTCTTATATGACTTTTTTGTGGATTCAAGTTTCACAAAGGCACCTAAATGATTAGTTAATCATAAGGAGTCAATAACAACAAAGAAATCACAATCTCAAACAGCCAATTTGTACAGTTAATTCAAAACATCACCAGATTGTTGATCCCAAACTTAGATCGATTTAGCTTTATGTATACGAAATTAGATCAAGTAATACACTTAGAGAAACCTTTGTATATGTTTATGATAATCTAAGTGTTATGCGGAATTAACACTTAAACAAGAACACACAAGATATAAACAAACTTTCACTTTGATTAATGATATCAAACTTGCTTACAATGAAAGTAGTTTACGAATGAAAACTTATATTGAACATTAACTTAAAGGTCTTCTTTTATAGACATAAGAAGCCTTGTACAATAATCTACGTATCAGCTATTCTAGGTAAAGATAAATATAGAAAATACATTGTTGTTCCTATCTTTACTAGAAGTAATCTAGAATACAATAAACGCGTAGAGTATATCTTCCCATCAGTGCTTGTCTTCAATGTATCAACGCTTGACTTTATCTTGTCATCGCTTAAGCTGTCAGCGTTTGTTTTGCTCCAGTCAACGCTTGTTTTACTCTTGTCAGCGCTCAAGTAAACTGGCTTATAATTTATTCCCAACAATCCTCCCGTAAACTTGATATCCACTCTTATGATCAAGTTTCTGAATAAACATTAAGGACTAGGAGGAATCTTACAAACCTTCTCATATTGGTAATAAATAAATCTGATCAAGTCTTTTGCCACGTCACTTGAATAATCAATTTCCAGCTGAGTGTTCTTCATCTTCTCCAAGATATCCTTGGATATGAAATATTGACCATCCACAAGTAGATACTAAGAAAACTTTGTAGAACTCATATGATAAACACCAGCAGCTGAATACAATCTCCATTGAAGACCACTGAGGTCATCTTCAAGATCCTTCCAAATAGCAGGATCCTCATCTTTTGGTCCACACATTCTCTTGAATGTGGACCACAGTTTTATTCCATTGGCTGAAGTTGGTGCTTCAGCCTCATACTTGGCCTCTAACAACCTCCATAGGTCTACCAAGTCTTCTCTGTCAAAACTTTCAAACAAAGATATAAGGGTGGTAAAAGTGTGCACCTCTTTTCCATACCTGCCAATCTTCCAAAACCCACATTCATCTTCTTCATAGCTCACAATTGGGTTTCTGGAATCTAGTGGCAACACTTGTACCATATCTGAAGCTTCTAATGGTGAGAGCTTGAGGCTCTTTCTTATAACAGCTTCACTTGGATGTAATGGATCCATATCTTTGGGAAACTCAAGAGAAACTCCCTTTTTCACTGGTCTGGGAACAAACATTGCTTTCTTGAGCTCCATTTCCTCTGCAAGTTCTTCTT
The DNA here is from genome assembly GCA_025667525.1 of Glebionis coronaria. Lineage (NCBI taxonomy): Eukaryota > Viridiplantae > Streptophyta > Magnoliopsida > Asterales > Asteraceae > Glebionis > Glebionis coronaria. Next base: position 182,922,860 of record CM046880.1, on the reverse strand, counting down.
TTCTTTCATCAGAAAGAAGTCTTAGAGTGTTTGCTTCCTGCACTCTAACCCAAATGGGATAAGCTTTACATTCCAACTCATCAAATGTCAATGCCCTCAGTTTCTGATAAGTCCATCCTACTCCATGACATCTGAGCAACATGCAGTATAGCTCCCTTCTATCCCTTTTCAACTATGAGAGAATATTGCTTGCCTTGTGTTTCAAAATAACCTGGCAATCCTTTTGTACTCTAAGAAGAATCTCCAAACCCCATATCTGATCTGAAATGGTCAAGTGTGGATTCTCCATACATCTTTCTTCCCAAGCATGATACATTTGAACCACCTCTGGCATATCAAAATCAACCTGCAATTTCAACTCTCTCAATTTCTCCTTGGCCAACTCATCTCCACAAGTCTTTCTGGCTGTTCTATGATCATAACACTTGAGTCTGAGCTAGCTTCATCACTTCCTTCTTGCTCTTCTGAAGTGACAACAAATGGTGACTCTTTCACCTCCTTTCTGTCTTGTTCCATAATTTTTGCAGCCAACTTTCTATCAAACTCAATCTGAGCTGCATTCTTTGGAACAACCTCTTCTACCATAATACCCTTACCCTTATCTAATAGATCAATTGTTGGTAAGGTAGATGGTGATACCTGTGAAGAAACCTCCTTGATGATGGATGATGACTGGGATACATCACCCTCATTTGCAGGTCTGTCAACACTTACTTTTGTTCTATCAGCGCCCAAAATATTTCTGTCAGTGTCCAAATTCTCCTTGTCAACGCTCAAATTTCCTGCCTCAGCGCCTTTTGCAATTTCCTCCAACATGGCTGTAAATGATAAATTTAAGTTTGTAGGAGAGACTAAGGACGTATCAAAACCTGTCTGCTTCTTTAAACTTGTTAGGGCCTCAGCAACATCCAAAGATTGACCATCATGGCTGCCCTTATCACTCACATTTATTTGATCTTCCTCCCCTTTGGAAGATTCCTCCATCCCTCTCCTTGCACTTGCAGTCTCCAAAATAACAATCCTCTCCCTCAACTGCTTGAGTCCAAGGCCTTGTGTGCTGACAACTTGTATCAAGTCTGCATTTTGCTTTTGCAAGCTCGTGCAGACTGCCATCAATTCAATTAGGGTTATTGGTTCCAATCTGCCCTCTTCTAAAATGGGTATTTGACCTCCCAAGTCAGATTCATTGGGCATGGATGAGGACTTAATGATGGTGGGACTTCCTTGGCCAGCTTCTAAGCCAGAACCAATAGTCCCAGCCTCATCCATTGCACCAGCCACACTTGTGGTGGTGGTTCTCTCTGCGACATGGCTAGGACCACCAGAGGAGAACACTCCAGTAGTCCTTTGGCGTTTAATCAACCTATTTTCAGGGGGTGTAGAAGATGATGTGGATTGGGTGGATGTGGGTTGGTTAAGGGGTGTTTGGGTCTGTGAAGGTTGTGTGTCAGCGTTTGAAATAGGCACATCAACGCCAACATTTAACGTGTTAGCGTCGAAGGGTCCTTTGTCAATTTGCATATGTTCAGGTGAAGGTAATGGTTCAGGTATTGGGTCAATTTGAGGTTGGGGGTCTGGTTGGGGTTGAGCTGCTTCAATAACAGCAAGCATAGCTGGGGTGAGGGGTAGGTCACGATGTGGGGGTGAGTTCATCTTCATAAAAATTGCTTTCTTTTGCACAGGGATCTCATAAAATCATTATGATCCCTTGTGCAGTATTCTTGAACATCAAAAACCATTTGTAAAAATCTGGGATATGCTAAAGTCATTTTGCTCCCTTTATTTTAACACATGCCCTCAAAAATCATTTTGGAATAATTAAATTTTTTCCCAGTAGCAATACACACAATAGCACTTGCAATAGATCTATTGATCTCATTGTGTGCAGTGCATTTGGGACTCAAACATTGTAGGAGGACATGTATGAGGTACTTCCCGGCTGGGGGAAACTCCTGTTTATGATATTTATTTAAAGTTCCTTGAGCAGGAAAAGGATAACCTAAAGCCCTTAGTCCTTGTTCTATTTCACTTATGGGAAGGGTGGCTATACCATCAGCATCATCAAGATGCAAGGCTTGGCGTACCAAAGCCTCAGTAACGACCCAAGGTCTCCCATGAACAATAGAAGTTAATGTAGTCACTCTATTAACTGTTGATGAACTTACAGTGTTCCAAAACTGTTTAATATGTGTGACAGGAATGAGTGGTGCATGAGAAAGAGCATACCTAAGAGGAGATGCGTACAAATACGTCACCATTTGTGTATATTGGGGAAATAGAGTATCATCAGCTTCAAGATACGCGATCATGTTATGTTGACTTCTGAACCCCAATTCCAATTCTGATGGTTTAAACTTTGGTGCCATTGTTGAAAGCTGTTAAAATTGATTGATGAAGATGAAGTTGATAAGAGAAAATTGTGTTAGACAAAAATTATAGGTACCCTGTTTAAAAATAGGAGCCAAATTTATAGGAGAAGAAAATGCATGTGATTGGCCCAAAAATAGGCAAGTATTTTCAAAATGTAATCATGAAAATATTGAAAAATAATAAGTTTATCTCATGCATTAAATGAAAGTTATCAACTCCCAAAATTACGGCCTAAAAATATGTCAAAAAGTAACAACTGTGTAGGACCCATTGAGTGTCAACGGTAAAAAATAACCTATCAACACCCAACGGCTATAATCTTGTCAACGTTTGCCATAGCCATGTCAGCGTCTAAATTGGTCACAACAACGCTTGGAAATATACTTGTCAGCGTCCAAAAATAAAAATGTTTAAAAATGAAAAATGACCTTAACAAAGTAATTTATCCTAGAGAAGATAACCAAAAAGCTGATAATTATTATAGGGCGGCAAGCACTGTCCAGTTATGTACACTTGCTTATACAAGATAGACATAACAGTCTTCTAGTGTCTCTTGCTAACCAAAACTCTTAACAACTAAGTTACCTTATAAAATTCCTTGTTACTCCCAGGTAAATCCCATAACAAAATCATTCCTAAGTCTCCCACAGACCACAACCAATTCTAGGCCAAAAATGTCTTGGCAGCATGCATAGTATATCAACTTTGCATGCTGCAGTGCCTCATGATTTAGTAAAACTAACTCATACTCACCTGTGGACACAATCTAGAATTGTGATAAGAGTATCATATGGATACCCAAACATCCTAAAGGTTCCTAAAACCTCCCCTTAAACTATGATACATAAGTTGCTAAAAATATGCATGAACATAAAAATTTATGTCAAGATAGGAATTAAAAATTCCAACCATCATCCATAAATAAAAACATGCCCAAATGCTTCTCCATTGATCCATAAGCAACTTTGTATCCAATGGTATACTGCTAACACCACTTGCACATTTAGATTGAAAACCACAAAACTAACATTGTTGCTGACAACGCCTCGATAACACATGACAGTGTTGAGGGAAGCTTTGTCAGCGTTAGACAATTATATTGCTGACAACGTTACAAAAACACTTATCAGCGTTCAAGCAACCTTTGTCAGTGTTAGAAAAATAAAGTGGAAAATCTAAATCATCAATAAGACCAATAACAATGCATCATCCTGTACATACTTTTACAAAAAGACTCTAAAACACATATTATGTGAGATTGATCATTCCAATACTTTTTACCAAGTATTGAAACCTCCCAGCATCAAAAGGTTTAGTTAGTAAATCTGACACATTCTCTTCAGTGTCAACCCTATTTGGTTGTATTAAACCCTTTTCAAAACAATCTCTTATAAAATGGTGTCTAATTTCTATGTGTTTAGTTTTAGAATGATGTACAAGATTCTTAATGATGCATAAAGTGCTGTTATTGTCAACAAATATCTTGGTATGCATGAAATTATACCCATAGTCCAACAACTGGTTCTGAATCCACAAAACTTGTCCACAACAAGCAGCTGCAGCCACATACTCAGATTCAGTTGTATAATTAGCCACCACTGTTTGTTTCTTGCATTGCCAAGATATCAACCTGCTCCCAAGAAACTGACATCCAGCAGTTGTGGATTTCCTATCAAATTTATCACCTCCATAGTCAATGTCTGAATATGCAATCAGCTCCAATGGTGAATCCTTTGGGTACCACAAACCAAGACTAGGATAGCATCTTAGGTACCTAAAGATCCTCTTCACAGCATAAAGGTGACATTCTTTGGGAGTCACTTGATGGCGTGCACAAGCACACACAACAAACATGATGTCAGGTCTGGAGGCTGTAAGATACATCAAGGATCCAATCATGGATCTGTAGTGCCAGACATCAACATCTTTCCCATCTCCAATCTTTCCCCAAGGGTGCTCTCTATCCATAGGAATGGTAGCCCTCTTTTCATGTGGAGAAAAGCCAAACTTCTTCAAGATCTCAGCCACATATTTATCCTGGGAGATGAAGATACCATCTTCTTTTTTCTGAACTTGTAAACCAAGAAAGAAGTTCATCTCCCCCATAGCACTAATCTTGAATTTGTCTGTCATAAGCTTAGAGAAATCCTCACTCATTTTTGGATCAGTAGACCCAAAAATGATGTCATCAACATAGACCTGAACAAGCAACACATCCTTACCTTTCTTCTTTGTAAATAGTGTCTGATCTATGGTGCCCCTCTTGAATCCATTGTCCACTAGATAAGTAGACAAAGTACCATACCATGCTCTAGGGGCCTGATGAAGTCCATACATAGCCTTTTTGACTCTATACACCTTGTCTGGATTCTCTGGATCCTCAAAACCAGGAGGTTGCATCACATATACCTCCTCAACAATAGTTCCATAGAGGAAGGCACTCTTGACATCCATTTGATAGACAGTGAAGCCCATGCATGATGCATAGGCTTAAAAGATCCTTATAGCTTCAATCCTTGCAACTGCTGCAAAGACCTCCTCATAGTATATCCCCTCCTCTTGTGTATATCCCTGAGCCACTAACCTTGCCTTGTTTCTGACCACAATGCCTCTTTCATCTCTCTTGTTTCTTAGAACCCATCTTGTCCCTATAGGTCTGACATATCTGGGACAATCAACTAGCTCCCAAACATCCTGAATTGCAAATTAGTGAAGCTCATCCTGCATTGCTTCCACCCAACTTGGTTCTTTGAGAGCATCAAATATTTTCTTGGGTTCCTGTTGTGACAGAAAACAGGAAAACAAACATGCTTGCACAAGAGGGGTATCAACCTTCTTAAGAATATTGGAAATAAACCCACCAAGACCTTGATGAGATCTTCTAGTCTGAACAGGAGTCATAATATCATCAATGATTTGAGAAGTGGGGTGATTCTTCATAGTGGAAGTGAGAACTCCTCCTTCAAAAAGTCTGGTGTCCTCAACCTCATTCTCCATGTTGCCAATATCTTCTTCATCAGACTCTCTTTCATCAACATGAGGATGAACCTCTTCATATAAATTGTAAGGTTCACCTTGTTCATAAATGGAAGACAAAAGATGTGCAGAAGTGTTGTCAACGCATGAACCTTGTTTGTCAGCGCTTGGGCTAACAACGCTTGAACTGTTGTTGTCAACGTCTGAATTGGTCTTGTCAGCGCTAGATTTTCCTTTATCAGCGCCTGAAGGACCATGCATGTTTGTATCTGGTGGTACTTGGGGACCACCATTATCTTTACCAGCAGCAGCAGCAGCAAAAGCATCTGTCCAAATGGGAATTGTAACATATTCTTGTATAGTAGATGACTTTTCTGCTTGTGATCCAACCTTTTCATGAACCTGTGTACCTGAAACATCAACAACTTGTTCTTCCACAACATTTGAAGTTACCTTCACAATGTCTGAATTAGTGACAGGCATATAATTTAAAGTTCTAGATAAAGGTTCCAAGTCAAACAACCAATTTGGACCACTTTCAGGATCACTAGGTTTATTCTCTAAAAACCTAACATGTACTCTTTCAAGTATACGTTTTTCCTCTTTAAGATAAACCCTATATCCCTTGCTCTACACTGAATACCCCATGAAGTAGCCTTCATCACCTTTTGCACTAAATTTGCCTAAGGCATCACTAGTATCTAAAACTACTACATGACAACCAAAAGGTCTGAGAAAACCAATATTAGGTTTTCTACCCCAAAGTAACTCATAAGGTGTTTTGTTCTGAATTTTGTTAACCAATGCTCTATTTTGAACATAACAAGCTGTATTAACAGCCTCAGCCCAAAAGGCTATAGGAAAATGAGCATCAGTCAACATTGTTTTGGCTGCTTCAATTAGAGTTCTATTTTTCCTCTCAGCAACCCCATTTTGCTGTGGGGTTCTGGAAATACTAAATTGCCTAGTAATTCCTTTCCTGGCACAGAAATCATCTAACTTTTTATTCCTAAATTCACCACCATTATCACTCCTAAGCATTTTAACTTCATTGCCAGATTTCTTCTCAATCTGAGTGATAAAATCAATTAAAGTATCAGCTGTATCACTCTTCATAGCTAGAAAGAAGGTCCAAGTAAACCTAGAAAAGTCATCTGTGATGAAAAATCAATAGGACTTTCCATTCAAACTTTCTATATTGGTTGGACCAAAGAGGTACATATGAAGCAAATGAAGAGGTCTAGAACTAGAGTGCACCTGTTTGGACATGAATTAGACCTTGTGTTGCTTGCCTTTAAGACATGCCACACAAGAGTGGTCATTGTGGAAGGCCTTCTCAGGCAAACCATCAACCAAGCCAAGTCTCACAAGCCTATTTATATTTTTAAAATTTATGTTCCCTAGTCTCCTGTGCCACAAATTACTCTCATCTACTGAAGCTTTAGCATAAAAACAAGACATATTGTTATTCATTCTAATCCCATTCAGATTCACATTGTATATGTCCTTATGCCTAGGTGTTCTATATTCAATATATTTCTCATCAGGGATCTTGTAATCCTTTCTTAACACCAAACATTCAGTATCAGTAAATAGAACTTTATTCTTGTTATCACAAACTTGTGATACACTAAAAAGGTTGTAATCAAGTTCTTTTACCAGAAATACGTTCTCAAAACGCCAGTTCTTGGTGAGAAGGGTTCCTTTGCCTGTGATAGTACCATATCCGCCTCCAAAGTAAACCTTATCACCATCCTTAATGGGAGTGAAGTTAGTCAAGTAATCTTCCTTTCCTGTCATGTGCCTTGAGCATCCACTGTCCCAATATCCATAATCATTGACCTATTTTTGAATGCCCTGCACATAAAGAAAACAAATTAGTTTTCTTTGGGATCCCAAGCCTTAGAAGACTTGGATTCATCTGGTTGTTCAATAAGAACAGACTTAGTTCTCATAACAACCCCATTTTCATCCTTCTTAGGATGAAATACCCAGTTAACCCCAATAGGTTTTGTAATGACCTTTGAAATGTAATTAAATCTGTTGCAGGTCATTGAAATCCTATTATCATTAGGGTTTTGATCTTTCTTTGGTCTCCATGTTAAGCTTGAAGAAGCTTTGGACCCCTTACCCTGTGGTTGCAAATATTTAGGTCTGGTCACGTTTCTGTCAGCGTTGGAATTGGTCTTGTCAACGCTGAAATTTCCCTTGTCAGCGTTGAACCTAGGGTTTGCTACAGAAACCCATTGCCTATTAGACCAAGTATTTGTCTTTTTTAATGGTCTTTGTCCATGAGTGTTAGACCCTCTAGTGAAGAATGGGGCAGGTCTAATCACTTGTGGACTTTGCTGCACACAAGGTTTGGGTCTGACAATGTTTGACTTCCTAACAACGTTGACTTTGTTCTTGTCAGCGCTGAATTTGTTCCTGTCAGCGCTGACTTTGGGAGCATTGACACACTTATATGCTAAGTGTGAAAAGCTACCACAAGTGTAACATGCTTTTCTAGACCCAACCCTAGGTCTAGAAGAAAAGAAGCCTGTTCCATCATTGCTAACTTGGCTCTTAGGTGACCTAGTATTCCTATACATCTCTGCATACTTAATGCTAGGTTTTCTAATAGTATTTGAGCCAAGGTCAAAAGCTTTACTAGTGATTGGGTTTGTAACCTTAATGGGAGTTGACTCATTAGGACTTTCACATAGCAAGCCACCCTTAACAAATAATGTAGGGTTAGCTTTCTTCCATTCATTCAGGTCAGTCAACTTTTGTTGATACTCTTCAACTGGAGTGACAACTCTTGGTGGAGGAATGAATTCCTCCTCTTGGAGTTCTGGCAAACCAGTCCAAGATAGGTCCTTTTGTTGGACACCATAGAAGTCACCAGCTGGTGGTGGAACCATAGAGTAGTCTTTCATCCCAATCCCAGTCATGTCCTTAGGATCCCTTTGTTTACCCACACATTCTCCTAGGGTTTGTGTTGCCTTATCAAATCTCTGGATTTTAAGGCCAACATTATCTTTGTTTTTAATGACTTCATCTAATTTAGCATGTAACTCACCATTAACCCTTTCCATGATGTTTCTAATATCCATACTAGCATTTAACTCATGTTTTAAGATATTTATTTTATCTTTTAAGTCAAATTCCATTTTCTTGTATTCAGAAACTGTCTTCTTAGTTTGAGTGAGAGCTAGTTGGCAATTAGACAGTTTGCATCTTTCAGTACTTACATCACTTAATAATCTTAACACCTCTTTGTTAAGTTTCTCAGTGTTTAACCTACAACCTTTACTACAAAAAGCATCATCGTATACCTCATTATCAGATGAAGAGGAGGAGTGTGCCATGAGAGAATATTCAACATGCTCTTCTTCTTCAATTTCAGCAACCAAAGCTTTATACTCTTCCACATCCTTAGCCAGATAGCTCCAATCCCATCCCATACCATCAATTCCTTGAACTGCAACCATGGCTTTAGGATCCTGAGTTTTAACAACTTAACTTGAGGGTTTACCAGCATCAGATCTTCTAGGAGATCTGCATTCCCTCATGAAGTGCCCCATACGATGACAGTTGTAGCATTCAACTTTGGATTTATCAAATCCAGCTGTGTCTTTTGCATTAAAGGTCATCTTCTTCTTAAACCTTCTGTTCCACCTGTTTGCTCTTATACTAGCAAGAGCCATGTTCCACTTAATGTCCATCTCTTCTAAGTGCTCATCACTTATCTGCTCAAAGTCCTCATATGTAATCACTGAACCATTGGGCAAAGAAGCAATATAAGCACATACAGTATCCAAATCCAAACCAGCAGGTTTAACTCTTGGTGAGTCACTTTTGAATGTGTCAGCGTCTGAAAAGGAGACGTTGACAGGACATGTTCCAGCGCTGACACATGATGATCCAGTAACTGGATGCATGTAATAGTCCTTCTGATTGAATTGACCTTCACTTTGAGAGAAGAAGGCCATGTTACTGTTGGTAGACTTGCTTCCATGCTCTAAAAGAGTTTCATCTTCCAACAGCCTCAGTTTGTTGTAGATGTCATCAAACGTGGAACTTTTGTAAGTATTATTGGCAAGAATAGATCTTGCCTCAATCTTCCATGCCTCACCAAGACTTTTAAGAAAGTAGCATTGATGTCAACATCACCAAGTTGTGTCCCCATGAAGGACAATTTGCTTGTAATATCAAGCAATCTGCTTCTCACACTGCTAAGTTTTTCATTAGGTTGAGCCTTGAAGACAGCATAATCATGCATGAGTTGCTTCTTCTTCTCTTCCTTAGTGTCTGCATTGCCACCATATGCAACTTCAAGAGCTTCCCAAAGGTCTTTAGCAGATTCATAACCTCTATATTTATGCTGGTTCTCTTGTCCCAACGAGAGTTTCAGAATATTTAGGGTTTTCATGTCAACCCTTTTCTTTGCTATGTCTTCAGCAGACACAGCTCTACCATCTTTAGGCTTTTCTTTCTTATCTTCTTCAGAACATCTAGCAACAGCTGCTCTTCCAGAAATAGCATCAGCAATCTCTTGGGCTTTATTGAATGTGTTTCCAAATTCAATAATCTCCCAGAGTGTGTAGTCATAGATCCCTAGATATTGCTCAAAGTTGAATTTCCACAATTCAAAGTTGGTTGCATCAAGCATGGGAATCTTGATGTTTGGTAAAGGTGAGGAGGAGGAGGTTAGTTCTGAATTTGACATGATGTTGTTAGGTTTTTCGAGAAAATTAGGGTTTTGGTGAATTTTAGGGTTCTTGTGTTCTTTAAGATCAAAAGTTCCTCAACAAGCTCTGATACCACTTGTTGATCCCAAACTTAGATCGATTTAGCTTTATGTATACGAGATTAGATCAAGTAATACACTTAGAGAAACCTTTGTATATGTTTATGATAATCTAAGTGTTATGCGGAATTAACACTTAAACAAGAACACACAAGATATAAACAAACTTTCACTTTGATTAATGATATCAAACTTGCTTACAATGAAAGTAGTTTACGAATGAAAACTTATATTGAACATTAACCTAAAGGTCTTCTTTTATAGACATAAGAAGCCTTATACAATAATCTACGTATCAGCTATTTTAGGTAAAGATAAATATAGAAAATACATTGTTGTTCCTATCTTTACTAGAAGTAATCTAGAATACAATAAACGCGTAGAGTATATCTTCCCATCAGTGCTTGTCTTCAATGTATCAACGCTTGACTTTATCTTGTCAACGCTTAAGCTGTCAGCGTTTGTTTTGCTCCTGTCAATGCTTGTTTTACTCTTGTCAGCGCTCAAGTAAACTGGCTTATAATTTATTCCCAACACAGATCTAGCCCAGACATGAACAAAAAAGCAGTTATGGTTCAATAAGCACTTATAGCACAATTCAGCCAGCCAAACTTCACCAAATGCATACACAAGCTATAATAAACTCAAATGAACAAGTTTAAACAGGTTTCATGCACTGATTCAAAGCCTAGATCAAGATTCATGCACAAAAAGTTACTAATGAACACTAACACAAGCAGATTTTCACTTTGCTGATGTACTTGACCAACAAGCCAAATTCAAACACTCAAATCTTCAAACCAGGTTATATTAATAATGTTTTAACAACTTTTAGCCCTAAGCATGCATATATTCTAGATATTACCAAAATCTTAGGTCAAAATCAGTTAAAATCAATAAGATATAGCACAATGTTTGATTCAAAGGTTTAAACCCAATAACTTACAGCAAATAGCACTCAACCAAGTAGATAACAGATACAAAGCACAAACAACACTTTTCAACAACACAATAACACTCAATGATTCAATACAGGTTAACCCAAACACCCCTTTAAATTTTTAAATCAAAAATTTCAAATCAAAAGTGTATTCCAAGGTTACCCAAGCCCAAATCAACCCAATAACAAATGTAATATGCATATTCTAGCAAGATTAAGCCACAAATTTCACAAGAACACAAGCAACACACAAATATCACAAATATCCAAATTTTTATCAGATTTTGAGATTAAGGGTGCAAACCTCATGGATGTACATCTACACCCACGAATTTTGAGCTTATGTGCTAGCAAGAACAAGCACAAGCTTCCACAATAAAGCCTGCTAAGATGGAACAAAGTTAGAAGCACAATATCAAAAATAGAAAGGTGAAAAAGCCTTGATTAATGCAACTCTTGTACCCCACACTTGATTATCCCCAAGTTATAAGCTTCACAACACCTTGATATCACAATATCAGGATGCTATGATCAGCTTTATAGCCCAAGAATTCCAAGGTGTACCAAGAAGCTTAGCAAAATATCAAGCTATAGGAAAATGTGCAAACTTTTGCACACTCCTTGTGAAAACGTTTTGAGATTTAGGTTTTAGCAAATTATAAACATAAACAAGCAGGAAATAACAATGGCACTTGACTTTTCTTCAAAGGTTCAAACTCATTTCATTAAACTGAATATGGATTTACAGAACTTTGAACAAAGGAAAATTCAAGAGCAAACTAAAATGAAATGAGTCCTATGCCTTTATGGCTTACAAGTGACTACTACAAAGCATAAAAGTGTAACCCTAATTGGTGGTGAAGTCCCATAAATTCCACTTGAGTAGCTTGAAGATTCTTAAACATGTGATGGATTTTTGGCAGTTTGTTGATGTAAGAGCTGTTGGAATTGCATCAAAGGCTCAAAATAAGCTTAAGTTTTAAGCTTTAATCTTGGACGTTGGATGTGGCAGAGGTTTTGGCAGTATCTTCAAAACCATGTGAAGGAGGGAACTCATGTGACTTGTTGAGTGACGTGGTCAAGGGTTTTAGGTGTGGGATGTGATTAAGGTAAGGTTAATCACTAATCTGGAAGGTTTTAACACTTAATTATTTGTAATTAAGAAAAACCCAAATGTGGTGATGAACATGAAGAACATGTTTTTGATCTGTTTTTATGTTTAAAAATTGTGTTAGGTGCCACTTTTAACTAATCAGTTCTGATTAGTTGATTAAAGGGTGAGTGGGATGTGAGGTGGCACCAGGGAGAGAGGTGATTGGTTGATTTCATGTAGTGAGGCACGTGTCACATGGTGGTTGGTCTAGGTAAGATATGCTGTCTGCCAAGATTAGTCCCCATTCTTTCAAATTCCTTTAACTTTGTAAATAAACAGCCCAAACTTCGTTTTCTTTGTTATTGAAGTTTCAAACTTCACACTTTTGCCCTAAAAAGTTTTGTAAAGTGATTTCAGGGGTATTTCTTCCCATTTCTTGATTCTTGAAGGACTGATTTGGCATTTTCTTCATAGATAATGGTCTTGACTTGTCTTGTTGACTTCTTAGAGGACTGAATTTGACAAATCATGATTAATGAGGGACCATTTTTGCCATTTCTTCAAAGTCAAGGGTCCTTTTGGTAATTTTGACATTTTTAAAGGACCAAACTTTTAATTTCTTGTAACTTGAAGTCCTTAATGGTATGTTTGACTTTAAGGAGGATTAATATTGACAATTTAGTTTTGTTGAGGGACTAAAATTGCCAATTCTTCAAAGTGCAGGGCCCTTCTTGCATAATCTTCAAATCTTCAAGGGTTTTCTTTGGAAAATCTTCATTAGGGCTTGGTTCAATGTGCGGCTTCGTTTCCCGTGTTCGTTTTTGAATGATTCTTGTGATCTTTTGTCATTTTCTCAATATCTACCTAAAATACACAAGTAACAAACACAAGCATATATTTGGCCAATTTCATGATATTTTATGCATTTAAAGCCCTTTTTGGAAGATGAGACTATGTATAAAAGCAGTCTCATCACATACTAAGATATATGTAGATAATAACAATGCTTTATGTATAATTAAAAATCTTGTGCATCATTCTAAAACTAAGCATACATAAATTAGACATTATTTTAATAGGGATTATTTTGAAAAAGGTCTGATTCAACCAGAGAAAATTGACAAAAATAATAATGTGGTTGATTTTTTAACAAAACCTTTTGATGTTGAGAGGTTCCAGTACTTGGTTTCAAGTACTAAAATGATTAATCCTTGAAAATTGCATGTTTAATTGTTGTAAAAGTATGTACGGGATGAGCACTGTTATTAAATCTTGCAAAGTCGGTCTTTTCCACTATATTTTTCTATCCGTTGACAGGCTACTTCTACACCCTGGCAAGGGTTATGTAGCCTCTGACAACATAATAGTGGTATGTTTTGTGGTTTTTGTCTAACTATGCAGGATGATGGAGTAACTTGGAATGATCATTTGCTCTTGAAAGGCTTTGTAAGATACAAATACTAATTTATAATGGTTGGAGTGTTTACATTCGTATCTTAAAATAAAATTTTGTTGCATGCAATGTGAACTTTGTAAGTATAGTTTAAGGGGAGGTTTTAGGATACCTTTAGTATTTTGGGTACTCTTAGAGTGCTCTTATCATAATTCAATATTGTGTCCACTGGTGAGTGGGGGTTAAAAATAATGAAAACACTTCCTTTTGGATTGTTAGAATTTCTAAACCTTGAGGCACTATAGCATGCATGTTTTCTTTAAATATGCATGCTGTCAAGACTTTTTGGCCTAGAATTGGGATTGGTCGGATGGGAGAATTGGACTATATTTCTTTTGGGCTTACTGGGAGTTACAAAGATATCATGAGTTAACTTCATTGTTTAGAAATTTGTGAGCAATGGACACTAGAGGACACTCATATCAATCTTTCTTATGCAAGTGTGTGTGATTGGACAATGCTTGCAAAACTCATAGTTTTTAAAGAAAAGTTGATTTTCTTATTAATTTCTTTGTTAAGGTCTTGACTTTTCTAGCCTCTGACAATGGATTTCTAGCCGCTGTCATGTGTATTTTATCCCCTGACATGCCTTTTTCTACACGCTGACAAAATGTAGCCGTTGGCACTGAAAGAATTTGACCGTTGAAAAACACTAGTCCCACTCAGTTGTAATTTTTGAGATATTTTAGGCCGTAATTCTAGTAGAGTAGGTATTTTCGATTAATGAAAAGAGATAACTGTGTTAATTTTTCAAAGATTTACTTGAGTATATTTTGAACTTTTATGCACTTACCATATTTTCAACCAATAGGGTGCCTAGTTGTCTACTATATTTACACCAACACGTCTCTATACAATGCCCTTTGCTTGTTTGTAATTTTTCTCTCCCATAACCATAATATTAACCTTTCTTTCATCTTAAGCTTTCTTTCAAATCATAATGGTGCCAAATTTCAAACATGCTGGTGTCACTCTCTAATTCAAACCTTAACATAACATGATTGCTCTTTTGGAGAAGGATGCCAGACAACCATAGTATGATGGAATGGTAGATTTTATAGTTGGATTCTAATGTAAGTTATGCTTTAACTCATGCTCCTATCATTCCTGAATCACATATTAGACAGTTCTGGAACACTGCTACTTCCAGAAAATTAATGATGTGATTACCATTGAAGGCTTAGTTCATGGGAAAAAGAAAATTGTAATAGAAACTCTAATTTGACAAGCTTTACAGCTTAATGATTTATATGGATTTGAACTTCTTCCCATTGATGAGCTACATCAAGGATTAACATGCTTGGGTAATGCCTTTCCACTAGAGGGGCGTATTTTAAAATTTGATAAAAACCAATTCCCCCAGCCTGGAAATTCTTAATACATGTCCTTATTTAGTGTCATAAGTCCTAAATGCTCTTCTTTTAATGAAATCAATCATTTAATTGATAGTGCTCTTATTCGCATGGTTAATGGACAAAGATACAACATTTCTAAAATGATTTTTGAAGGCATGTTAAACAACAAGGGTAGTAAGATGACTCTTGCTTACCCTAGATATTTACACATGGTTTTGGAACTTCAAGGAGATTGTAGTGCGGATCATTCCCATTATTATGAAATCCCCATCCAAAAACGTAAACTGTTCACAACCCTTAATAAACACCCTTATAGAGTTTTGCCCTTAACCCAACCTATGCTTGATGTTATTCAAGCTGCTGAGGCCCATGCACAACAAAACCAACCACCATCCACTCACCATGATGACCCTCAACCTAATTTAAATATGGATGTTGATGACCCTACACCTCAAATTGTAGCCCCGACACTCAAATTGTAGCCCCCGACACCCATAATGTGGCCACTGACAACCCTGATGTAGACCCAAACACCACTTCATCCTCTTCACCACTAGACTATAGGTTAGCCAAAAACCAAAGGGTCATTGGGTGTCTTCCCTTAGTGATCCTAGCCATGTAGTAGAGGAGACCACTACCACAATGGTGGCTAATGATGTGGAGATGGCTGGGCCTATTCACTTTGGCTTAGATGCATGTCAAGCCAGGCCCATTGTAAGTAAGCTCATCCCCACACCCTATGAATCTATATTGAGGATTAATTTCTCGAATATAGATGATGGTAGTATGGAACCTTTGACACTAATTGAATTGATGAAATTCTGTATTAGCTTGCAAAAGCAAAATACATAACTTGTACAGACCGTTAAGAATCAAGGTCTTGAACTCACACAACTGAGGGAGAGACTTACAGCTTTGGAGAATTCTAGTAAGCCAAGGAGGACGTTTGTGGTTAGATCCTCAGATATTGATGCTCGAGAGAAGTCTTAAAAAGGGGAGGAGCAACTAAATTTAAGTGATAAAATCTCTAAGGAAGGCTCTATTGGTACAATGGAAGTAGCTGATGCCCTCACATGTATGAAGAAGAACAAGGAGTTTGATTCCTCAATGATAACACCAAAAAAACTCTCCTTTGTTCAACTTATGCAACAAATGAGTACTGGAAAAGTTGTAGCCGCTGATAAGCCTTTTCTAGCCGCTGACAGTCCATTTATAGGCCTTGACACTTTGTTCACAGCCTCTGAAGGTTCTCTTTTTTGACTCTGGTGTATCCCAACCACCATTGAGCATAAGAGAAATATCAACTCAGGTACTTACTTCTTTACCTTTAATTGATCCATCTGATAAAGGTAAAAGTATTTTGATAGAAGAAGAAGTTCCTGCTAAAGATTCTACACATATAAAGTTTGATCAAATGTTGGCATAACAAATGCAAAAGGAAGAGCTTAAGGAGCAACAAAAAGGTTTGATTGAGGCTTAAATTGTTAGTCCAGAATTTGATAGCATGGAGTCTAGTGAAAAGAATAATAGTGTGCGTGATGCTGATCTTGGTGAAGATCAATAGATCTAGTTTATGTGGATTATGATGATGATGATGATGCAGAGGTAAGAGAAGTTCTTAGACATATACAGGTAAAGTTTGATTATGATCATGAACACATCTCCAGAATGTACTTTAAAATGGAAAATATTGCTGTTGAAGAGAATTTGACTTTGTCTCAGCAGATTCGTATGTTTAAAGATTTGCTGGTTTGGCAACATGATATAAAGGTGTTGGAAGAGCACAAAGCTAGCAACATTTTGGATCAGTCTGTTGCATTTAGGAGAAGTTTTTGGAAGAGTTTGTTAGGGAATGAGCAATCTAGATGGGCATGGGCTAAGTTTAGAGGTTATACTTTTAAAGAGTTAGAAAGTAGAGCTTATCCCATTTGGAAAAGGATTTGTGATCAGAATGTTAAGATCAAGTCCTATGTGGAAAGAAAACAGGAAACTGAATGAGCTTGGAAGGAAGAACATGCACCAGTTGCAGGGGTGAGCATGGTTCAGTTTGGTTCGGTTTTTGTATAAAACCGAAACCGAACCAACAAATTTCGGTTTCTGATTTTTAGGAACCATTCGGTTTCGGTTTTGTATCGGTTTGGTTTTTCGGTTTTCGTTTTACTTTCGGTTTGGTTTTTCGGGTTTTTGGGTTTCTATATGATTTATCGAGCTTCGTTTTATAATTCGATTTTGAATATACCATAAACCGACACGTTAAAAGCTTTAAATAAACAATAAAAACAAGAAACACAACATTAACAATAAGGAAAAAATATCATATAAAATCCTAAAAAAATCACTTACGTGTATAAATCAACACAATAGCAACGATAAAAACCTAATTAAAAAAACAATCGAGAAGAAAACTTATTATTTAGTCATGTTCAGTAAGCATATGAAACAATGATTTGTTATTAAACATGATAGAATTAATCTAGCATAGCATATTCATCGTCCATTAGCTTCGACGTGAACTTATATATATATTCTCATGTTTATAAAGATCGGTTCGGTTTATATCGGTTTTCTTTAATGCTAAAACCAAACCGAAACAAAAGCTTCGATTTTTTCAAAATGCAAAACCGAACCATCGGTTTTTCAATCGATTTCGGTTTTTTAGGTTCCAGTTCTTCAGTTTTTTTCGGTTTAGGTTCTGTTTTTCGGTTTCTTGCACACCCCTAATGTCTAGTTGTAATGCCTAGAAAGAGATTTTCAAGCTTAATTTTCCAGAATTTAATTTGTTAGATTCAGGTTTGCCTAATGAAAGCTTATTGAAGGCAAATTTGGAACTATCTACTTTGGATATTTCTGTTGTAGTGCATGTGGAACTTAGAAAGCCAATTATCAAGTATGAAAAGGATGACAACACAAGTTTCTGGAAGTTCATAAGGCATGGTGGCAATGTGCAGGTATTCACTTCTCTTATCTCATTATTTGGTAGTATAGATAGAGAAGATTTGAAATGCATTTGGAGGTTGCTATTGGCTGAGTATTGTGCTAATGTTCCAACAACTATTGGAGAAATAAGGATCTGGTCAACCTTTAGAAGGATGTTTGACCATGACCAAGATGATCCAGTATGGTTGGATTTAGATGATTTGAGTGGCCTGGAGTGGAGACTATTCTGCAGCTGGTGTGTTTCATCTTTGCACCTCAAAATTTCAGAGTATTTGTTGGTGGACAAGATCTATCCTTTGACACAAGAAGTATTGAAAAAGATGGTCTACACAAAGATGAAGGTTGACTTCACCAATGACTTGAGTATTGACTTTTTAAGGTTTATTCATACTCAAATTCAGGGATAAACATGTTTGTAAGAATCCTCTCTGTATATATTGTTTTTATTCAAAAACTTGATAGCTAGTATAAAGATCAAGTTTAGGATTGTTGGGAATAAAATGACCAAGTCCCTAGCCGCTGATAAGTGGAGTTCTAGATGTTGACAAGACATATTGTAGCCGCTGACAAGAAGCTACTGACAAGAAGAATGGTAACCACTGAAGGATTTCATGTGCTGCATGGATCTACACGTTTTGTTGTATTAGGAAGATATGTTCAAATAAGTTTATTTTCTATATTTATCGCTTCCTAGAATGATTGATCCTTAGCTTTCTGTTCAAAGCTCCTTAGTGTATAAAAAGAGACCTTAGGGTTTATTAATTTGTAAGACTTTCATACATTGTTCATCGTTTGATTATTAATTGATTTAAAAGTTTGGTATACGTGTTTTGTTAATCTGTTCTTTGCTCTAAGTATTAAATTCTACATAGTACTTAGATTATCGAATTAACAAAGTTTCTCTACGTATTATACTTGATCTAATCTCAATAATACAAAGCTAATCGATCTAAGTTTGGGATCAACATTGACATTGTGCGACACATTTGACCCCCCAGTGAGCACTATAAATAGAGATCATCCCCTCTCATTTGTCACACACTTATCCAATCATTTTTCGACTTCTCCCATCTCTTCCTAAATAGTTTAGGACAAATTTTGGGTGTAGTAACATCACCCAAACGGTTCGGAACGTTTGGAACTGATAGTTGGATCATTAGCATAACGTTTTCATTTGGGAAAACTTGTAATCATCATCTTGGATCATAAGCTTAGGTATAATCTATTATCCCTTTTAATATGATTTTTCTGGAATTATGATGAATGTGACGTTTGTTACTACTTTGATTATGGAGTAGTCGTCTTGTGTTTGGTCAGGTGTATATAGAATTTATAAATTAATTCTAAAATGGTCGTGTAGAAAGTACGTCGCACATTTAGGTATATGTCACGCACTTCCTGTTTGATGCATAGTTATTAGAGTGGTTGAAATAATCTTGTGCTCGATATTGTTATATTTGATCATTGCTATGTATTTGGTTCACTCTTAATTGTAAGATGTTCGAAAGTGCTTATATGATTGTTAAATTTCATGTCATCTAGTAAATGAATGCGTTATTTACACTGTTCGTCCCTGTTGTTTGGACCAAATCCCTGATTGAGTCCTTATCTTTTTTTCTTACCTCGTTGGTCCCTAATTTCAAACCTTGTTGCCTCGTTGGTCCCTATCTTCAAATTGGGTTAAGTCACCCACTTAGGTCATCCAGACCCAGGGGTATTCTAGTCCTTCTACATTCACAGGGACCAAGTAGATAATTAAATTTTTTGTCAAACTTTCCTTTTTAATATATTTATTTCAAATACTTTTATAAGATTATATTTCATAATATTTATAAAAAAAATTTATAATATTATTTCGAAAATTTTAAATTATTTTATTTTATTTTAATTTCGAAGTATTTATAAAAAAAATTATTTCGAAAATTTTAACTTTGAAAAATTTAAAAAATTTAGTTTCAAAATTTTTGTAGAAAAAAAGTTTAAAATTTTGTTTCCAAAAAGAAAAAAATATTTCAAAATTTTTTAAAAAATATTTCGAAACGCTTTTAAAAAAATTAGTTCTTTTAGAAAAAAAGTTTAAATTTAAAATAAAAATGTTTGGCATTTTTTTTTTCAAAAACTAAAAAAAAGTTAACTGTTTTTTAAAAATAATTCGAAAAAACTTTTTTTTTTTAAAATGTTATAATACGAAACAATTTTATAAAAAGATTTTCACTTTTTTCGAAAAAAGTAAAATTTTTGAAAAATTTTAAAAACTTAATTTCAAAATTTTTGTAGAAAAGAGTTTAAAATTTTGTTTCCAAAAAGAAAAAAATATTCAAAAAAATTTAAAAAAATTTTCTGAAACACTTTTTCAAAAAAAAAAATAGTTATTTAGAAATAAAAAAGTTTAAATTTTAAAAAAATGTTTCGATTTTTTTTCAAATAGTAAAAAACAAAAAAAAAGTACACTGTTTTTTAAATGTAACAAATAATTCGAAAAAATTATTTTTTCCCAAAAAAAGGTTATAATACGAAACAAGTTTTACTTTTTTCGAAAAAAAAAACATTTTTGAATATAATTTTTGAAAAAATATAATATTTTTTGCGAACACAAATTATTTTTGTAAAATTATTTTCGGATAAAACATATTTTTTGACAAATTTTTCGATGAAAACATTACTTTAGCGTACATTAAAAAAATCGAAAATAATTTATAAGTTTTTTTTAAGAAAAGCAATTTTTTTAAGAAAAGAATACATTTTTTTTAAAGAATTAAATTCTTTTGAAAGAGTTAATTTTTGTTTGAAAAATATTATATTACATGGTCAGTCCATGTGAAACTTAAAAAGACTAGAATGTCCTTAGGGTTAAGTGACTTAACCGGGTGACTTAACGTAATTTGAAGATAGGTTCGAACGAGGCAACAAGGTTTGAAATTAGGGACCAACGAGGCAAGAAAAAAAGATAGGGACTCAATCAAGGATTTATCCCAAACCACAGGGACGAACGGTGTAATTAACTCTAAATGAATCTTGATATTTGCCTTGTAGAAATTTACGAATAAAATGCATACCAACTCTTATATTGTTTTGTTTAATGCTTTGCCATGGGTTCGAAAGAGTGTGGCTCAGCGAGCACTAAGCAAAATGAAAAGAATTTCCAAACTCTATTCGAAAACATGGAAAAAAAATTCGTGAGTTGTGGAAGTCTAAAAATAACGTCTCTTTTGATCAAACCGTTAGGACTAACCCACCTTCTCATCCTTCCGCTCGAGCTGAGCACGTGAATGTCGTATTCACTAGGAGGGAAAAGTCCTATGACCCTTCGAAAACCCAAGTTGATCCACCACCACCTATCACCGTTAAGAGTAAAATCGAAAAAAGTAAACCATTCAAAACAATGAAGAAGGATTTTTATGTGGTCAAATCCAAAGAACCTCCATTCCTTGTGGAATACATGCCGAAAGTACTGTATCCTCAACGTTTGAAAGTGGACCATTCCAACTTGAACCGTATCGTCAAAGTATCTTAAATCAAGCTAAAAAAAGTCCTAGTATAATAATAACAGTAGTAGAAGTAATAATTGAACTATAAAGAGAATTAACAAAAAATATAAAAATTATAAAATCAAAAAAGAGTTTTCTTATTTAGCCTATTGCTTCAGTTTCTTTTTATGTGTTTTTGTATTTGTAAATGGTAATATATGTCACTAATTAATAAAATATAAAAAACTAAAAAAATGTGTGCTTTCTATCATAATAAAACCGTCGCACATATGTTTTTGTGCGACACACTTTTGTAAAAATAGTATTTATCTATAATTAAAAATCCGAAAAAAGATTTTATTTCACCTTTATTTTTCATTTCGTAATGTTTTATGTGTTATTATAAGTAAAATGTAAATAAATAAAAATATTATGAAAAAAAATATAAAATGAAAAACTTTGCAACTTGATTAGTATAATGTGCATGGGCCCGTGTATTTCATAACTTGTCTATTGTACCCAAAAATATTATACGAACTTTGTGGATGTGCTCCGTGCAAACCCTCACGAGACTATAACTCGTCCACTCGGGACACCAAGGGGTTTAAAGGCTTGTTGCATACGCTAAATGCAATCGTGGTGCCTACGAAAGTGTGCTTTAGAATTTTATGTTTTTTTGTAGTTTTGTCTATTTTGCATATTTAATAAATAGGTGGAGCTTGGTGTGGATTGGTGTTGATATCTTATCACTTGGGGATGTGTTGTATATATTTGGATCGGTGCATAATACTACACATTGTTGAATTCATATGCTTGTGATGACGCTACTCTTTGCGCTAAATTTTCAGAATTCAACCGAAGAACTTATGTACTCCGGGAAATCTCGTTTCTCTCAGATTTATTTTTACCTCTTGTCCTAACTTTAAGTTATTTTCTAATTACACATATTGCTAAACATAAGTTCGGGGACAGGGGCGGGGGAAATGAATTGCAAAATATAGCTCGTTATTTAACAAAAAAAATTGTTTGCCCTCGGTAATATAAAAATCAAATTATATTTTTTCTGTGCCACTTAGGGTAATATATTAGAATAAAACTTAGAAAAAAAATGGTTGGTTGCTAGTTACCCGGATTTAATGGTTGATTTTTGATAATAGTTGGTTCGCGGTTGGTTCTGAGTAATGTGTCATTTCAACGAAGATGAAGTTGCACAACTTTATGTTTCGTATTTTTTTTGTGGTGTACACTTATATCAAGTGTGAAGGAATTGTTAGTAGTGATGTTTGTAAAAAAATATATGAAAAAAATGAAAAAAAGACAAAAAAAATCAAATCGAAAAAAAAGTGATGAAAAAGGCGAAACAAATATGTGTAGAAAAAAATAGCTAATGAGCTATATGTATATTTAAAAATATGAAGGAAGAAGAAGGTTTATTTTTGAGATATCGATTAGCCAATGTGCTACGACGTGATATATGTGTGTTGTTCGAATTGTGATTTAATAAAATTGTAATATTTCATGGTTTGTGGTATGTATGGTGACTAGCAACATGGCTAATTTTAAACATGTAAAAACTTATTATTATTTTTCCTTATATTGCTTGAGGACAAGCAAACCCTTAAGCATGGGGAGTGTTTGCACTTTTAGCAAAAAAAATTATAAAAACCCAAAAATATTTCAAATTTCAAAAATTTTAATTTTTTTTTCTTTTGGCACTTAGGTAATTTTATTTTTAACTTTCTTTTTCTTAGCATTGCTTGAGGGCAAGCAATACTTTAAGTGTGGGAGAATTTGATAACGCTCATATTATACATGTTTGAATGTGCGTTATCTGTATATATTTAGGTTACTTATATGAACTTTCGATATTTAATAGAGTGTATTTGATGTTATAGGTTCCAAGGACATGTCGCGGAAGAAATGGAAGAAAACATGACGATATGAAGCTTAAACGAAGATATAAAGTCAAGCTTGTGATCTCCTGACACCTATCATTTGTTTGGTCATATCTTGAGCATACCAACTCCGTTTTAGTAGGTTCAAGCGGCCACGGAAAGAGAACAGAATTATCTACAACTTTGTTTTTCGGTCCAAAGCTGGAAATGACAAAAAGTGCAGTGCACAATCCAAAAACTGCGGCGCACTTTTCTGCAACTCTTGGAACGTTCTAGATGCGCAATTGTGCGGTGCACCATCTCGGTTGTGTGGCGCACAAATGACCCCTCAAATGTGCGGCGAACATTTGACATTGTGCGGTGCACTTTGACCCCGGTGAGCACTATAAGTAGAGATCATTCCCACTCATTTGTCACACTTCTCCAATCATTCTCTTACTTCTCCCAACTCTTTCTTAGTAGTTTAGGACAAATTTTGGGTGTAGTAACATCACCTAAATGGTTTGGAACGTTTGGAATTGATAGTTGGATCATTAGCATAAAGTTTTCATTTGGGAAAACTTGTAATCATCATCTTGATCATAAACTTTGGTATAATCTATTATCCCTTTTTGCATGATTATTTCTGGAATTATAATGAATGTGATGTTTGTTTTTACTTTGATTATGGAGTATTCGTCTTGTGTTTGGTTAGTTGTATATAGAATTTATGAATTGATTCTAACCTAGTCGTGCAGAAAGTACACCGCACGTTGAGGTATGTGCGGCGCACTTCCTATCTGTTGCATAGTTATTAGCGTGGTTGAAATACTCTTGTGTCCGATATTGTTATATTTGATTATTACTATGTATTTAATTCACAATTGATGATAAGATGTTCGAAAGTGCTTATTGAATGATTGAATTTCATGTCGTCTCGTAAATGAATCTTGATATTTGCCTGTAGAAATTGGCGAATAAAATTCATACCAACTCTTATTTGATTTTGTTTAATGCTTTGCCATGTGTTCGAAAGAGTGTGGCTCGGCGAGCACTTGAGTTATCTAAACCAACATAACAGATATTTATGCATTTGATATAACAAGATCTATAGGTCGAAATGATTTCTTGTTATATTAAATATTTGATTCTTGTGTGACTAGTCATCCACTTGTATTCATAATTCGTTTATTTGCTTATAAACTATCATTGTTAGTAGTAATTTTCATGATTCTTAGCCAAAACCAAACACACCTTTAAATCATGAAGCTTAAATATTTAGAACTTGTGACACTCTAGAGATAATTGTTTTTACTCGTTAACAACAATCCCGTGGAACGACCTTGACTTACCTTAGACTATACTATACACGAAATGGTATACTTGCCTGTGTTGTGTTTTAGTCCCTCGTTTTGGTAAAATCTAGTAGTATAAATTTAAGACTTGTAGAACACACATCAAGTTTTTGGCGCAGCTGTCGAGGATTGTTTTCGTTACTTGTTTAAACTTTCCGAGATACTTGATAAAAAATAAAATCCTCACGGTACAGATTTCTGGCAATCTGAACCTTTCGGTCGTAAAAATAGTAGAAAGTAGACGCACTTTTCATATTGTGCGCTGCATAATCGAGAGAAAATGTAAGTCCGTCGCACTTCACACCAAGTGCGACGCACTTTTTGTCTGAACAAACTTGCCTCTCAACTGATTAAGTTCAGTGCTTTTCAAAAATCCACCAAACTGCTTTTTAGGCTTTATTCCTTGTGAATTTCTAAATATATAGTTTAATATCTTTTTCAAAAACAAAAAAATAAAAAAAATCAAAAAATCAAAAGACCA
The DNA here is from genome assembly GCA_025667525.1 of Glebionis coronaria. Lineage (NCBI taxonomy): Eukaryota > Viridiplantae > Streptophyta > Magnoliopsida > Asterales > Asteraceae > Glebionis > Glebionis coronaria. The sequence continues at coordinate 182,897,767 of CM046880.1, read as the reverse complement.
AAAAACCAAAAATATTAGTTTTGTTATGAAATATAGAGAATGAAATATTGAGGAGGAAGAAGATGATTGTTATTAAGTATCCAAATCAGTACAATGTGTCTCTTATTTATAAGGGACTAGAGAGTGTAACCTCTCTAGCTAATTTACTAGAAATTCAAGGATAATTACTATGCATTCAAAGGTGAATATACACATAATAAATGTATTTATAACACTCCTCCTTGGATATTCACCGTTTTTTATACGTCATCATCTGCCTCATTAAAAACCTTCTCAAGAAAAAAATCCAATGTGATAAAAACTTGATGAAGGGGAAAAGAGTGCAGTGCGTATAATGCTCCTCCTCAAATTAATGTATATCTTTTAATCCTCAAATGACGGTCTTCTGAACATGTTGCTAGGAAACTTGTGTTGGCAAAGACTTTGTAATAAAGTCCACTAGATCATTGATGTTTAAGGTTATGTCCTACAAAGATGAAAAAATACATGTAGCTTCCAAACAAATGTCAAATACATTGGTTAGAAAATTCATATTGCCAATATAAATATTAAAAGAGAAATATACAATCTCATGACACAAATGGATTCCAAAATATACATAAAAAATTTAATTGCACTTTTGATACTTGAGGACCAAAATTTTTCTTTGAAACATGTGCAAAAACAAGATAATATGCGTCCAAATGATTATTCATCAATATAATAATTTATTCAGCTTGATCAAATAAGTTATTTATAACTTTATCAAATATTTCCAGATGTTAAATTTGCAAGACATGCTTGATGCATTATGGATCCTTCATGGAATATGCAAGCTCTAACAAAACGCATATAATACGAATTAGTACTTTAAGATTTCTTTTCTCATAAATATTGATAAGATATTTACTTCCACCTCGAGACAATATAATTCTTAATCATCGATTTTATGCTTTTGTGAATTTATTTATTCCACAATTCAAGTCTTAAAGCATGTAACTTTAGAGATCTTAATTCAGTTACACACACAACCCATGTATATCCAATAGCTTTTACACATTCATGTGTATGAACTTCATGTCCTAATACTTCTCGTATTTTCTAAAGATCACCTCTTTCATGTTGGTCAATCATTTTGATGAGCTTATTTTTTGGATAATAATTAATTAATGATCCTCATTATATATAATAACAAGCGTTATATTTCATGTAAAAGAATTTATCGACATCATTTTGTTTTGATTCCATATGATTCTAGACATGATAAAATTTATTGAGATCTCATTAGTTATTTTGAGGTTCTTTTGGAATCTTTATGTCTAGTGTCTCTTTGTGAAACTATCATGGGGTCTTTTATACCTCGAACAACCATTTGGTTTTTATGCTCCATATTTTTCACCGAGGATTTTATTTTGAATCGATTAGTCTGCCATTATTGAGGCATGTCATATTTAAATAGTGTCTATGAGAGACAAAGTAAGAGCATGAGTAGATGTAACTTTGTTTTTTTTACCAATCTATATGTATGGCTATTAGATTACTCATTGAATAATAAATTCATAAAAATTCTTTCGAGGATTAATAGAATATGGTAATTCGTTATTAGTTTGTAGCTACTTCTCTCCTCCTAAAGGAATTATCCCTTATTCTATATCCCGTATATGTGCATTTAGGTGGAATAATCTAAAAACAGGATATATTTGGTTTATAACCAAAATCAATTATGAATGGTTTATAACCAAAATCAATTATGAATGGAGGATTATAACAACATATTGGCATGGTGCTAATTTCATTTTTTGTGTATATAATAGTATGACCCCATAAAATAACAAAATATTTTCTCTCATTATCGTTGAATAATTTAGAAGTAATTCATCGCATATTCGTAACGAATTGCTTACTTTGGAATATTGTTCTCGCACTTTAGTTAGTGGAGCTATTAATCATGCAAAACTGACGTTGCGATTTTGATTACCATTTAGACGATGCATCGATTGTAATATTCTAAATGGTTCATTGAATGGATATATATGCAAACATATATCCACATCTTTTCAGTCCAGAAAATTGAGGGATTTAGTCCCCAATTAAATTGATAGATGAATAATAAACTTCTTTTGAGAGATAAAACATTAGATTAATAAATCTAATCAGTTTATAGTTTTCACATCATTAGTGACTCGTGATGGTATAACTATTCATGCCAAAAAAATATTATAACTATGGGCCATAAGCTTATGTTATGGCTAGTAATAATTTTTCACTAATTTATCTATAATGTATGTCGAGGAAGATGCAATGTAATGCACAATTTATATGAAATTTCATTCCTCGTGATAATTTTTATATTTTCTTTAGGAGCAACAATGTGTTAGCATGGATTCTTACATCTATGAATATAGTGTGTAATAGTTATGACACACTTGTATTTTTCATACATCAAATTGCATTTTTCATAAATTATATTTTCATTTGCTCCTTTTTATTTTGCCACTATTAGTGGTTTGTCATTTTCATATTATTTCGACCATATCCTTTACCATGATAAATGGTAAAAAATATTATTACACCACATTCACTAGAGCGAATGAAAATCTCGATGTTGTTCATATTATTACATTCTTATGAGAATGAAGATCTTTAAGTTGATCATTTCATCACATTCACTTGAGGGAATTGAGATCTTTATGTTGATCATTTTGTCACATTCACTTGAAGGAATGTAGATTTATAGGCCTCTTGGTCTAGCGGTATGTGAGTGGCCCTCTAACCTAAAGGTTGTGAGTTCAAGTCTCGGTGAAGACATGTGAGATAAAATTTGTGAGATAGTTAGTGTGAGTTGTAAAAAATTACCGTTCAAAAAAAACATTAATTATTGTATTACCACATTCACATGAGGGAATGAGTATATTTTAAAACTCATTATTTTCTTTCCTATCAAAAATAATACATGAACATGAGTACAAAGATACGAACGAGACTAAAAAAGTCTTTGGGCTATTGCTACTATATGAGCAAGTTGTAAAAATTATAATTGAAAATGTCCAATTAAACATGATTTTGATAAATTCATACCATCATTAGAAAATATTATATGATTTGAAAATGCAAATACATAATAACGTATGTAGAATATTAGAAAAAAAAACACTACTAAACAAGTAATGAAGCATTTATTTTTTTTCAATATGACAGTATTATTGTAGGATTTATTTGCTTAAATGACTTGCATATTGAAGACAAATAATTCATATCGTTCACTCTATAGTTGGCAAATAGTTTTATATATAATGATGAAAAACTTATTATCATATGTATAAATTATAGTAATTATAAACGAATGACATGAAAAATACACCATAGTCATTAAATTATGTTAAAATTATGAAAGAAGATTTTAAGAATTATGCATCACACAATAATGCAGATTTTTTTAAAATTAATATCCCCGTTTTCTTTCAACTAAAACTAGTATACTTTAGAGAAAGAATTGAGTTTATGTTACTAATTATTTTGAGGTATCGTAATAGAGCTTTGGGTTCTTTAGACCTTGAATCATAACTTTAAGTTATGTTATTTTGATACTTTTGATAAAATCATAATTCAACTTAACGTTCACGATATAATAACAATAACAATGAGGTTATGTTATCGTGATTCACTCAAGGAAATCATCATAAAACTTGATGTTCCTTATAAAATATAACAATACCTTAGAACTTGAGGTTCTAATTATTATATACTATATTTTTGTTTCAAAAATAAGAATTGAAGTTTAGATCATTTTGAAAAGATCATATGAGGAAAAAATTAAAATAAACGTAACATGAGTTATGCATATTAATTGTGTAAGGAATTGTAAACATTCAATCAAATCGTATAGAACACGGGGTTTTTTTAAACAAAATTCTATCATAACAAGAGGTTATGATGTTTCGACTTTAAGAGACTCATAAGTGACCAAGTCCTTAAAACAATACCTATTTATGTGATATATTTATTCTTTTGCGAGAATCATGATATATTTATTCTTTTACGAGAATCATGATTAAAATAACAACTTGAGGTTATTGTATTTTGATTATATTCATCGTAGTATAACTTGAGGTTATAAATAAGTGTAATCACAATATGAGATTATGATATATTTTGATTCTTTTTATTTATATAAGGAATTACAATAGAATTTAAGATTCATATATTGTTTTTTTACATATCATGACGTTATAATATTTTGATTCACTTCATGTAAGCACAATAAAATACTTATTGTTCTTGTAAACTACAATATAGCTTTATTTGAATAAGAAAAATATAAATAAATCAAGTTTACAAGTTACATAACCTCCTATCCAAAAACTTGAAGTGAAATGAAATCTGTTTATATTAAAATGGATGTAGTCATTACTGTAAAAATTAACGTATAGATGTTTAATAAAAAACATACCATTTAATAAGAATTATACCCAATAAAAATATTTCATAAATGATATTGAAATTGCAATTCAAATATGCATAACGACACATCATGTTCAATGACATTTAAGTTGTAGTTCAATGATATTTAAGTTATGTATTTGTTTTCTCATATGTATATTAAAATAAATTTAAAAAACTTTATAGCTACTTGTTGTGTGATTCATATGCAATTGGCATAAAAAATTCTACATGAAAAACTAATTGCACAATTCAACATCTTGTGATTAACATTTCTAAGTTATTATTATTATTTAACAAAAAAATCGCTATAGAACTTATTAACATTTTATAGTGTATCATACTACTTAAAATATGAGAATTATTAAACAATCAAAAAGAAACGAAAATAAATAAGATTGTGAAAAAGAAATAAAACATAAATGACTATAATTTAAACAATAACAAAAATAAAAGTGGTAGAACTTAAGGTTCTATAAAAATTACATAACAATTATAAGAAATTATGTTTTGATTCTCTTGAGGGAATCATAATAAAACTGGAGGTTTTTATTATTAATTTTCTCTTTTTTATAGAATAACATAACATGAGGTTATGATATTGAATCATATTAGAACATGAGATTCTAAATATTTGTATTTTTTATTTTTCTTTTCAACATAACATGAGATTATGTCATTTGATTTGTTTTCATGTAGCCACAACAAAAAACTTGTTGTTCATGTAAACTAAAAGAGAATTCAATAATAGAGGAACAAAAAAAATTAAAAACAAAATGAATTCTCTTTATGTAATCACAATAAACATGTAGTGCTCATGTCTATTACAACAGAGATCTATCAAGAATCTCGTTCCTAGTTTTGCTTAGAGCAAAAATCGTGCTGATAACGTGTTATGACATATAGAGAACGAGATATTGAGGAGGAAGAAGATGATAATTATTAGATATCCAAATGAGTACAGTGTGTCTCTTATTTATAAGGGACTAAAGAGTGTAACCTCTCTAGCTAATTTATTAGAAGTTCAAGGATAATTACTCTGCATTCAAAGGTGAAGATACACATAATAAATGTATTTATAACAAGTTTTGATTTCGTTTTTATTTATCTTCTTGTCTTGTTATAATCTCAAAAAATAAAAATAAAAATGTAAAAATGCCTTTTGCAAAACTTTGAACGTTTGTATAAATCCTAGATCTTTTGGAAAAGAACATGTAAATCTATTATTTAAATTAAATAAAATAACGAGAAGTTATGAATTTCAAACGATCCCAAAAGAATGCCTTCAAATCGAATAATCCAAGTTTTCAACCCAAAATCCATCCGATAATGAATTTGTCGTTATAGATATACATGACGAGGATATCGAAACCCAACCCAATCCACTCGAACATATCATAGTTATCGATCTCGATAATCAACCTATGTGGAGTAGTGCTAAAACCGTAGCACCGACTCCTAATTCCGCCATTGTTCAAACCGATGTTGATGACAAATATGTTATTAACACTACCCACTTGAAAATGGTTCAAGAGAATAAATTTGATTCTCATTTGCGGGCCGATCCGCTTGAAAACATTCATGAATTTCTCGCTATCTGTGACATGTTAAGGTATGGTGAAACTCAAAGTGAAGTTATCAAACTTTTGATGTTTCCACTATCCTTAGCCGATGATGTTAAAATCTGGTTCGAAAAACTTAATGAAGATGCTATAACATCATGGGAACAAATGCGAATAGCTTTTATAAGCATATTCTTCCTACCTTCGTTATTTGAACATCTTTTACTCAAAATCATAAATTTCTCTCAAACCAAATGTGAAAGTCTAACCCAAGCCAGGTTACAACTCAAGAACATGCTTTTCGAAAATGCCATGGGCATGGTCTGACCAAAAGAGCTATTATTCAAATATTCTATCACGGTTTAGATGAATCCACTCAAGCAATCCTTGATAGAATTGTCGGAGAAATATTCCTCTACAAAACTCCGAACCAAGCTTTTCAATATCTCGAGGACAAATTTCTTTTTGAACTTAATTGGTCCAAAAAGTCTCGAAACAAAGATTATTAAAAATCTGCATCTTTCGCCGATGAAAGTAGCAATATTAATTCTCGATTAATGGAGAAGTTGGAAGCTCTTGAAGCTAAAATGGACTCTCATTTCCATATGCTAAATGATTAATTACAAGATATGCGTGAAAATATAACAATCTCAAATGTAATCATGCTTCTAAAAATCGCATGAACGATGACACGTTGAGGTGTGAACGTCATGAAGCAAATTCAATCCAACTCGATGTTGTGAAAACCGAAATTCTCATGATTAGTATTCTCACCAATCTCAACCTCAACCCGAAATCGATCTCGAAAGAATAATCACTAAATTTGTGGATAGTCAAAGAGTTGCAAACAATTTTGCGAAAGAGACCGTTAACATTATGAGTTTTAAGATGAAGCAAAACGTGAAAAATTTCCAAATTCTATTTGAAAACATGGAAAAAAATATTAGTGAGTTGTGGAAGTCCCAAAATAACGTCTCTTTTGATCAAACCGTTAGGACTAACCCACCTCCTCATCCTCCCGCTCGAGCTGAGCACGTGAATGTCGTATTTACTAGGAGGGAAAAGTCCGATGATCCTCCGAAAACCAAAATTGATCCACCGCCTCCTATCACCGTTAAGAGTAAAATCGAAAAAAGTAAACCATTCAAAACATCAAAGAAAGTTTTTTATGTGGTCAAATCGAAAGAACCTCCATTCTTTGTGGAATACATGCCAAAAGTACTGTAACACCCCCAAATTTATACAACTCAATACAGCGGAAGACTAGTTGGTGTTACGGGATAGCACATTACTCACATCATAGACAACGCATAAAAACCGCGTCGTTTAATAATAAATCATTTCCATTCATAAACAACAAAGTTACATCGGTCCCAAGTCATTATATTTCTTACAAAGTTTTACAAAGTATTTGAATGGAAAAATATTGTTTAATTGCGGGCCATGAATTCTTGTCGTCTTCCCGAGAATTACCTTCAAGTACCTGAGATAAGACATGTTAAAAGAAAAGGTCAGCGATAACGCCGAGTGAATTCATAGAGTTTAATAAATTCCATCAATATAACTTTGGTATAAAATTAGTACCAAAAATCAATTCGTACAAATCATTGAAATAGGCCGCAAAATAGCCAAAATCATTTTATACAAATCCTTATCGAAAATCATAATATAGGCATTTGCCTTAAAAATCGTTATATGAATCATTATCGTTAAAAACACCATACAATACGTTTTTGCAACGTTGTATAGATTAAATAAAACCATTATATGAGTATGGTTATTAAAAAGCCTTAAAAACCATTATACGAGCCAATGTCGTAAAAACGTCATACAATACATCTTATGACGTTGTATAAAATCAGATAAAAGTCGTTATATGAATATGGTTATGAAAACCAAAATACAATCATAATATCAATAGTATGACCCTGTATTGCTAGTCAGGCAATACATCGTAATTCGGAGCGTCTATTATTATTTTGTTAACTTGGATTATTATAAGCCGCATGACATTGTTACCTTACTAAACCAAAACGGGTAGCTAACCCGATACCAATTTTTCCCATCTAAAGTAGCGTGTCGTCACAAAGGTCAAGCTATGGAAATCTTCTCATACATTATTTCGCTTACCAATCAATGTGGCACGACGGGGATCAACCGTCAAGGCGCGAACTGGGGTGATCGTCCCCAAATAGTACTATTAAATGCATAAGCGTCTACCAACTCCTGGTAGTTCACAATTCATGCTAATGGGACTTTTAGTGACATAACCTAACTTTAATAATCCATTTGATTTCATCTATCGGGTCCATTAATCATTTATCGGGGCATACAATCGGGTCATTCAATCATTCGGGTCCAAAATCAATAAACAAACAATCGGGACAAATGGTGTCCAAACTTTTATAAAAACTAACATGTTATCTCCCTCGCGGGTTTATAAATCATTTATAAAACATTTAAAAGAGTGCGAGGCTATGAACTCACGTTGATATGGGAAGGCGGGTTATCGGCAATTCGGACGTACGATACGCGCTTCAATCACGGAAACCTAGACAAATAATACTCGTCTTAGACTCATGTCCAATGACTTTATAAAAATAACATTTATGTATACATATGATGATTATATATATATGATGATCAAGTGGGTTTACATATTCTCGTTTACTCATTTTAGTGTTATATGTCGATAGCTTTTATACTAGTTTACTAGTTTTATCCATTTACGTGTTTTAAGTCCAATAAACTTATTATAAGTTCCTTAACTTGTTTTAATCCTTTTTGTACTTATATTATCAGTACATTCACTTTCAAGTTGGGCCCAAATGGGTTAAGCCCAATAAGTTCTTTTTATGGGTGTTTATCTTATGTAGTCCAATTATTAACCCAAGTATTAGTCCAATATGTTTACTAAGCTCGTTAATGTCCGTGTGCCCTAAAGTTTGGGTTTTATCGGTTTTTACTTGTTATACATGTCTATATATCAGTATATAAGTTTTATAAAGGTTTCATTAGACGGGTCCAACCATCTAAGTTTTATTTAACAAAAACGTTAATTTTACGGCGATAGCCGAAAAAGTCGTATAAATCATATTTATAGTTTTTATTACTTATAAACATTATTTCACTACCATTTATATAATTTATCCATTTGATTAACCTTATATATATATATATTTATATAAATAAGTTTTATAAGTTAGTGGGTTTTTATTTTACATTTTATATATTAAAATGTGAGTGCTTATATAATAGTATTATTCTTTAATTTCCAAAAATCTGATTTTTAACTTCATCTTCACCAAAACTGCCATATCTTGAGTTCTACATGGAGATAGAAGCTCAAATTTTTATCACATAAACTACATGATATGTGCTACATTTAACTCTTCTATAGCTACTATTGAATCATCATCTAAATATTTTCTAAAAATCGTCCAAAACAGTAACTTCAGATTTGTATCTTAAACTTGTTTTGATCATATCTCACTCATTATTTTGATTCCATTGCATGGCCAACTCTCATATGTGTACAAGACCCATAGCTTACTGTAAATCTATTCCACTTCATCATTTTATCAGTTTATGACTTACTTCTTTACTGTTTTATACAGCCATCAAATTTAACCAAGATTTTAACCTTGTTTCTTATGGTTTTTCACCTTTTTATCCATGATTATCAACAACAAATCCCCACATAACATTTTTATCATCATATAATCATCATAAATATATACAATAGGAAATAAAATACATGTTTACATAATCAAAATAACAAGAAGTTGAGGAGGACAATCTTTATACCACCAACTTGATGTAGGTTATGAGTTTGGCATGGTTTTGGATGGAGAAACTTATGATGCACCAAGACCACCTTCATGACCACCATTCTTCATAGAAACCTTGTGGAAAATCAGCCCTAATACTCCATGGAAACTCCTCCTTTGATGTTATAACTTACACCAATCTTCATCTTTTTGGATGGAGATTAACATATGTTAATTATAACATATGTTTATGGTTAAACTTTGATCAATGATGGTGTTTTTGGAAGAAATATGGGACGGCCAAAATGAGTGTGAGAGAGAGAGTTGTGAGTTTTTGGTGGTTTGCATGTTGTGAAATGATCAAATGGTTTTGAGTTCTTGTTTTTGTGGTATGCTTAGCTTACATAGTAAGCTTAGGACAAGTGTAAACTTGTTAGGAAAATTTTTGACACCTAAAGGTGTTGGCTAGCTTGTTATGGCCGGTTTGTGTGGGGGTGGGACAAGTGTCCCACTTGTCTCATCCCCAATTATTTACGGGTACTTCTCGATTCTAGTTTCCTCGATTTGCGTGCCCATCGGGTCGTTTTACGAAAAACGTTTTTATAAATTATGAATCAACGTCACAAAACAAATCCAATAAAAATTGTCTCATCAAAAACGGAGTTCGAAAACGTAAATACGTAATCCTAAGGTTTCCGGTTTAGTCGTAAAGGACGTTAAAATAAAATCGTAAGTCCCAATCTCTTCTCGTAAATTTGTGAGTTTATGAACCAACACAAATTTAAAACTCCAAAATAATATTCACGGATAAATTTATTTTCTGAAATGTCGGACTGTCACCAAAGACGGTGTATGTAAACGTAAGCACGTAACGTTGAATCCTCCGGTTTAGACGTAGTCGATGCTACTTCAAGACATAAATCCAAATTTCTTCCCAAAAATATGTGAGTTCATATTGTAACATTAAAATAATGTTTTTAAATAATATTCAAGAATAAAATATCAACCATAAATTGACGGGTTGTCACAGCATTTACCCCTAAACAGGATCTTTGTCCTCAAAGATCATCTTACTACTCGTTTCTTATAGAGTTAAAGCCATGTGGGTATTTCCTCCACATTCGGTCTTTTCTCACAAGTGTAATTCATTATAATACGCGAGTTTCAGCAGACATAACTACGGGAATAAGATCAGGCTTAATGTTGACTTACTTTCTCTATCCATGATGTTCACGGGTTTTTGATGAATGCAACTTTTCGCCGATCTAAGCTTTACTAAGAAGAATTCAGATTTTCACTTGATAGATATTCCATCAAGTTCGATTTACGAAACATAATTCACGCGGTTCTTGAAGTCCTAGGGTAGATCCAGCTTATATGCCTTTCAATCCCAACTTTTACATCATTTCAATGGTCCCATACAACAGGGACTTATATCCCATGATTTGTCAGATCATGAATTCATTTTTCTAAGGTTAAAAATTGTGGCATAACTTCGCTACCCATTTGGCACTTCAAGATCTACATTTCACATTCATATAACCTCTTGCCCACTACCGGCAGTCAATAATCAAATCCTAATTTCAACAATCATTTCAGATCTCGCGGGTCGGGTATTTTGTAAGGTTAGGTTCGCCATCATAGGAGACCTTAAACCTAAAAGACATGTCCAACTCACAATGGGTGTATGTCGGGTGTCTTCATCTCAACTCTTGCTTATAGATTCTCTAAGATTTAGATCCTAACAAGATTCGATCTCGATCCTAATACGATAATTATCAATGATAATCTTTCCAAATGAAAACGATTATACGGTCTATTACCAAAGGTCAATCATTCAAACATAGAGCAGCGCTTGTATTACCTTGTATCGTTACTTTACCTCGTCCCTTCGATTTGGGATGGTACATAGTACTCTCATCAAGGTTCGTCCGCAATGATTTCTGAGCAAATCTCTAGAAATTCGATGCGAAGCGAGGATCTTGATATATAGATGATCGATACAGGCACACTATGTTTACATAACTCTTTTGCATTTATCATAACGGGAATGATATTAGCAGATTTGGTCAGTCTGTCGACGATGACCCAAATCGAATCAAATTCAGATGATGACCTTTTGCAATAGCTAGACGTTTACTAATGTATGAGGCGATCTCTGCCTTCATAATTCGTCATCAGTACAACTTCTTTAGACAAAGATACTTTTAGTCATAAATGACATAAATAGAATACTTATACTTACAAATTCCAACATAACTATATCTCACAATCCTCCATATTTAGACATCACATGTGGTCTTTAAAACATTTACCGCTATCGGCTTCTCAATTTTAATGATTCATATTAGTCGTGAATCCCTTTTTATTATCTATATTATCCTTTTTACAAACATTGTTTATTTTTATTTCGTCCGGCAATTTATTTTGCACTTTCATTATTAAGGAACATGTCCTAATTGGTTCTTTATCTTTTCTACATAATGTGTCGGTATCTATATTCACTTCTCATGATGATATAATTATCATGTCCACAATTCACTCAGATATTCTTTCTATATTATGCGTTAGTAATTACGTTCACTTTCTCCTGATGAAATAAATATCATAACTGTATTTATTCAAAATTCTTTCTTCATATCTTTTATGTTTCAGTTTCGTCTCAACTATCATTTTTATCAGTTTTTCTCAATCCGGCGTCTAAAGTGTCGATAATTATTATATGTAAATTAACAATAATTATTTAATTTTCATGAAACGTAAACATTTAAAAGTTTTAAATTTTTAGTTCGACCAATTATATAAAATGTTCAAAAATAAATTTGAATTTAGTTAACACGATTTTCGTTGATTTATTGAAAATAATTAATAAGATTCGTAAATGTTCGAAAAATCTTTGGTTATACTTCGGTCAAAATTTTCTTAGTTGAAAAGCAAAATTGTCGTTTCAAATTTTAAGTCATGGTTTAAATGGTTTCCTCAATCCTTCTTAAGTTATCTTGAGGTATACACAAACATTTACCCCTAAACAGAAGTTTAGTTAAATGGTTTGTGTATAAGGGAATAATCCCTTTAAAATCCTTTGTTAAAACCTTTGTCAAAACATATTTCCATTTCTTTTTGGAAAAATCCAAAGTCTTAAAAGGGCTCTTAATTTTTGAAGAGACAATTTATATTCCATTATTTATTAATCACATGGTTAAATCATGTAAAGGTTCAAGTCTTTAATCACGTGTTAATTATTCAAGGTTCAGGTTTTCACTGTTCGGCCAATTCAGGGCAGTCTATAAATAATTATTAACTCATTCTTATTCTGATAAACAAACATATAGTCCTTAATGATCACGAGCATGAATTTATCAAATTACAGCCTACACACATGATTCATCTTAATTATGAATACTACATGTGCATTGTCAATCCAAACAACATCACGTGAAACTCATAACGTTCATCACAAGTTCGGGATGTGATGATTGGAATAGATAATCTCTTTCGTAGATACGAAGTTGATGATAACCATGCTAAGGATCAAAAACCTTGTAAATGATCGAACAAATCTTCCATTTCGAGTTATGGATATCGTTTTCGATTGTCAATTTACTCAGCTCACAGTAATCTATAAATATAAGGAAAGATAACACCATAGCTCTTCAGGATGACAGGCTTGGTATAATAAAATCTTTCTCCGACAACTCTCTATTGTACGGTAATTCCTTAAATTCAGATGGTGCTGACGTACAATGCACAAGCCACAGGTGCAGCACCGGGAATATAGTCAATACCAATTTCTACTTGCCTTAATGGCGAAAGTCTAGGTAATTCACCATCAACAAATACTTACTAAAGTTTCAGATAACATAAACATCTTTTAATAAATTCATATTAACTTCTTTCTAGATTATAATATCTATGACCAATTTACAACCATTCACGGTAAAATTTTAAGTCTTAATACAGGATATGGTCATCCATCAAGAATTATTTAGATCACTTTTGATAATCAACATCTTATCATTTAGGGAAATTCTACTCGAGTTCCCATCAATTAAGACAATGTCGTCATGTCATAATCAATCCATTCTATTGGCACTATCAACTTTCCGGTTGCATTGCCGTCGATAAGATGTGAACTTCTCAAAAGACTAATAATAATTCATAATCTTTCACAAATTCAGGGATATTAGGATACACAACTACTATTAAAAGAGTAAGGTCAACGCATAATCTATGTGAGAGAATTTCAAATCAGATACAGACGAAAACATTTAACGAATATGAATATATCCCATGTTTTCATAATTTGAGTACGCATTCGAAAGCTCCTCGGATCGTTACCCAGGTCATTCAAATGAAACCAAATCAAAAGAAATGATAGGAACGTCGATACATCCAGTCGGGTATCAACACTCGATAATCAAATACTTTTCCTAAGAATCTCACTACGGGAGAATTGGACAAGAAAGAATTGTCAATTGTCAAATAAGACAATTTCCACAGATGAGTAAATTCAACTCAGAAGAATAGATGCTACAGGCACATATGTAGATGTCTCTAACATTATGTCCTCATTTCTCACTTCTTGCAGATCTCATTAAAATTTAATCTTTCACAATCCTCAAAGAAAATGTAGTGTTTATTTATTAGTTTTATGGTGACTACTAATCAGTCTTGCATAGTCCATTCCAAATTGTATGTAGGCGCGCAACTATATACAATTTCAAGATTAACGATGCAATACTCAGTTCGTCAAAATTTTATCATCCATGTGTATAGTAAAATCATTTTCATGCTTAATTCTTAAATAAGAATCAAAAATATATTTACAAAGATTTTCTTTGTTATGAAAACAATTAAGTTTTCCAAGATAATTTATAAACAACCTCATTTCGATAACAATCACTTATAAATCTTCACTTATAAATCTTACTTTGAATAATCCTTATAGTAATGAAAATTCAATTTTCCTCAAATGATACCGTTTTATCTTATAAAAACAATGAGTGATCTGCAGAAGAGTGATGAAAGCTTGTTCACCAAGAATTAACTACGATATGATAGGAAATGAGCTTAGCCAAATAATCATGAGGTTCATGACTTCGATGGCACTCAGGAATACAAAGAGAATAATCCACAACGCAACTCAAATCGAGATGAGTACTTGTTCAATGGTTGCATCACTAACGCGAACATTAGAACGAAGCAATAAAAGATAGATAACATCGATATATGTAGAATTTAGCAATCAAAGGTAGTCTTTTCATTAATCACAAACAAGTCAAATTGTACCGTAACACATTACATGTCACTATGTCATACAATTCTCAAAACTCATCCTACCAACTGATATCTCAGTTAAGTTAGGGATTTTTAAAAGATACCACAATGAATACTAATCTACAAGAGTCATTAGGTGTTCCACATGTCCCGAAAGATCCATCGGTCTCAGTTCAGAAGAAGATTTCTTCAATTTGTTTCTTGGACACTGGGCATCCTCGTTAGTGGACAATGGCCTAGGAACAACCATCAATACAAACTGACAATCAATTAAATCCTTATAATTCAATCACAGAACTTAACAACTTCCTCTTAACAATCTCATATTCCATACAAGTTAAATTTTACTTTATTCAAGTTTTAATCAACTCATACTCAAGGCAATATCCTATCTCATTCTCCAATACTTTCAATCTTATTCTTCGGCCTTGTAAAGGCAATACAATCTCAATATAAATCAACACTTAATATCCAATCCTATTAGCTCTTACAACAACAATTATCAAATGAGTCACTAGTATGAGATGACTCATACATTCAATTAGACTTCTCGGAAAGGTATTAGTGGCATGAGGCTTTTGGGTAATGGTTCCAATGACAGCCTCAAGTGCAACATTCACCCTTTCGATTTCGATTTAAGAATTGGGTGACAACAAATCAGATGACATCTTTCTAGGTGGTAACGTTTTGTCAAACTCCACTCTATAAGGAAAGATCGTCATGACATTGATATCAGATTTAATCTCGCCAATTCTTTTTCAATATCACAATAAGCTAACATCTACATTTCTACGAATATCAACTATTTGTTGGGATCATAAATATCCACAACTTGGTTTAGATCTAGGATAGCTAGAATTCCTACGAGAATAACTTCGATTAATTTACTAGGGGATTTAGGGTTATTTGTGACAATCTACGTCGTATAAATACCTCGTATAAAAATCAAAATAATCATCAAACAATCATGTAATAAAATTACATCATATATATATAATCCAAGTTATATATATATATATATATATATATATATATATATATATATATATATATATATATTAAAATAACACTTCTCAGTCTTGGCCTTGTCGGTAACTCGGGAATTCTTCGGCACCGTTATAGTCAAAAGATTTTTAGACATTTTTAGAAAAATGTTTATAGTTAAAAGATTTTGAAAAGTTTTATTCAAAACCTTGGTTTTAAAAATCTTTCGTTCTCTATAACGAGAGCTCTGATACTAAACTGTAACACCCCCAAATTTATACAACTCAATACAGCGGAAGACTAGTTGGTGTTACGGGATAGCACATTACTCACATCATAGACAACGCATAAAAACCGCGTCGTTTAATAACAAATCATTTCCATTCATAAACAACAAAGTTACATCGGTCCCAAGTCATTATATTTCTTACAAAGTTTTACAAAGTATTTGAATGGAAAAATATTGTTTAATTGCGGGCCATGAATTCTTGTCGTCTTCCTGAGAATTACCTTCAAGTACCTGAGATAAGACATGTTAAAAGAAAAGGTCAGCGATAACGCCGAGTGAATTCATAGAGTTTAATAAATTCCATCAATATAACTTTGGTATAAAATTAGTACCAAAAATCAATTCGTACAAATCATTGTAATAGGCCGTAAAATAGCCAAAATCATTTTATACAAATCCTTATCGAAAATCATAATATAGGCATTTGCCTTAAAAATCGTTATACGAATCATTATTGTTAAAACACCATACAATACGTTTTTGCAACATTGTATAGATTAAATAAAACCATTATATGAGTATGGTTATTAAAAAGCCTTAAAAATCATTATACGAGCCAATGTCGTAAACACGTCATACAATACGTCTTATGACGTTGTATAATATCAGATAAAAGTCGTTATATGAATATGGTTATGAAAACCAAAATACAATCATAATATCAATAGTATGACCTTGTATTGCTAGTCAGGCAATACATCGTAATTCGGAGCGTCTATTATTATTTTGTTAACTTGGATTATTATAAGCCGCATGACATTGTTACCTTACTAAACCAAAACGGGTAGCTAACCCGATACCAATTTTGCCCATCTAAAGTAGCGTGTCGTCACAAAGGTCACGCTATGGAAATCTTCTCATACATTAATTCGCTTACCAATCAATGTGGCACGACGGGGATCAACCGTCAAGGCGCGAACTGGGGTGATCGTCCCCAAATAGTACTATTAAATGCATAAGCGTCTACCAACTCCCGGTAGTTCACAATTCATGCTAATGGAACTTTTAGTGACATAACCTAACTTTAATAATCCATTTGATTTCATCTATCGGGTCCATTAATCATTTATCGGGTCATACAATCGGGTCATTCAATCATTCGGGTCCAAAATCAATAAACAAACAATCGGGACAAATGGTGTCCAAACTTTTATAAAAACTAACATGTTATCTCCCTCGCGGGTTTATAAAGCATTTATAAAACATTTAAAAGAGTGCGAGGCTATGAACTCACGTTGATATGGGAAGGCGGGTTATCGGCAATTCGGACGTACGATACGCGCTTCAATCACGGAAACCTAGACAAATAATACTCGTCTTAGACTCATGTCCAATGACTTTATAAAAATAACATTTATGTATACATATGATGATTATATATATATGATGATCAAGTGGGTTTACATATTCTCGTTTACTCATTTTAGTGTTATATGTCGATAGCTTTTATACTAGTTTACTAGTTTTATCCATTTACATGTTTTAAGTCCAATAAACTTATTATAAGTTCCTTAACTTGTTTTAATCCTTTTTGTACTTATATTATCAGTACATACACTTTCAAGTTGGGCCCAAATGGGTTAAGCCCAATAAGTTCTTTTTATGGGTGTTTATCTTATGTAGTCCAATTATTAACCCAAGTATTAGTCCAATATGTTTACTTAGCTCGTTAATGACCGTGTGCCCTAAAGTTCGGGTTTTATCGGTTTTTACTTGTTATACATGTCTATATATCAGTATATAAGTTTTATAAAGTTTTCATTAGACGGGTCCAACCATCTAAGTTTTATTTAACAAAAACGTTAATTTTACGACGATAGCCAAAAAAGTCGTAAAAATCATATTTATAGTTTTTATTACTTATAAACATTATTTCACTACCATTTATATAATTTATCCATTTGATTAACCTTATATATATATATTTATATAAATAAGTTTTATAAGTTAGTGGGTTTTTATTTTACATTTTATATATTAAAATGTGAGTGCTTATATAATAGTATTATTCTTTAATTTCCAAAAATCTAATTGTTAACTTCATCTTCACCAAAACCGCCATATCTTGAGTTCTACATGGAGATAGAAGCTCAAATTTTTATCACATAAACTAAATGATATGTGCTACATTTAACTCTACTATAGCTACTGTTGAATCATCTTCTAAATAGTTTCTAAAAATCGTCCAAAACAGTAACTTCAGATTTGTATCTTAAACTTGTTTTGATCATATCTCACTCATTATTTTGATTCCATTGCATGGCCAACTCTCATATGTGTACAAGACCCATAGCTTACTGTAAATCTATTCCACTTCATCATTTTATCAGTTTATGACTTACTTCTTTACTGTTTTATACAGCCATCAAATTTAACCAAGATTTTAACCTTGTTTCTTATGGTTTTTCACCTTTTTATCCATGATTATCAACAACAAATCCCCACATAACATTTTTATCATCATATAATCATCATAAATATATACAATAGGAAATAAAATACATGTTTACATAATCAAAATAACAAGAAGCTGAGGAGGACAATCTTTATACCACCAACTTGATGTAGGTTATGAGTTTGGCATGGTTTTGGATGGAGAAACTTATGATGCACCAAGACCACCTTCATGACCACCATTCTTCATAGAAACCTTGTGAAAAATCAGCCCTAATACTCCATGGAAACTCCTCCTTTGATGTTATAACTTACACCAATCTTCATCTTTTTGGATGGAGATTAACATATGTTAATTATAACATATGTTTATGGTTAAACTTTGATCAATGATGGTGTTTTTGGAAGAAATATGGGACGGCCAAAATGAGTGTGAGAGAGAGAGTTGTGAGTTTTTGGTGGTTTGCATGTTGTGAAATGATCAAATGGTTTTGAGTTCTTGTTTTTGTGGTATGCTTAGCTTACATAGTAAGCTTAGGACAAGTGTAAACTTGTTAGGCAAATTTTTGACACCTAAAGGTGTTGGCTAGCTTGTTATGGCCGGTTTGTGTGGGGGTGGGACAAGTGTCCCACTTGTCTCATCCCCATTTATTTACGCGTACTTCTCGATTCTAGTTTCCTCGATTTGCGTGCCCTCGGGTCGTTTTACGAAAAACGTTTTTATAAATTATGAATCAACGTCACAAAACGAATCCAATAAAAATTGTCTCATCAAAAACGGAGTTCGAAAACGTAAATACGTAATCCTAAGGTTTCCGGTTTAGTCGTAAAGGACGTTAAAATAAAATCGTAAGTCCCAATCTTTTCTCGTAAATTTGTGAGTTTATGAACCAACACAAATTTAAAACTCCAAAATAATATTCACGGATAAATTTATTTTCTGAAATGTCGGACTGTCACCAAAGACGGTGTATGTAAACGTAAGCACGTAACGTTGAATCCTCCGGTTTAGACGTAGTCGATGCTACTTCAAGACGTAAATCCAAATTTCTTCCCAAAAATATGTGAGTTCATATTGTAACATTAAAATAATGTTTTTAAATAATATTCAAGAATAAAATATCAACCATAAATTGACGGGTTGTCACAAGTACCGTATCCTCAATGTTTGAAAGTGGACCATTCCCACTTAAACTGTATCGTCAAGGTATTTTAAATCAAGTTAAATAAAAAATAGTCCTAGTATATAATAATTGTAGTAGAATTTATAAAATAACTATAAAAGAGAATACATAAAAAAGATAAAAATTATAAAATCAAAAAAAAAGTTTTCTAACCAACTACCTTAGGGTAGTTGGCCACCAACTACCGCAAAAGCACGCAGTTGATCAAGTCAAGCGAAAGGGCGGGGGTTCGAATTCGGGCACCGGCTTGGTCAGCTAGTGTTGGCTAGGTAAATTATCGAGATATGCCTTCCTTGTTGGGTGGGTCTCGGTACCAAAAAGGTACACGGACTTAAGATGGTTCCGCCAAATACCATTTTTCTTAAAAAGAGTTTTCTTATTTACCCTTTTAATTCATTTTCTTTTTATGTGTTTTTGTATTTGTAAATGGTCATATATGTTGTTAATTAATAAATTCTAAAAAAAACTGTGTCCTTTCTGTCATAATAAAACCGCCGTACATATATTTTTGTGCAGCGTACTTTTGTAACAATAGTGTTTGTCTAAAATTAAAAATCCAAAAGAAGATTTTATTTCTCCTTTATTTTTCATTTTGTAATATCTTGTGTGTTGTTATTAGTAAAATGTAAATAAATAAATAAAATTAAGAAAAAAATATAAAATGAAAAACTTTGCAATTTGATTAGTATGATGTGCATGGGGCCGTGTATTTCATACCTTGTCTATCGTACCCAAAAATATTCTACGAACTTTGTTGGTGTGTTCTCCGAAAACCCTCACGAGACTATAACTCGTCCACTCGGGACACCGAGGGGTTTTAAAGCTTGTTGCATACGTTAAATGCAATCGTGGTGCCTATGAAAGTGTGCTTTAGAATTTTATGTTTTTTTGTAGTTTTGTCTATTTTGCATATTTAATAAATAGGCGGAGCTTGGTGTTAATTGGTGTTGATGGCTTATCACTTGGGGATGTGTTATATATATATTTGGAACGGTGTATAATACTACACATTATTGAATTCACATGCTTGTGATGGCGCTCCTCTTTGCGCTAAATATTCAGAATTCAACTGAAGAACTTATGAGCCCCGAGCTCTCGTTTCTCTCAGATCTATTTTTCCCGCTTGTCCTACCTTTAAGTTATTTTCTAATTACGCATATTGCTAACCTTAAAAGTGTGTGGGGGGGGGGGATGAATTGAAAAATATGACTCGTTATTTAACAAAAACTTTTGTTCGCTCTCTGTAATCTAAAAATCAAATGATTTTTCTTTTTATTTGCCACTTATGTTAATATATTAGAATAAACCTTAGAAAAAATGGTTGGTTCCTAGTTACCCGGATTGAATGGTTGGTTTTTGCTAATAGTTGGTTCGCGGTTGGTTATGAGTATTATGTCATTTCAACGAAGATGAAGTTGTGCACCTTTATATTTCGTATTTTTTTTTTGTGTACACTTATATCAAGTGTGGAGGAATTGTTAGTTGTGATGTTTGTAAAAAAATATGAAAAAAAGAAAAAGACAAAACAGAAAAAAATGAAAAAAGTCAATCGAAAAAAAAAGTGATGAAAAAAAAGTCAAAAAAATGTGAAGAAAAAATAGCCAATGAGCTATATGTATTGATGAGTGTGAAAACACTCATATTTAATAACCGATAAACATTTAAAACATGGCCAAGAATATCAGTTTATACTTTAAAATATCATAATTACACGTGTATTTGTTGTTTTGTGTGTTTCAGGCAAATCAGATACATTATGGATCAAACACGAGCTTTTACGGGTACGAGATGCAATCTGTAAATGGAAAAGAAAGAAATCACTAAGAATTTAGTGATGAAATGGTCAATAACCCAGGGTCGTGGTGTCAGTATTTTTGACTTTTTGGAAATCGCTGTAAGGAGAAATGAGAATGGAATAAAGATTAGAATATAATATATATAACCCAGAGACTGAAGTTCACTTTTAAGTTATAGATACCTTTATAGAAAGCGAGAGGAATCGTGTCAAGAACGAATATGGCGTATTCTTCAAAAACCAATGGACAGAGTGAGAGGATAATTTGAACAATGGAGATTGAACTTGTGTAGATGCGATTGAAACATGGGATGATGTTATTTTTAATTATCTTACTACGAATCCAAACGAGTCAATTGATGATGGAATATTTATACGATGATAGTCGTCATATCAGTAATTAGGATGTACAATTTGAGGTTTTACATGGTTGTAAGCTAGGTTTTTGGGCTATAGGAAACGAAACTGAGGAAATGATGCAGAAGAATTATGAATGATGAAAGATTGGAACTATTGGAAAGTAAAATTTAGAGGTTGAAATATAATAGTATTCTTTGTTATGGTGATATTATAGGAATTGACTTGAACAGGTGTGAAAGACGTGAGAATTTCTTAAGGAAAAGAGATCTCATTGAGTCTAGAGGTGCGAAATTACGAGTGTGAGGCTGGTCGAGCATCGGGACGTCGCTCGTTTTAAGAAGGGTAGGATGTGATAACCCGAACCCGAGGTCATTATTTAATTATATTTTTACGTATATTTTTGAAATTTTTGACGAGATTGGATGTCATGATGTTTGGTGAATTGAGTTGAACGAATGTGAAAATTATATTTTTATGTTTTGACGAGTTACGAGGATTATTAGTGATCGTGATATCAACGGATGCCCGAAATTTTACATTTTATTTTTAATCATGTCGATGTTTGATATTTTGATGTTTTTATTTTTAATTGCGTATTAAGTCGTGTCGGGACTATATAATATCAAATTTTGTGTGCGTTTTAGAAGTATTTTTATGAAACCCGAGACCCGTAAATATTTTTAAAATTGACTAATAGTCATTTCCCGCTCTTTAAATAAGTATTTGTACTTTGGTCCACAAGAATCAATAATTGGCAAAAACTACCCTATACTTCCACCATATAAAAGGAAAAATCATAACTAAAAACACATACAAAACACCACTATCAAAATTTTCTCTCCCCTCTCTCCTTTTTGCTCTCTCTTTGTCGTCACCCTCTACCACCACAAAACCACCATCATCTCAAAATTTAGCTTGAATCTTTAAATCTAAGCTAAGACTCATCTTAGTTTTATTCTTCTCATCATATTGGTATGAAATTTTTCTACATGCAAGCACTTTTTCTAAAAACCCATTTTTCATGAAAAATCTTATGTTTTGATCTATTTTGTTGAATGTATATAGGTGTTTATGGGGTTATATATGATTTTTACTTGTTGCATGTAAACTTTTTGAGTTGGATTTTTATTGATTTGATCATCTAAGTAAAAATAGGGTGTAAGGACTGAAAGGGGTAATATTATGATGATATTACATGTAAAAATGGTGATAAAATGGGTTAAAAATGTGGTTTTATATGATTTTTAAGGAGGTAATTTAGACCAGCAGCTTTAATGCTAATTTTGGAAAACATAAGTTTGAATATGAGATGAGATGATTAGATATTGTTGTAGAGGATTTCATAAGATTCTATTTGATATAAATTAGAGCTTCTAACTCCAAACGAGGAAGAAGTTATGATAGATAGATTATTCGTGTACCGGGAGGCGAGTATCGACACGATACGAAATTGTTGTCGATATTTGGATCAAATCTCGGGGACTATAGAATGAGTTTTGAAAATAAGTAAAGGCTGTTTTTGAGTTTTAGACTTAGGATATTGAGTCTATTTTTAAATCCGAGTGTCGATTTTATAAATGAAATAGTCTATAAAGGTCAAAATGATGTTGTAAGTTAATACGTAAACTATCTGGATTTTATAATTTAAAGATATGTCGGGCAGAAGGTCTTAGAAGTAAAAAATTTTGATAAAAATTTTGGAGGACTTTCTATATATATATTAAGTGAGTTACTCAAGTAGTATCATAAGCATTTTATGATATTAAGTAGGGGAAAACAGTTTGGACATTTAGTATATACCGGTAGATTTTTAATAAAAGAAATAAATAATAAAGTAAAAGTATAAAAGATATAAGTATATAGGAATCACTTGAATGGGAATGGTGTGAGTTTAATTTTAGTTTTAAATTATTTATTTGATTTTAATAAGAATAAATTTTTATTTGAATGTATTATTAAAGGTGCATGTTTTATTTGATAGATTGTGAATTTTGTGTTCGCCGGGCATCGTCAATCGTTGAAAGTCGTCTTACTATTGCTATTACTCAAGGTGAGTCTATAGCCTCGCTTTATACTTGTTTTTAATGATTTTAAAACCCGCGAGGGGGATACGTGCTATTTGAAATAAAATGAACACATGTTATGAATAATTGTTGGACCCGAATGTTGCCTAATGTTGCCTATGTTGCCTGATGTTGCCTGATGTTGCTTTGAATTGTATAAGTACCTAAGTTGAAAATGTAACACCCCATTTGTTAAGATGGAATGCTACAGTAAAATATGGCGTGTCAACAAAGCATGCAAGGTAAATGTCTAAACATTCATGACCATAAATAGAAATACCGAAATCCAACATCGGTAGTCTAAATAACTCACACACAAGAAATATTAAGTACTGTATATTAAAGGAATAAACAATTTCCAAATGAAGTAAAGTATGAGAAAGTAGGAATAAATGCATAAGATAAGACAGGCTGGATAGAGTCTATCAGAATGCACATACTCTGGAGTTCCTACTTGCGACCTTGGGTACCTGTTGTTTGGGAACATGGAAATGGAAAAGGATTGAGCCTAACGCTCAGTGCACGGATATATATAGCATAATGTAAAGACATAAAGGAATGAAAGCATATAAAGCATGAAATGCAACGGAAATGAATAAGTCCTGGGAATCCTAGATGTATGTCATGTTTACTGGTTTTAGTTCTGAAAACATAGCTTATGTTACTTATGAAAAAATGTATTAGTTTAATATACCAAAAGCCAATATAGGTCATGAGGTCAACTACGTGTATGAATACTTGGAAGGGTGACCTCGTCATGCAAATTAGAGGGGATACCTCTAATTAATTGGTAATGGGTAGGAGGGATCAGCTCATTGTGAAGGATGCAAGGTACACACCACATTCACCATGAAATCCTGACTAAAACTGAACCTAGGATGCATACATACGCCCTACATGATAATAATAATAAAATAATGGCCAAATAACTGAAAGGGACGCCACGAGCTATCACTCCGCCGTGGTGAAGTCATAACACTAGTGCCTCTAGTGTTATGGTTATGGTACCTCCATAACTAGGTGAAACTGGTCATGCATGTATATGGCTAAGGTAACTAATAAAACATAAGCATTAAATCTGTAACTATTGGGGAAAACAGTTGGCTGCATACGGGAAATCCTAATAAAGGAAGAGATTGTCCTTATTGAAGGACGGGAAATCCGTACCTTATGTCCAGTAGAATCTAATGGAAACGCTGAAGAAACTACTCCGCCTTGACGGGTAATACTACAAAAGAATGGGAACGTGTATGAGTTGTCTGAATTACATGTGTTTTAATGGTTATGTGTGTTATCAGCTTGTTATACTTATTCTGTCAAGTTTTAGTGTTTTATTGTGTTATCTGTAGTTATACTGATATTCTGTAGTGTATTATGCATGTAATAGTGTATTATAATACTTGTATTGTAATACTAAGTAACTTTCTAAAAATAGCAGGTTTCCATAAATGGTAAGTTTCTAAAAATAGAAAGTTCCCAATTATAGTAAGTTTCTATAATTAAAAATAAGCTGGATTATTAATAACAAGTAAAGTTTAATTAGTATAATACAAGCCACGGTTTAAATATTATAGCTTATTAATAAATAACTTGGTTAACTAATTAAACTATACATTATAAGAATTTAATTAAAAATACATGTTTTAATTAAATTAAGCTAAGTAAAATACCTTAGGTTATACGTGAATATTAATTTTAATATTTAACCTAAGTCATGAATTTAATTTAATTAAAAGTCTAGTAATTAATTTAATTAAATGTGTTTTCTGATTTAATATTTTCCCTAAACCCGAACCCGTGTTTTAAAAATTAACCTAAGCCTGAAACCCGGGGTCACACATAAGCCGAGCCAAACAGTCCTACCAGTGGCTAGCCCGGCTAGCCGGTTGCCACTGGTGGCTCTCAGTTCCCACTGCCGATCCACGGCAGCCCGGTTCACACCGGTTCCCACCGGTTGTGACTGGTTCCTACTGTTTTATGTTTGTTCGGTTCCCACTGTTAACCAAAAAGCCCCACTGAGACCCTATTGGTCTTGGCTGGCACTCAGACCAAAACAAAACTACACCTCGACCTCGAGTCGGGGTCCCCCCTTGCTGCGTCCGAGCCTAAACCAACCAAGCCGAGCCCTTTAAGGGTCTCAGTGGTGGTGATGAAGACAAGCCGAGAGCCCCTTGGCTCTCAGTGGTGTCTCGGCCGAACCAAAACACGAACCAAACACCCCCTTTTTCCATGTTTAATTAATCCCACATGTTTTAACATCTTATTTTTATGATTAATTAAATAAGAACATGAATTCAATAAGAATTAAAAGAAAAAGAAAAGGTTTTTGATTATACCGAACTTGTGGAAGAAAAGAATTAAGATCACGGTCACGTACACACAATAATCAATAACCAAAATCGTCTGGATCGTCCTTGTGGTTTGATGTGGCCGGCGGCAAGAGAGGCAAAGGGAGGCAAGGACAACTTTTCTGTAAACCTAAAATTATGTTTAAGTTTCCTGTGTTTTGTTTACTTAACATAGGTTTTAAGTTGGGTCATGGGCTAAGCCAATCTTTTCCTTCTCTCTTGTCTTAGCCACGGCAGATGGGAGCCCACGGGGGAACCCGTAGTTTTCCCGAGTTAATTTAATTACGTGTACGCTCATGCTTAATTATCGTGATTTTTATATGTCATGTACTTAACACATTTATAATATATACGTAATTACATGTTATTAAATATCATGACACGTGAGTTATATTATAAATGAAAATTTTTAATTTTACCGTATTTTTGTATGTTCACTATTCATGTGTATAGTTCATGGTATTTTAATGCGGGTTTTACAACTCTTCCCCTCTAAAAGAACAATTCGTCCTTTTAATTATCCTAAGTATTTCCTGCTAAACTTTCGGGCATACCACCTGTTCGTGAAGTCGAGTTTGAAATTGAGCTCATCCCAGGTGCAGAGCCAATTTCCAAGGCATAAAGGTATGAAAGCATATAAAGCATGAATTGCAGAGGAAATAAATAAGACCATAAATAGAAATACCGGAATCAAACATCGGTAGTCTAAATAACTCACACACAAGCAAATATAATTACTATAAATAAAAGGACTAAACAATGTCCAAATGAAGTAAAGTATGAGAAAGTAGGAATAAATGCATAAGGTATAAGAGGCTAGATAGCTTCCATCCGAATGCACATACTCAGGAGATCCTACTAGCGACCTTGGGTACCTGCCGTTTGGGAACATGGAAATAGAAAACGGCTGAGCATAACGCTCAGTGCACGGATATATAGCATAACGTAAATACATAAAGGAACGAAAGCATATAAAGCATATAAAGCATGAATTGTAGCGGAAATGAATAAGTCCTGGGAAAAACCTAGATGTATATCATGTTTACTGGTTTTAGTTCTGAAAACATAGCTTATGTTACTTATGAAAATCTGTATTAGTTTAATATACCAAAAGCCAATATAGGTCATGAGGTCAACAACGTGCATGAATACTTGGAGGGGTGACCTCGTCATAAAAATGAAAGGGGATGCCTCTAATTAATTGGTAATGGGTAAGAGGGGTCAGCTACTTGTGAAGGATACAAGGCACACACCACATTCACCATGAAATCCTGACTGAAACTGAACCTAGGATGCACCCATATGCCCCAGATGATAATAATAATATAATAATGGCCAAATAACTGAAAAGGACGCCACGAGCTATCACTCCGACGTGGTGAAGTCATAACACTAGTGTGACAATCCGTCAATTTATGGTCGATATTTTATTCTCAGTTATTATTTAAAACCATTATTTTAATATTATAGTATGAACTCACTCATTTTTGGGAAGAAATTGGGTTTACATCTTAAAGTAGCATCGACTACGTCTAATCCGTAGATCTCACGTTACGTGCTTACGTTTACATACACCGTTTTTGGTGACAGTCTGACATTCAGAAAATTAATTTATTCTCGAATATTATTTTGGGATTTTAATTTGTGTTGGTTCATAAACTCACAAATTTACGAGAAGAAATTAGAGCTTACGTGAATAATTTAACGTCTTTTACGAATAAACCGGAAACCTTAGGTTTACGTATTTACTTTTTTGAACTCTGTTTTTGATGAGATAATTTTTATTAGATTCATTTTGTGTCGTTGATTCATAATTTATAAAAACGTTTTTCGGAAAATGACCCGAGGGCACGCAAATCGAGGAATACCCGTAATTAAAAGGGGATGAGACAAGATAAAGTTGCCCCACCCCCACATATGGGACGGATAGCTTAATACAACACATCAAGGATGTGTCAAGTTTACATGATAAACTAGGACACTTGTCCTAGTTTACTTCTCAAAACCATATACACCACAAAACCACTAGCAACTAAACCATTTAGCTCATTTCATACATGCAAATCTTACACATAACTCTCTCCCTCACTCACCCTTGCCGTTCACTCTCTACCAAAAACACCCCCATTTGATCTTGATTCAACCATAAATCTTATGTTATTCATACATAAGATGATGTCCTTTTGAAGCTTTATTGCTCGGAGGTGATTATAACATCCAAAAAGAAGTTTCCTTGGTGTCTTGGGGCTGATTTTCCACAAAGTGTTTATAAAGTTGGGTGATCTTGAAGTTGATATTGGTTTACCACAAGATTTGTCATCAAAATCCAAGCCTTGATCATAAACATTCACTACCTTGGTTGGTAACAAGATCATTCTTCCTATTTCCTTGTTATTTTGTAAATGTAAATTTTTATTTTCTTTCTTAATGTATATGTATATGATGATATATGATGATCAAAGTATTATGTGTGGATCTTGTGTTGATAAATTTGGTTAAGATGATTAAAAACTACATGAAAAGATGATGAAATCATGACTAAATTAGTAGGCTGTATAAAACAGTAAAGAACCATATGATAACTTGTTGAAATGACTTGGATAATTTAATATACAGTAAGGTATGTGACTTTTACATCTGTGAGAGTTGGCCACTCAATGGAATCCATAAAATGAGTGAGATATGATCAAAACATTATTGAAGTTCAAATATGTATAGTCTGCTTTGGACGAACTGTTAGAGACATTTAGACGATGATTGAGCAGTAGCTACACGGGAGTTAATTATAGCACATATTATGTAGTTTGTGCTACCCAAAAATGAGCTTCTATCTCCTTGTAGAACTCAAGATATGGTAAAAATGGTGAAAGTGAAATTCATAATCAAATTTATAAAATAAAAGTATATATTATAAAATTAGCACTCAAGTAAAACTAATATAAAATGTATACCTAAAACCCACTAACTTATATATTACTTATAAATAAGTATATACTTTGATAAGTAAATGGGACATTTTATAAAAATGGCAATTTGATATGTTTTATAAGTTATAAAATTATATACATAAGTTTTACGTCTTTTCGGCTAAAACCGAAAGATTAACGTTTTCGTCAATTAAAACTTAGACGGTTGGACCCGTCTAATGTATACTTTTTATAACTCATCTACTGATGTATAAGTACATATGACAAGTGAAAACCGATAAAATCCGAGCTTTATAACTTATGGACATTAACGGGGCAAAGTAGCCTTATTGGACTATTAACCCAACTAGTTTGGCTAAACACTAATGGACTTACTCATGGGCTTAACCCACTTGGGCCCAACATATGAGTATAGGCCGGGTATTAAAAGTATAAAATGGGCTAATAAAATGTATTGGGCTTATAATGGGCTTATTGGGTCTCAATGTCTAAATAAGTTGAAACTAGTGTAACTAGTTTAAAATTTGACTAACACATAACACTATAATGTGTATGAAGAGATAAAATCCCACTTGATCATCATCATACTTATAATATAATCATATATATATACATAGCCATTTTTTTTATAAAGTCATTGGACAAGAGTCTAATACGAGTATTATTTGTCTAGGTTAACGTGATTGAAGCACGTACCGTACATCCAAAACGTCGATAACCCGCCTTTCCCAATCAATCTGAGTTCATAGCCTCAAACTGTTTTAAAAGTTTACGAAATGTTTTATAAACCCGCCAGGGAGATAACATGTTAGTTTTAATAAAAAAAAAAGACACCAGTTGTCCCGATTGTTTGCTTATTGATATGGACCCGAATGATTATATGACCCGATGAATGATTATATGACTCGATGAATGAAATGAAATGGATTATTATAGTTAGGTTATGTCACTAAAAGCCCCATTAGCATGAATTGTGAACTACCGGGATTTGGTAGATGCTTATGCATATAATAGTACTATTTGGTGAAGATCACCCCAGTTCGCGCCTTGACGGTTGATCCCCGTCGTGCCACATTGATTGGTAAGCGAATTTATGTATGAGAAGATTTATATAAGCGTGATTATTGTGACGACACGCTGTTTTAGATGGGCAAAGGAATTTCGGGTTAGCTACCCGTTGTTTGTTATAGTAAGGTAGCAATGTCATGCGGCTTATAATAATCCAATAACGAAAATACTGATATATGCATTGAATTACAATATATTGCTTGACTAGCAATACCGGGTCTTATTACTGGTATTATGTTCATGTTTTGGATTTATATAACGGTTTTTATTAAACTCTATACAACGTTATAAAACGTATAGTATGATGCTTTTATGACATTGGTTCGTATAATGGTTTTGAAGGCAAAAGGCTATATTATGATTTACAACAAAGATTTGCAAAAAATGATTTTCGGTAATAATTATATATCGATGATACATTAATGGTTTTATTAAACTCTATGAATCCACTCGGCGTTTTCGCGGACCTTTTCTTTTAACATATTTTATCTCCGGTACTTGAAGGTAATTCTCGAGAAGACGTCAAGAATTTATGGCCCGCACTTAAATAACAATTTCCATTCAAATGTTTTGTAAAACTGTATGAAATACTATGACTTGGGACCTATGTAATTTGATGTTTATGAATGGAAAATGTTTTATTATTAAACGACGCGATTTATAAGCATAGTCTATGATTTGAGTAATGTGTTATCCCGTAACACCAACGACTCTTCCGCTGAACTAAAGTATGAATATTTGGGGGTGTTACACTTTGGTACCAGAGCTCTCGTTATAGAGAACGAAAGATTTTTAAAATCAAGGTTTTGAAAAAAACATTTCAAAATCTTTTAACTATAAACATTTTTCTCAAAATGTCTAAAAATCTTTTGACTATAACGGTGCCGAAGAATTCCCGGGTTACCGACAAGGCCAGACTGAGAAGTGTTATTATAATATATATATATATATATATATATATATATATATATATATATATATATATATATATATATATATATATATATATATATATATATATATATATATATATATATATATATATATATATATATATATATATATATATATATATATATATATTTATGATGTAATTTGATTACATGATTGTTTGATGATTATTTTAATACTTATACGGGATATTTATACGACGTAGATTGTCACAAGGAACCCTAACTCCCCTAGCAAATTAATCGAAGTTATTTTTGTAGAAATTCTAGCTATTCCAGATCTAAACCACGTTGTGGATATTTATGATCCCAATAAAATGATTGATATTCGTAGAAATGTTGGTATTAGTTGATTATGCTATTGAAGAACAATTGGCGAGATTAAACCTCATATCGATGTTATGACGATCTTTCCTTATAGAGTGAAGTTTTACAAAACCTTACCACCTGGAAAGGTGTCATCTGATTCGGTGTCACCCAATTCTTAAATTTGAAATCGAAAAGGTAAATTTTGCACTTGAGGCTGTCATTGGAACCATTATCCAAAAGCCTCATGCCACTAGTATCTTTCCGAGAAGTCTAATTGAATGTGTGAGTCATTTCATATTAGTGACTCATTTGATAACTATTGTTGTAAGAGCTATAGGATTGGAAATTAAGTGTTGATTCATATCGAGCTTTTATTGCCCTTTCAAGGTCTAAGAATAAGGTTGAAAGTATTGGAGAATGAGGTAGGATGTCGCATTAAGTATAAGTTGATTGAAACTTAAATAAAGTAAAATTTAACACGTATGGAATAATGAGATTGTTAAGAGGAATTTGTTGAGTCCTGTGATTGAATTATAAGGTTTTAAATGATTGTTGGTTCGTGTGAAGGGTTGTTCCTAGGCCATTGTCCAATGACGAGGATGGCCAGTGTCCAAGAAATAAATCGAAGAAATTTTCTATTGGGACCGATGGATCTTTTGGGACATGTGGAAGACCTAATGACTCTTGTAAATTAGTATTCATTGTGGTATCTTTTAAAATCCGTAACTTAAGTGAGACATCAGCTGGTAGGATGAGTTTTTGGAATTGTATGACATGGCAACACGTAATGTGTTACGGTACAATTTTGACTTGTTTGTGATTAATGAAAAGACTACCTTTGATTGCTAAATCCTACATATATCGATGTTATCTATCTTTTATTGCTTCATCCTAATGTTCGCATTAGTGATGCAACAATTGAACAAGTACTCATCTTGATTTGAGTTACGTTGTGGATTATTCTTTTTGAGTGCCATCGAGGTCATGAACCTCATGATTAATTGGCTAAGCTCATTTCCTATCATATTGTAGTTAGTTCTTGGTGAACAACTTTTCATCACTCCTTTTGCAGATCACTCATTGTTTTTATAAGAATTATTATCGAAATAAGAGTTTTATTAAACATCTTGTAAATGAAGTGCTTTCATAGTGATGAACATTTCGATAAAATCATTTGATTTTTATTTCATGATTAAGCATGAATATATATATATATATATATATATATATATATATATATATATATATATATATATATATATATATATATATATATATATATATATATATATATATATATATATATATATATATATATATATATATATATATATATATATATATATATATATTTTAAACATGATGACAAAGTTTTGACGAACTGAGTATTGCATCGTTAATCTTAAAATTGTATATAGTTGAGCGCCTACATACAATTTGGAAGGGACCATGCAAGGCTGATTAGCAGTCACCATGAAATTATTAATAAACACTAAATTTTCTTTGAAGATTGTGAAAAGATTAAATTTTATGAGATCTGCAATAAGTGTAAAAAAAATTAGGGACATATTGTTAAAGACACCTACATATGTGCCCGTACCATTTATTCTTCTGAGTCGAATTTACTCATATGTGGATATTGTCTTACTTGACAATTAATATCCCCTTCTTGTCCAATTCTCTCGTAGTGAGATTCTTCCGAAAAGTAACTAATTATCGAGTATTGATACCCGACTGGATGTATCGACGTTCCTATCATTTCTTTTGATTAGATTTCATTTGAATGACCTAGGTAATGATCCGAGGAGCTTTCGAATGCATACTCAAATCATGAAAACATGGGATATATTCATATTCATTATTGTTTTCGTCTTTATCTGATTTGAAATTGTCTCGCGTAAATTATGTGTTGAACTTACTCTTTTAATGTTAGCTATGTCTCCAGATATCCTTGAATTTGTGAAGGATTATGAGTTATTATTAGTCTTTTGAGAAGTTCGCATCTTAGCAACGGTAATGAAACTGGAAAGTTGGTAGTGCTAGTAGAATGGATTGATTGATTATGACATAATGGCATTGTCTAAATTGATGGGAACCCGTGTAGAAATCCCCTAAAAGATAAGATGTTGATTATTAGAAGTGATCTAAATAATTCTTAATGGATGACCATATCCTGCATTTAGACTTGAAATTATATCGTGAATGGTTATGAACTAGTCATAGATCTTGTAATCTAGAAAGAACTTAAAGTAAATTTATTAAAAGATGTTTCTGTTATCTGAAACCTTAGGAGGTATTTACTGATGAATTACCTAGACTTTCGCCATTGAGGCAAGTGGAATTTGGTATTGATTATATTCTCAGTGTTGCACACTTGGCGTGTGCACTGTACTTCAGCACCGTCTGAATCGAAAGTGTTACCGTACAACTGAGAGAGTTGTCGGAGAAAGCTTTTATTCTACCGAGCTCGTCATTATGAAGAGCTATGGTGTTATCAATCCTTATATTTGTTGATTACCGTGAACTAGGTAAATTGACGATCAAAATCTATATCCACTACCCAAGATAATAGATTTCTTCGATCATTTACAAGGTTCTGCCGTATGTTCTAAAGATTTGATCCACGGCATGGTTATCATCAACTTCGCGTCCGCGAAAAAGATTATCTATTCCAATCACTACATCCAGAACATGTAATGAATATTATGAGTTTCATGTTATGTCGTTTGGATTGACCAATGCACATGTAGCATCCATAAATTTGGTGAATTACGTGTGTAGGCTGTAATTTGAAAAATTCATGCTTGTGATCATTAAGGACCATCTGTTTGTTTATAAGAATAGGAAGGAGTTAATAAACATATATAGACTGCCCTGCGTTGGCCGAGCAGTGAAAACATGTACCTTGAATATTTAACATGAGATTTAAGGCTTAATCCTTTACATTATTTGACCGTGTGATTAATAGCTAATGGAATCTATATTGACTCTTCAAATACTAGAGCCATTAAGGCTTTGGGTTATACCAAAAAAAAGTGCAAAAATGTTTTGACAAAAAGGATTTTTAAGGGATTATTCCCTCATACCCAGATCATTTAACTAAACTCCCTTAGGAGTAAATGTTTGTGCATACCTCAAGACAACCTAAGAGGGATTGAGGAAACCATTTAAACTACGACTTGAAATTTGAAATGACAATTTTTTGCTTTTCCACTAAGAAAATTTTGACCAAAGTATAAACAAAGATTTTTCAAACATTTACAAATCTTATTAATTATTCTAGATAACTCAACAAAAATCGTGTTAATTAAATTCAAATTATTTTGAACATTTTTCTATAATTGGACGGACTGAGAAATTTAAAACTTTTTACGTTTACATTTCATAAAATTAAATACTTATTATTTAATTACTTGTAATAATTATCGACGATTTAGACGTCGGATTGAGCAAAACTGATAAAAATGATAGTTGAGACAAAACTAAAACTTAGAAAATATGAAGAAAGAATTTATGAGTGATTGTGGTCATGATAATTATTTCATCAGGAAAGGTGAATGTAGATACTGACACATTATGTAGAAAAGATAAAGAGTCAATTAGGATGTGTTCCATAGTAATGAACTGTGCAAAATAATTTGCCCGAACAATTTAAAAATAGCTGGTGCTTGTAAAAAGGATAATATAGATGATGAGTGGTTTTGCGGCTAATGTGAACCATTAGAAATGAGAGCCGATGGCGTTAAATGTTTAAAGTCCGCTTGTGGTTGCCTAAATATGGAGGTTTGTGAGATTTAGTCATGTTGGAATCTCGTAAGATTAAGTATTCTATTCATGTCATTTCTGATTTAATGTATCTTTATCTGAAGAAGTTGTACTGATGGTAAATTATGAAGGCAGACATCGCCTCATACATTAGTAAACGTCTAACTATTGCAAAGGTCATCATCTGAATTTGATTCGATTTGGGTCATCGTCGATAGACTGACCAAATATACTAATATCGTTCCCGTTAATGATAGATTCTCGATGAAGAAATTGACTCTTTTGTATTTAAAAGAGTTGTGTAAACATAGTGTGCCTGTATCGATCATCTCTATCAAGATCCTCGCTTCGCATCGAATTTCTAAAGATTTCCTCATAAATCATTGGGAACGAATCTTGATGAGAGTACTGTTTACCACCCCAAATCGAAGGGACATGGTAAAGTAACGATACAAACACTAGAAGTGTTGTTTTATGCTTGAATGATTGACCTTTGGTAATGAACAGGATAATCGCTTTCCTTTGGAAATATTATCATTGATAATTATTGTATTAGGATCAAGATTGAATCTTGTGAGGATCTAAATATAATAGCATCTGTAGGCAGGAGTTGGGATGAAGATACCCGACATACACCCATTGTGAGTTGGAAATGTCTTTTGGGTTTAAGGTTGCCTATGATGACAAACCTAACCTTACAAGATACCCGACCCGCGAGACCTGAAATGATTGTTGAAATTAAGATCTGATTATTGACTGCCAGTAGTGGGCAGGAGGTTATGTGAATATGAAATGTAGATCTTGAAGTGCAGGATGGGTAGCGAATTTATGCCAAAAAAATTTACCATGGAAAAATGAATTGATGATCTGAAAGATCATGGGAAATAAGTCCCCGTTGTATGGGACAATTGAAGTGATGTAAAAAGTTTCTTTGAAAGGCATATAAGCTGGATCTACCCTAGGACATCAAGGGCTGCGTGAATTATGTTTCATATATCGAACTTGATGAAATGTCTATCAAGTGAGAATCTTATTACTTCTTGATGAAGTTTAGTTCGACGAAAAGTTGCATTCATCAAAAACCCATTCACATCATGGATAGAGAAAGTAAGTCAACATTAAGCCTGATCGTATTCCCGTAGTTATGTTTGATGAAACTCGCGTATTGTAATGAATTACACTTGAGAGAAAAGACCGAATGTGGAGGAAATACCCACATGGCTATAACTATATAAGAAGCGAGTAGTAAGATAAATTGATCTTTGAGGACAAAGATCTTGTTTAGGGGTAAATGCTGTGACAATCCGTCAATTTATGGTCGATATTTTATTCTCAGTTATTATTTAAAACCATTATTTTAATGTTATAGTATGAACTCACTCATTTTTGGGAAGAAATTGGGTTTACATCTTAAAGTAGCATCGACTACGTCTAAACCGGAGAACTCTACGTTACGTGCTTACGTTTACATACACCGTTTTTGGTGACAGTCTGACATTCAGAAAATAAATTTATTCTCGAATATTATTTTAGGATTTTAATTTGTGTTGGTTCATAAACTCACAAATTTACGAGAAGGAATTAGAGCTTACGTGAATAATTTAACGTCTTTTACGATTAAACCGGAAACCCTAGGTTTACGTATTTACGTTTTTGAACTCCGTTTTTGATGAGACAATTTTTATTAGATTCGTTTTGTGCCGTTGATTCATAATTTATAAAAACGTTTTTTGGAAAACAACCCGAGGGCACGAAAATCAAGGAAACTAGAATCAAGGAGTACCCGTAATTAAAAGGGGATGAGACAATATAAACTTGCCCCACCCCCACATATGGGACGGCTAGCTTAAGACAACACATCAAGGATGTGTCAAGTTTACATGATAAACTAGGACACTTGTCCTAGTTTTCTTCTCAAAACCATATACACCACAAAACCACTAGCAACTAAACCATTTAGCTCATTTCATACATGCAAATCTCACACATAACTCTCTCCCTCACTTACCCTTGCCATCCACTCTCTACCAAAAACACCCCCATTGATCTTGATTCAACCACAAATCTTATATTATTCATACATAAGATGATGTCCTTTTGAAGCTTTATTGATTGGAGGTGATTATAACATCAAAAAAGAAGTTTCCTTGGTGTCTTGGGGCTGATTTTCCACAAAGTGTTTATAAAGTTGGGTGATATTGAAGTTGATATTGGTTTACCACAAGATTTGTCATCAAAATCCAAGCCTTTATCATAAACTTTCACTACCTCGGTTGGTAACAAGATCATTCTTCCCATTTCCTTGTTATTTTATAAATGTAAATTTGTATTTTCTTTCTTAATATATATGTATATGATGATATATGATGATCAAAGTATTATGTGGGGATCTTGTGTTGATAAATTTGGTTAAGATGATTAAAAACTACATGAAAAGATGATGAAATCATGACTAAATTAGTAGGCTGTATAAAACAGTAAAGAACCATATGATAACTTGTTTAAATGACTTGGATAATTTAACAGTAAGTTATGTGAATTTTACATATGTGAGAGTTGGCCACTCAATGGAATCCATAAAACGAGTGTGATATGATCAAAACATTATTGAAGTTCAAATATATATAGTCTTTTTGGACGAACTGTTAGAGACATTTAGAGGATGATTGAGCAGTAGCTAAAATGGAGTTAATTGTAGAACATATTATGTAGTTTGTGCTACCCAAAAATGAACTTTTATCTCCTTGTAGAACTCAAGATATGATAAAAATGGTGAAAGTGAAATTCATAATCAGATTTGTAAAATAAAAGTATATATTATAAAATTAGCACTCAAGTAAAACTAATATAAAATGTATACCTAAAACCCACTAACTTATATATTACATATAAATAAGTATATACTTTGATAAGTAAATGGGACATTTTATAAAAATGGCAATTTGATATGTTTTATAAGTTATAAAACTATATATACATAAGTTTTACGTCTTTTCGGCTAAAACCGAAAGATTAACGTTTTCGTCAATTAAAACTTAGACGGTCGGACCCGTCTAATGTAAACTTTTTATAACTCATCTACTGATGTATAAGTACATATGACAAGTGAAAACCGATAAAACCCGAGCTTTATAACTTATGGACATTAACGGGTCAAAGTAGCCTTATTGGACTATTAACCCAACTAGTTTGGCTAAACACTAATGGACTTACTCATGGGCTTAACCCACTTGGGCCCAACATATGATTATAGGCCTGGTATTAAAAGTATAAAATGGGCTAATATAATGTATTGGGCTTATAATCGTCTTATTGGGCCTCAATGTCTAAATAAGTTGAAACTAATGTAACTAATTTAAAATTTAACTAACACATAACACTATAATGTGTATGAAGAGATAAAATCCCACTTGATCATCATCATACTTATAATATCATCATATATATACATAGCCATTGTTTTTATAAAGTCATTGGACAAGAGTCTAAGACGAGTATTATTTGTCTAAGTTTCCGTGATTGAAGCACGTACCGTACATCCAAAACGTCGATAACCCGCCTTTCCCAATCAATGTGAGTTCATAGCCTCGCACTCTTTTAAATGTTTTATGAAATATTTTATAAACCCGAGAGGGAGATAACATGTTAGTTTTAATAAAAAAGACACCACTTGTCCCGATTGTTTGCTTATTGATATGGACCCGAATGATTATATGACCCGATGAATGATTATATGACTGAATGAATGAAATGAAATGGATTATTATAGTTAGGTTATGTCACTAAAAGTCCCATTAGCATGAATTGTGAACTACCGGGATTTGGTAGACGCTTATGCATATAATAGTACTATTTTTAGAAGATCACCCCAGTTCGCGCCTTGATGGTTGATCCCCGACGTGCCACATTGATTGGTAAGCGAATTTATGTATGAGAAGATTTATATAAGTGTGATTATTGTGACGACACGCTGTTTTAGATTGGCAAAGGAATTTCGGGTTAGCTACCCGTTGTTTGTTATAGTAAGGTAGCAATGTCATGCGGCTTATAATAATCCAATAACAAAAATATTGATATACGCATTGAATTACAATATATTGCTTGACTAGAAATATGGGGTCTTATTACTGATATTATGTTCGTATAACGGTTTTTATTAAACTCTATACAACGTTATAAAAGGTATAGTATGATGCTTTTACGATATTGGTTCGTATAATGGTTTTGAAGGCAAAAGCCTATATTATGATTTACAACAAAGATTTGTAAAAAATGACTTTCGGTTATAACTATATACCGATGATACATTAATGGTTTTATTAAACTCTATGAATTCACTCGGCGTTTTTGTTG